>PVLA01001878.1:0-239330 GCA_004027455.1 Hydrochoerus hydrochaeris
AGATAGAGCAACATCAGTATTATTTTATTATTGTTTTATTGTTATATATTTATTATTTATTGCAATTATTATTTTATTGCTAAACGTATTTAATAAGCTTTTAAAAATATTTTGATTAACACTTGCAAAAATATCCTCTACAATTATACCAAAGCCATTATATTCCTAATAGAATAATTATAATGAAATTTATATTTAGATTTATGAGTTGTTATACTTTATTCTATTTTGAAGATTTTGCAGTTGTTATTTTTAAGCAGTCTCTGCATTACCCAGGCAGACCTCACACTTAGAATCTTCCTATGTTAGTCTCCCAAGCCGTGGGGAATATAAGCATGGGTTGCCTTTTCCAGGGAAATTAATTTTTATACTTCATTAAATAAAAGCAATAAATAAATGTACAACAGTTTCCATTTGCCAAACTTTTTACTTCCTAATGCTTTGATCTGAAATGTCTTATCCTCTTAAAATTCATGTGTCACATCCTCTTCATCAATATAATAGTGGTAGAAAGCAGGAGTTTTAAAAGTGATTAGATTATACTGGCTGATCTGTCTTGTATTAGATTATTGCCCTTGTAGAGAAAGTCTCTGAGAGCTGCCTTGTTTCTCCACATTGTAAAGACACACTGAGAAGCCTGTGTTGATCAATCAGACTTGGGTCTTCTCAAGACACAGACTCCACTACAGAGCTAATTTTGGACTTTCCAACCCCCAGAATTTTGAGAAATAAATTTCTTTTGTTTATAAGCCACTCAGTCTCAGACAGTTTGTTATCATAGTCTAAATAAATTTATATTCTTCTGTGAGATATGTTTTTACCTTTCCTTTTCATTTGTTTATATTTTCTCCCAATTCATTAAGTCAAGAAACTAAACTTATCAATTTTAGTGGACTCAATGCAATATTCCGTATTATAATAGAATCATGATATATAATCCAATTAACAATTAGTGGGCAACTAATACTGCTTTGTTCCACTATGCTGTAGGATAGAGAGGAAAAAATGGAATATGAAAATTCTTTACCCTCCCATCCCCAAACTATATCATCAATAATGATTCCTTTTATTCTTTTCTTTTGTGGATTGCCAAGAAGTCACTGTCTAAATAACGAGCTGATTTACACTTCTTCCAATGATTTAGGAAACCAGTTAAATCTATGAACTCATTTTGATAGTCAATTGTATGTACCAACTTGACTGGGTCAAGGAATGCTCAATTACACATTTAAACATTAGTTTGAGGGATATATGTGAGGGTTTTTCTGGAAAAGATTAGCCTTTGAATTAACACTGAGGAAGGTACATGACTCTTCTCAATGTTTATACAAAGTGTTCAATCCACTGAAGGTCTAATTAAAGCATAAACTTTTAGATAGGAAGATTTCTGTGTCTGTCTGACTGAGTGTGTATTGATCACCACATTGGACCTTCTGGTTTGTAGGCTTTTACACTAAGAAGGTGGTCTATGGCACTGGACCTTGAACTGAATCACTAGCTCTCTTGAGTTTCTAGTTTACACATGATGGATCATTGAACTCTTCAGCTTTCATATTGCATAGAAAAACATCTTATAATAAATCTCTGTATATAAATTATGCTTCTTTGAGGAATGATGAATCCATATATTGTCTCCCAGAATATTAGAACACTTAACTTATTCCCATTAGTATTTGCCTAACAATAAATTTAACATTTCTTTTTCTTTTCTTTTTCTTTTGTACCAGGGATTGAACTCACAACCTAGTGCTCTCCAGGCTGGCACTTATGCCACTGAGATAAATCCCCAGCTGTAAATTCAACATTTCATACCTAGAGTTATTCCAAAGGTATTCCAAAGTTATTCTTTTACTTAATAACAGTTTGCTCAATTTTTTTTTAGTATTTCAATTTCTTTGGCCATTGTCAGTTGCCAAGTCATTTTATTTAAGTATTTTACTGGTGGTGATGCCTTCATGAACCAGTTTATCACTTTGGCATATACTAACTTCTTTACATTAATTGGGTGGACCACATGGTATTAAGACAGTGTACAATATCTGCTCAGTATCTGAAGCCTCATGTACTTCACTATCTTAGGTAATGGGATGGCTATGTTACCTGAAAAGAAATCACTGAGCCTAAGGAAACCAAGCAAAAGAATATGAATACATTGATGTAAATTTATCACCCATTCCACAAAACCAACTAAGATGAAGGTTTTACTAGTGAAAAACTCATCATATGATTTTTAAGTATTTATAAAGTCATTAAAATTTATCAATTCAAAAGTTACATGTGTCATTACTTGATAGTACTTGGAACATTCAGTGTTGAAGTAACCTTTATATTTTCTAGGTCAGTATTTAGTGTGATTAAGAGTTGTAAAATAGACTTCAAAACCTATCTATGGTATTGACTGGATGACTTTGGAAAGTATTTAGCTATGGTGTTAACCAGCTTTCTATCACTGTGACAAAGTCTCTGAGATAAAAGAAAAAAAAGGTTTACTTCAGCTTATGGTTTCACAGATTTCAGTCCAGGTCATTTGGCCCATTGGTATTGGACCTGTTGCAAGGCAATATATCATGGTGTCAGTGCGTGGCCTGGAAGCCTTTATCTTATGCTGGGCAGGAAACAATGGACAGAGTCAAGGGTCTTTTTTTTTTTTAAATTTTCATCTTTTTTTTATTTAAAGAAGGAAAAACAAGAAACAAAAAGAGGATAGAAATAATACATAATTTCAAAAAAAAACAGAAATCACTAGTTGACAATTATCTATTTTCCTCTTAGAAGTAGTTGTTCAAGTTATATAAGTAAAGCATACAAAGTGGACATTTAAACAGTGAGGCTGCAACCAGTTTTGTTCACCTATCCAACAGAAACTTAGTAATTTGGTTATCTGTCTTACACACTTAAACATACATGCAGTTATATACTTTAGAATACTTTCTTTTCCACTCTTTTTTTTACAATAACTATATTCAATTCTCATAAACTGCTTAGAAGTTCTATGCATGTATGTATCTCTACATTTATACCTAGCCTTTCTGTATTAGAGGGAAGAACAAATCAAAACAAGTCAACAAAGCGAATTCCTAGAAAAACATGAAACAAAAAAATCATATAGGACCACAATACTAGGTGATCTACAGTGGTTACTATGATGTCTCTTGTTATTTTCAATAGAATTGTCTATATCATCAGGCATAGTATAATTGGACATAGCAGTACATAGCAATATTAATAAAAACAAAACATTGGAGACATTATATGACTTCAAAAGCAGTTAATAGTCCAACCAGAGTGGGTATCCTGTTGAATCTTGTCATCTTCAGAATAGTTGCTTCTACTCATATTTGATGCTATCAAACATACCAGATTCAAATAAAATCAGTCAAGACAAAACAGTAATCTAACAAACCAGATTCAAATAAGATCAGTCATAGTAAAACAGTGTATGTAATACAGGACTTCAGTTTAATTTAATAGAGAATTAATGATACTTACTGTAGTATTTCCTGCTATTTTGGGGGGTTGCTGTCTGTGCTTTCAAACCTTGTACGAGTAGACAGACTGGAAAAGAATAAAATCAAACTATAGCCAATTTTCTCTGCCTCATCTATGCTATATTATTTTTCTGTCATTGTTGTTTACTTTTCTCCTTCATTCCACTGTCTGCCCCATTCATTGAGGTCTTTCTGCCATTGTTCCTGGAATCCCAGTGATTTTCTTCCCTCTAGAATGTACTTCAGTATTTTTTGTAGGTTGCATTGGTGGTTACAAACTCCCCCAGTTATTCTTTGTCATGGAAACATCTTGTTTCTCCATTAATTTTGAGTGATAGTTTTGCAGGGTACATCAATCTGGGTTGGAGGTTATTTTCTTTTAGGGCTTGTAATACTTTGCTCCAAGCTCTTCTTGATTTGATACTTTGTGTTGAGAAGTCTGTTGTGATTTTGATGGGTTTTCCTTTATATGTGATCTGTTTCTTTTCTCTGACCACTTCTAATATTCTGTTCTTGTAGTGAATATCTGGGATCTTGATTATTATATGTCTGGGCATAGATTTGTTTTGGTTGTAGCTTGCTGGAGTTCTGTATGCCTCATATATCTGAATATCATTTCCTTTACCTGTGCTTGGGAAGTTTTCCTTAATTATTTCTGTGAATAGTCTTTTTATTTCATTTGTATTTGCCCCTACTTCTTTGCTCACATTTATTTTTCTTAAGTTATAGATCCTCTTGTCATCTTCTAGCCTTTGTATTGTTACTTCCTGATTCCTTGTTATTTGTAAGAGATCCTTGCTTTCATGATCATACATTGCAAATCTATCTTCCAGTTTTGAAAGTCTGTCTTTAGTTTCTGTCAAGAAATTTTGCCAGCTTTCAATGGAGTTTTTAATTTGCTGGTATTCTCTTTGGATCTGTTTCATATATTCTAGATTTTGTTTATATTCTTCATCAAAGGTTTCTCTCCTTTTTCTGGGTTCCTCCATTCTTCCATCTGTGTCTTCTTGAGAAGTGCTTAGCATTTCTTTTATTAATCTTATATATTGCACACTTGAGTTAGAATTTCAGATTTGAATTTGTTGATGAGGTTATGGAGGTATTTCTTTCTGTTGAGGCCACATCCAATATTGCTGTTTGCTGCCCTTGATCTCTTCTGTATTTACCTCTCCTGGACTTATTTTCCCTGGGTCAGTGGCTAGAGGCTTTTTCTTGTTTCTTTCTCTTGTCATGTCCTTTCAGGTCCTTTCTGTATAGCTTACAGTTTTTCTGAAGTGCACTGGCCAGGGGATTTCTGACCTCTCCAGTTTGCTGTTGATCTGTGAGGTGCACACAGTGGTGATGTGGGCTGGCCAGTCAATCAGTGAGTGCCTTCAGCATGTTAGTCTGTACCCTGTGGATGTCACAGGTTCAGAACAGTTTCATCCCTGGCTATCGGGTCCCTACCAGGGGCGTGGCCCAGCCCAAGCAGATCCTGCCAGTCTGTTTTGGGCTAGGAGCACCCAACTGACAGTGCTACAGCTGCTTGTCATGCCCAACTCCAATATGTCATCAAGCTGGTCTCACCTTTTGCGGGACCCAGTTCACAGCACTCACAATGAGTCAGTAAATTCTTCTTACCAGTTCTGCTCCCTGTTGTGGAGCCTCCTCTTGCCAATGGTCTTGGGCTCACCAACCCCTGATCTCAACAGGACCACGACCTCAGCTCAATCGTGAGTCATCCGACTGCAAGATGCACGCAGTACAGCACAGAACCAGGTTGATGGGAGAGTGCCCAGATCCAGCCCTCTGCCCAGCACAGTGAAGGCCCAACTCCAGACCTCTGTCCATGCTTTTTTCCCCTTTTTTTCTTCTTTCTTCTTTCTTTTTTTTTTCTTTATTCTTTTTCCCCAGTTTCTTCCTGGGTTGTGACAATCCCTTGCTTTTTGTTGGGTCTTCTCCATAGTGTTAAATTCTAGCATCTGAGTTGTTTTTCTCAGAGAGGCTCTCTACCATGCTACCTATCGATCTGCTATCTTTTTCAGCCTCAGAGTCAAGGGTGTTAATATCCCCTTTAAGAGCATATCCTCAACAACATTCTTCTAGATTTTACCACTGCCTTATAACACTGTAGACTGTAGTTCAATCCTTTAGCATGTGGGCCTTAGGAAGATATTTCACATTCACATCTGAACAGTGCCACTTCTCTAAGCTTCAGAATTATCAGTTGTAAAAAGAAAATAGTAATGTAAACTGTATTAATGTAAGTGTACAGAATGATACAATGGGAAGGAAATGTAGAGGGTGATTTCTGTGCTTCTTATATTACACTGGAGTCTCCATTCCTCTTCAGAAACTGACTGAAGATTTTCTCTTTGATTTGGAAATGCCTTACCAAGGCAAGAACAACAACAGTACTAAATTATTTTAAGTAGTCACATGGTACTACACATGTAGGGTCTCTCCAAATATGTTTAAGATAAAGTCAGTTATAGACTACAATAACCTTATGAAATAGGAGATATGATTATTTCAATGCTACAAAGAAAGAAAATGAAGTGCAAGATGATTATAGTGTTTGTCCAAGGTTATTTAGAAAACAAGGAGGAGAGTGGAGACTTAATCCAGTTGTGAGAAATCATGTATATCATACTGAATCCACTGAATGTATACTATTTGTACTTAATCTTTCTTGCATGATGTTTGTGATGAAACCAAACTTTTAAGATATGCTTGCCATATTAACTTTAAAAGTGGAAGAAATAGCAAAAGAAAAATTAAAAAGCAAGCCAAAAAATGGAAAGAAAAATTAAAAATAGCTATCCATTTAGCCTTTATTATAGTCATGGGTTATACAGAGAACAATTAGAATAAGGACTTGTAGTTTACAATATTATTTTTATGATGTCACCCAAGCTTAACACAAGAAAATGCAGGAAATCTATCCACATCACTAAAGACATAGAATATTCAGCCAAGGGCCTATATCCCACAGCAGTGTCCCACATAAGTCCAGATAAAGACCCAGTGCTCATAACATTGCCTCCCACGAGTCCAACTGGAAGTCTAGAGCCCATAAGAAAGACTCACGCCAGTCTCTTTTATGGATCCATGCTGGGAAGGCCCAAAGGTCAGTGGTGGAAGCCAGAAAGTCTATGCCAGCAGAGTGAAGGAGCTGTGCTGGTAGGTTGAGGGTTCTATGCTGGAGCAGAGAAGTCACACTCACAACAACTCCAGGGTTGTCCTGAAAAGCACCACAGCCATCCTTAGTGACACAGAGGCCCCAAGCTCCTCCTCCGACAAGCACAGCTGAGTACATGTCAGGAAGCCAGCTTGACAAGTTCATCCTGGAGACTGAGCAGCACACGTCTTCCCCTCTGGAGCAAGGAAGCAATGCTCGATGTGAAGACCAGAACCTCTCCAGGAGAAACAATGGCTCAAATAGGCACTCGTACAAGAACCCACAACACCTCAATATCTCAATGCAACTAATGTGAATAATTTCTCCTTCTCCAAGTCTCCATTTATACTGGCAACTTTCCTCAGGTGGAACATGTACACTCAGTGCCAAGCTGATGTAATCCAGCTGGTGTTAAGTTGACCACCAGTTTTCAATCCATAACAGCCATATTGATTTTTATTATTATTTAAATGGAGTAATTTATTCTGTAGTGTAGTGATATTATTTCCACATGTGAGATGCTCAGGATTATTTAAGAGCAAGTTTTTATTACATAAATTAAAAATGACACTGAGTGCTGTTGCATAACAACAAAAAATAAATGAGATAAACTAACTCAATAAGCTGAACTTTGATACAAGCATATTGTAAACTAATAAGTCTCAATAGTTTATGAAAAACTGTCAACCCACAGTCTGTATAAGAATGGAGTCAACTAAATTTAAAATAGTTTCAACAAGTAATTTTGCTTAGTTTTTATTTCTTGTTTATGTTTTTCTTAAATTAAATGCAGAAATTCTTATACTTCAGGGAAAATGTACTATAAATTGTTGCCTCAAATGTGACAACACATTTGCAAGTTATTAATGCACTTATTAGAGAAACATTTTGTATTTCCTTTGAAAATCTCACTGTGCTTTTTTCTTGTTAAGAAGATCTTCAACCTTTTGCCTTAAGCCTTGCTTTTTCTGGATGATACAGTCCCAAAGAGCACTGGAGATGAACAATTTGAATATAGAATATAAAAATACTTTTAAAAAGGATACTCTCCAATGGAAATAATTTATTTTCTAGCAGACTCTATTTTTCTGTCTCCTTGTTCTTTTTTGTTCATTTGTTTTTTACCTTTGGCACTTTCCATTTATTATTATATAGAGCTTTTGGTAAATCCAGGCAGAGTTACAGACAAATTCCCAACCAAAAACTTCAAAAAATATTAATACACATGTATTCAAAGACACACATATATTGACACTGCAATTAGAGACATTTAGGGGATAATGATTTTGAATCACTTTTTTCTTTCATGTTCATGTTTCTTTCAAATACTGCATTGATGCTCCTGAGGAGATAGTTTATTTATAGCTACATAAAATATGAAACACTAATTATTAAGTAATATATTCTCAGGCATCCTCAGATTAAGTAAAATATCTTATAAATCTGAGGAAGAATGAACAAAATAGAGCATATTTATAAAGCATGTTTTCATTGATAGATACTGTCATAGATTTTTCTTATCAATATGAATGATGATTGCCTACCTGTACCTTAATTAGCCTATCTTCCCTTTGCTAGCTAGATTCAACTTCAGTTTAATTTCTAGGTACAGTCATCCCTTAGTATCCTTGGGGACTGTATTTCAGGATACCTTGCAGATACTGAAATCTGTGGGTGTTTATGTCCCTTATATAAAGTGCTATAGTATTTGTCTATAATTTATGAACATCTTCCTATCTACTTTTTTTTAATTTTGAAGGTAGTAAAATACAATGGAACAAGACAGAACAAAACCAATAGAGATAATGCAGTGAAACTGGTATAAAACTTCACATCAGGATACTGGGGATAACAGTAATAGGTACCATAGTATATCTTGTTATCGTCACAATAGTTGTCCAGTCAGTTAGGTATAGCAAAATCAAATCAAAAACAGAACATTATAAAACCATTCAAAAGAGAATATTGACTAGTTTAATACAATTAATTGTAATGAAACAAAACAGTGAAAAACACATTTGCCTTCAAAAAAAGGAAGGAAATCCCTCATAAGTGCTATATTGCTTATGGTTATCTTCTTAGGTCTAATTTAGACCTCTGTCCCCAGTTGCTAAGTGGGGGGCGGATGTTTGATTTCCAGCCCACACACTGGTAGGCTCACAGGAGTCACTGACTGAGTCTCCTCCTGGCTCTAACCCCAGGGAGGTGCATACCAAGAGGGTAGACAAGTTGCCTTCTTCTGTAGCCACCATGATTCCACCATAGCCAATTCTCAGCAGCTGCCAAGTGGATCTCCTCCTGGCTCCCTCCCTAGGGAGGTGCTTACTAAGAGGGCAATGAGTTGTCTTCTTGTGCAGTGGCCATGATTCCACCTTGGCTGATTCTCAGCAGCTGCCAACTGAATCTCCTCCTTCCTATCTACTTTAAATCATCTCATTTACTTATGGTACCAACACAATAAAAACACAGTATTTGTAGTTAGAATATTGTATGTGTCCAGTAGAGACATATTTCTTTTTCTTAGTATTTTTATTTCATAGTTGGTTGAAGTCATTCATATAGAACCCATGAATTTGTATGGCTGATTATATAAATAATATTTTCCCACTATCTGAAAGAATATGAGAAAATCTGTCTTTAAATATTTTCTAAAAACTTAATCCTAAACAATTTACAACTTTATATGTATTCATTCATCTAGCATCTTCAACTTTATATATGAATCATAAATTGCTACAAAAGTAAATTGAACTGAAAAATTTGAATTTCAGGGCATCTTGAAAAAGAACTGAAGGGCTATTAAAACAATTTTAGATTCTTTACATACACATGGTCTTCAATAAATATGCACAACTTTAGCAGGTTTTTATGATAGTTTTTCAGATACAAATCTGATAATTTGATAAAAGTTAGATTTGTAAACATGTGACAACCTAGCTAATGAATATCTATATAAGTTAAATAAATATGTAACTGAACATCTTCAAAAAACTTCAATTTTATTTTAAATTTTATTTAAAGAGAAAAAAAAGCAAAACAGAAAAAAAGGGTAGAAACAATACAGAATCTCCGAAAAAAAAGCAGTAAGAAATCACTAGTTGATAAATTACATACTGTCTTCTTAGACCTAGTTGTTAAAGTTACAAAATTAAAGCATACAAAGTGGACATTCAAACAGTGAGACTGCAAAGAAGTTCAATGATCCAGTAACAACTTAGCAACACGGTTATCAATCCTACACACTTAAAAATACATGCAGCCATATCTTCTAGAGCACTTTCTTTTCTTCTTTTTACTTTTTTAAGTCCATTATCTGCTTAGTTATATCCTGTTTCAGGTTGCTCAGCACCTTGTTGACTTGTTTTTTTGTTTTTATATACTTTTAATCACCTTATATAAATCTGTTGCCTTGTTTTTGAGTTTCTCCTCGTCCATGATCCATGGATCAGCTTTGGTGGAGTTGGGAAATTTTTAAGAGGTATTTTGTTACTTTCTTATCTACCTTTTTCTTTTTTTGAAGGTAGCAAAATACAGCAGAACAAGACAGAACAAACCCATACGACCACACTGCAATAAAACTACCACAGAACCTCAGAGCAGGTCACCAGGACACAAGCAATGAGCTCAATAGTACAGCCCATTTTGTTCACATTAGCTGTTCTTTCAATCAAATAGAGGAAAATGGAAGGAAATATCAAACTTTTAAAAACAGAATATTGAATAAAGCAGTACCATTAATCAAAACTGAGCAAAACAGTGATAAAAATATTTGCCTTCAAAGAGATGGTAGAAGGAAATCCCCCTTACTTGCCACACTGTATACATTCATCCTCCAAAAAGATACTCAGACCACTGGTGCCTACTTGCTAACGGGGTGGGGGGGAATGGATCAATGTCTGATTCTTAGCCCGTGCACCAGCAGAGCCCTAGCTGCTTACAGGCTGGCCAGCAAGCCGCCTTATCTCCCAGCACCCAAAGTTCCAAGATGGTGCAGAGCTTAGGAGTCGCTGATAGTTCTCGCCCTGGTGTGCCAGTGGTTTGCCAGGCCACCAGCTATTCACCAGGGCGGTGAGTAGGCCGCCTGTTCTCCAGCACCCAAAGTTCCAACATGATGCAGAGTTCAGGTATCTCTGATAGTTCCCGCCCCAGTGCACTGGCGACTTGCTAGGCCCCCAGCTGCTTACCAGGGCAGCGCGTAGCTGCCTGTTCTCCCAGCGCCCAAAGTTCCAACATGATGCAGAGCTTAGGAGTCGCTGATAGTTCTTGCGCTGGTGTGCCAATGGTTTGCCAGGTCAACAGCTGCTCACCAGGGCGGCGAGTAGGCCACCTGTTCTCACAACTTCAACTTTTAAAAATTATCTAATTGGGTAGAAGACAGAAAATTATAACATAAGAGATAGTAATTACATTAAAGAAAATTTTCTGATAGAACAGGGATGTGTGTTTGGTTAGATACATTTATCCGATAAAGTGGTAATGCTATAAAAGTTTATGAGAACGATGGGGAGGATTCACTTTACATCATGGTGCTTGCAAATCAGTTGTGCAAATACAGTCCACAGTACATGACATACACATACCATTTAATCCTATTATTCTCTGTATCTCCTAATGGTAAAACATAAAGACATCACAAAAACACTCATTATTTACTGGCCTAAGCAAGCATGCTGTAATCAAACTTTGAATTGTATTTCTTAGGCCATTTTTGACAAAGAGAATGTAGGAAGTCAAATTATTTAAGAGATTTTTGTGCACTTTGAAGGGATATTAATAATGAATACTATGTTTAAGGGGTAAAATGCTGGAAGTGAAAAATTCTGTGAATGAACCAATAAACTCAGTGTCTGAATAACTTCATAGAGAACATTTATAACTCATATGAATAACTACACATAAAATTTGTAAAATTCTATTTCTCAGAGAGATGAATGAGAACTTCATTAAGGGTGATGCTTAAAGTAGAGGTGAAAAGCAGAGTTAAATATAACAGAAAATATCAGAGGGGAGTGCTGAATAATGAGGAGTGATTACTTGTATGTTTGTAATTTCAAGTCACCTCAAAGTAGAATAAATATCAAAGTTTTATACTTATATAGTTATAACAGGTGACCAATTCAGATATGTTTGAAAAGATTATACAATGAACATATTTAAATTAATAGGAAGTGTAAGTGGATATTGTGAGTCCAGAGTATTAAAAATGAAAAAAAAACAATTAAATATTCAAAGATCCTCCTATTTGCACAAATGCCTTAAGCCACATTTGGTTACAAGGGCCATGGAGGCAAGTCAGTGGAGAGCAAAGCCCTATTTATGCTACACTGTTGGTTAATGAATTGTTTTAGCAAAGAGAATTTTCCAGCAAAGCTGTACATCTTTTAAAAATGTTGTTAAAGAAAGCCAGTCTCTTCTACCAGCATTCATGTTTTACAGCTTTGTGGTCTTCAGACAACTTTTTATTTTCAGATCTCATCTGAAAGCTTGAAAAAGATCATTTCTAACTCAAAAGAGAGCTTTTTTGAAATTGTTCTAACTGGAATTGTATTTTTCTCCTTAACACATAGTGCATGACCTCCAATGGCTAGATAATTAGAAAGTTGTTTGTTTCTTTGTTTTAAATTTACTTTGTGGTGCTGAGGGATCAAAGTCAGGGCTTTGCACTTGCTGACTTCATTTTGCCATTGATTTGTAAAGTCTCTCCCCTCAATTAAAATGATTAATGTCATAAGTTACTCTCAAGTTTCCAGTTTTAAAATGGAAAAATATCTATATTTTGATCACTTAGGATTTTTTTTCTGGAAGTGGTGATGCATACCTTCCATCTTAACATTTGAGAAACTGAGGCAGGCTGGGTACATAGTGAGACCATCTCAAAGCACCAATTTTTTTAATGAAGATACATGCTGCAGAATCAATTACCTAACTGTAGATCTGTGCTTGGGGCTGTTTCAGAGACCAGTTTTCTTATAAAAATAGAAATATAAAACTCTAGAGACCATCTAGCTTTCTTAGCAAGCAGCAGATTGGTGAAACTTTCACTCACTCATCAAGTGTCAATACTGTCGAGATATCCTACATTAAGATTTGAAAAACCATGCTCCTCAGGCCAAAATTCTTTCTCTTGTGTTTGTACAATAAATTTTTACTGCAACATAGACAAATCCATTAGTTTATGTATTACTAATATCATTTTCTTACTTCAGTGTCAGAGTTAAGTAATTTTGATAAGGGCCGGGGATTTAGCTCAGTGGTTTAAGTATCTGCCTGGCTAGCGCGAGGTCGTGAGTTTGATCCTCGGCACCAAAATAAATAAAATAAGTAATTTTGATAGAGACCGAAAGACAGAAATGAGTGGTCCACAGGGCTTATGAGTACTTACTCTCCATCCCCTTACAGAGCACATTTGGCAACAGTTGCCTTGGATCCAGCAATTTACTGTGCAACTCTTTCTCTATGCTTCCCTGTGTACCTCATTCATGCCCTGCATTCATCTCATACACAGGAGCTAGAGAAACTGTGAGGAGATACAATCATTATAATTTTATTTTAGCGACAGCTGTCCCATAGGCAAAAGTCGTTACTTTTACATAGTACAACTTTGAAACTAAACTGTTATGTTGTTATACTCCAAATTAATGGAGTGAGAAAAATCAAGAAACAGTGAATCTCCTTTAATGTCATTCCTATAGTGTATGTTTAGAACAGTCTACAGAAGACTTAAAAAAAAAAAAAAAGGATTACTACTAAACGTGCCCAAATCATTCTAACAAAAAATCTGAGTCATGGATTAGGTTGGCCAGTAACCATTTACCAGAAAAAACATAAGTAATACCTCTTTAGTATAGAAAACTCATATGAATTAACTTACCATGAAGAATTAGGGATGTCTTACTCAATAAGAAATTGGCTCTGTGGCTCACATTATGGCACATGCCATCTATGCAGAAGTGTGGTTAATGAGGAAACTCTTGCTGAAACTCAAAACACTTCAGACAAGATTTCTCATGCACAAAATACTGCTTTTAATTGGTTCTTAACTAAATTAATTAAGCTGGTATGACTCGCTCTCCAGTCACAACTCAACTTGAAAAACACAAAGGAGTGTAGCGGGGATAACAAAAGCTAAGAGTCTTGCATTACTCCTGATTTTCATATTAACAAGGGAGTTCAGCCCAGAGAGAAAAGGTTAATTTGTTTTTTAATAGGCTTTGGAAAAACTTGATCTGGTCTAGTGTGATAATTTATGTTTAATCATATGTTTAGAGGCAAAAGGGATTAGTTATTTAATATTAGAACCATTTTTGTGTAACATAAAATCCTCTTCATAGTAACTTTAAAAGTCAGGTCAGACTTTTCTTTCCAGAAAAGGTGGCAAGTTGACAGAAAGGAAGAGAAACACAAAAAGAAGCAATAACATTGGGAAAAAGACTAGAATGGAAGAAAATTTTCCTGCACAAATCCTTTCCAGCCTTTCTCCACTCACTCACTTTTGCTTCATGTCCTAATGTAAAGATTATTTCCCATGACCTACAGGTTAGTGGTAGTATACATTGAATCACTGAGCAAAGGACTAATTTTTAAAACTGAAAAAGACGAATAACAGACAAAACGTTCTCAGCCAGGTTATTATCCATAATGTAATTCGGGAGCAGTTCACTTAATTACACCACAGTTCATTCCTTACCTTGGAATCTTGCAAAAAATTTCTTCCAAAGAGATTCGCCAATGAGGAAAATCAGCATACAAAATTTAAGCCCTCCAAAATAGGTTGAGGACTTTTATGAGTTTGTATTCAAACAAAATGATCCTCTGTACCTTAAGATGTGACTTTTTTGGAAACTGGGTTTTAAAAGACATAATCAAGTTAAAATGAAGTCAAAAAGGTGGTCCATAATGCATCATGGCTGCATATATAACAAAAAGAGAAAATTTGGACAAGATATTGATACATACACCAAGAAAAAGCAATATAAAGACACACAGGCATGACAACATTTCTGGAGTGATCATTTAAAGCCAAAGTATGCCTAAGATTGCAAGAGAATATGGGAAGCTAGAACAATGCAAAGAATTTTCCCTTAAATCCTTGGACCAAGCAAGGTTCTGCTGACACTCTTAGTGTCAGACTTGTGGCCTCCACAAGCATGAAACACTACTTTCTGTTATTCTGACACATTCAGTTTTTAATACCTGCGTATAGCAGTTCTAGAAAACTCATGTGGGACATTAGGCATGATCACTTTTCTGCAAGGCCCAATTGCAGAACCTCAAGAGAAGAGTAAGGTAGCCAGAAATAAGCAACAGAAATGAGCAATGGTTAAGATTTAGAAATTGATTTCATGTGGCTAGAGCAGCAGCCGTCTGAGACGGGAGCCCACCCCTTTTCATCCATCCCTTCACACTGATTATACTTGATGAAACTCAGTGCCTTTGGTGGCACTTCTGCAATGGAGACATGAATTTTTTATGAGTAGATTGGATGACTGGATGATTGTTCAGGTATGAGGCTGTCCTTTTTCCTCTTGTCAACAAGGGTTGGTACATGCACAGACATAGTAGAAGTGTGTGATCATAAAGGCTCAAATTTAAAGATTTCCTGATAGAAAGTTTTGAGAGAGAAAAATTAGGAGGCATTACTAATTACTGATAAGGAATAAAAGTAGTTTTAAACTTATGCTTTCCAACTTTGCACACAAAATTACAGGTTGTCTATACAAATAAATGTAACTTAACATGCTAACCACTGCTCTGGCATTTTTCCTTTTAGTATTGCTGGGACCATTTGACTACATGTCTGTTCTGAGTTTCATCCCAAAGTTTGAGACAGGTTGCTCTGCTAGGTCCCACTGTTTCAAAATCTGAGGCCAAATTTATGTCATGACTTAATTTGGATTGCATATCCTTAGTCTCACAAAACTTATCTTACTTTGTACTCTGATGTGTGTGAGTATTCAAACAAGCCCAGAAGAGTTTATTCATAATTGACAGTCTAAGCCTTGTCCTTCAGTTTTTGTGTTGTCGTATCATATCTGGGTCACTGATTGTATACCTACTTTGTGTTAAAGACATTGCCACCAGGGAAAAAAGACACCAAATTATTCCCCTCTGTAAAAATCAATTCCTGATGCGTTCTAGTCCTGCTGAATGGCTCTTCCTTAATCCTACTTCTTACTTCTTTTAAGAAAATTTAATAAATTATCAGTCTTGTAAGTTGCAGTTTGGATTTTACAAACTTTTTCCCCGCTAAGGGCTTCACAAAACCACTTCTTTAAGTTCATCTGTTCACTGATTAAGTGGCAATTTAAACTATTATGATAGCAAAATAAGAGATAGAGTTCTACTAGTTGCTGAGATAAACAGTTGTCTTTATCCTGTTACAAAGTTGTGGGCTACATACATTGCCTGTACTTAGAAACAGGACCCAATAAAGTTATTATGACATAGGATGATTCTAATAATTAATCTAGAAAAAGATGATGTGTAAGTGATATCATTTATAGAAACACACTGTGAATTTTAATTAATGGAGATTTAGTATATGAATGTATATGAAACAGAGAATAAAAACTAATGCATTTGAATTGTTTATCAAACTTTTTAACAGGATGACAAAAAAGTGTGAGACCTCTTTTCAGAGGTAATAAACAGTTATATTTTAATATATTTAAAATTATAGCTATGAGATGTTGTAGTGGTTACTTTTCTTTCATTGCTGAGACAAAATACCTGATGCCCAAAGTTAAGGAAGGAAAGGTTTATTTAGTTCACAATTTATGGAGATTTCAGTCTCTGATCAGATGGCTCCAAGACATGGTGGTTTATGGCAGAGCAAGCTGATGGAAAACAAGAAAAGCAACGGAGTGAAAAGGAAAGAGCACAAGAGAAGACTTTTTCTCTCTTATATGTAGGCTAAAAACCCTAGAGTGGATGTAGCACTCATAATTCCAACACTAGGTAATGAGTCAGTAACAAACTCTAGATTCAGCTGCTTTTGAAAAGCACCCCACCAAGACTGAATAAGGCTTTGGGGGAACATCCAGACACAAGCCATAACAGTTACCCTTATGAAAATACTCAAATATGTATAGACATGTAAGTTATATATTTTAAAGCACATTACCAGTAAGTTTCTCTTTTTCTTCTATCCAGCCTATAAACTTTCTTACTCTTCTCGTTGCTGAGACCAAATATCTTTACCCAAAGCTAAAGGAATAAAGGTGTATTGTATTTCAAAGTTTGCAGAGGGTTCAGTTCATAGTTGGCTGGCACCAATTATGATAATCATTACTCTGGTACTGCTCAGGGAAGGGTGGCATAGCAGAAGGGCATTGCAGAAGAGAAACACTTCTGGGTGAGCAAAAGCCTTTAAAGCAGGGAAGTAGCAGTGAAGTAGTGAAGCAGTGGCAAGAGAAGAGCAGCAGCGCTCCTTCTGTCCCTTATTTCCTATCCACGCCACATACCCTTAGGACAGTTAGCTCTCATAACTCGGTGGACCGTCTCCTTATTGACACCCAGAACTATGCCAAACTAGTCAGTGGACTAATTTAGAAATCACAAATCCTTACTTCCAGCATCACACCCTTAACCCCAGCATCACACATTCTAGATTGAGACACCTCTGAAAAGTCTAACCTATGACCACATGAGCTTTGAGATGACATCCAGAAACAAGCCATAACACTATCTAACGCAAAATCCACAGCTCAAGACATAAAACACTCCCAGAGTCACATACAGACAAAAATTAGTTGAATTGAGATTCAAATACAAACCCTCCATTGATTCAATAAGCATTTATAAGTACCCATTATGTGCTAAATTAATCCAAATTTGCAATTTGGACTTTACAAACTTTTTTGTTTTTGTTAACTCTGATAGTTTTCTTTTTATATCTTTATGTCTTTGAGGTTCATGTTGAAAAACAGAATAGAAAGTTAGCCATTTTATAATACTGTTTCTTTCAGAATAGTCTTACAAAGTTTTGTATTAGGTAATACAATTGTTTGAAGATCAAAATATACAATCCAATCACAACCAATGATTAATTTAGAACATCATTTATCCGGATATGGTATACAATGTCTACACACTCAGCAGAATGAGACTGAGACTGGAGAATCATAAGTCTGGGTCATCCTGGGCACATTAGTGACTAAGCAAGATTTTATTTTGAAATCACAAAAGTAACAGGGGGTGCTGAATATGTGTCTCAGGGCAAAGGTCTTACATTCAATAACAAAATACATAACCTCTGAACTCTTAGTGTATATTTTAACATATAAAATTATAGTTAAATTCAAAATATTAATTTTAATTTACATCTAAGTATCACTAAATATAAACATTAATCTTAAAACGACTTAGGGCCCATACTTGCATTTTCTAGTGGAAATAATTTTAATATCCATAATTAGATTTTATCTGTCAAAATAAAACATCACTTTGCTTTACATAAGCATTGTCAATAGGCAACAAAAATAATATTATCAGTAGATTTGTCACCTAAGCAAAAAGAATCATTTGCTTGTTTCCAATGATTTAAATAGAAAGTACTGGTGTAGAATGTCTTAAAATAAGATCATTCTGTTTGTTAAAATCTAACAATATGTTGAGAGCATTCAATAGGGTTTATAAATTGCTTTCATCACAGAATTGAGGGGAAGAGCATGTCAGCTTTAGGTAATCCAAATATTTTCAGTATTCTGTGACAAGCAAGCCAACTTTTCACATTACTGAGTTCAAAAACACTACTTTTTCTTTGTGTGAACCCACACTCAAGAGTGTTTAATGGTATATCTTTTGAAATAGCCCTCACATGTTTATTTATATTAATTTATCCAATCACTCCAATCTCCAATTCAATCTCTGGACTCTTGCCTTTTTATTCTGTGTGTTTCTGGCTCCATAGATCCTCAGAGCTTAGCACCACTTTCCATTCTCAGAGTGTGACTCTGATGCTTGTAGCCTTGCCAAACCTTTGGATAAGCAGGTGGTGGGTAAGCCTGGCTGAATGCTGTAGGTCAAGGCTTACTGGGAAATTATGTCCTTAAAGGTTTGCAACCCACCTTTGCTGGTTCAGAGGCTCACTTTTGTCAGAACATCCGACTGTGACCACTCTGTGAATGCTAATGAGCATACTTGAAAGAGATTGGTTTATAAGTCAGAATACTGCTATTTACAATTGGCTAAGAGAACCTGGCCTCTTCTCACTGTATTACTTTCCAAATAAGTAGGCCTATTACGTTAAATAAATAAATAAATACCAGGAAATTGTTAAGTGAATACTGATTTATAGAAATGGAAGATACTATTTTTAAATGATTTCCGTAACTTAATTGATAATAACTTGCTCTGCTGCAGAGTAATTTTAGTTTAAAGGGAAATATCAACTATATATATAAAAAAACTACCTTCCCCCAAAGGTATCAGGGAAAGTAACACATTAATTTTATAGAAACTTTTTCCAAATTATATCATTAATTTTTTGGTAGTTTCTCCAACTAATTCTAAATATCACTTCATTTATTTATTTACCTTTTTCTGTTTATTCTATTATAAATAGCATAATATATCCTGTTAGCCTCAGTTAAAGGTCTATATTTCCAGTTTCCTGAAATTTGATATAATTATTTCCTCCAGTAATTATCTCAAGTATTTATTAGACCTATTTTTTGTAACTGGACTTTTTAACTTTTGTCCTCCAATTTACTCTGGCCAAGGTCAATTCCAGTAATCTAATGAATACATAAATTGATTCTGGGTCTATGTTTTAAATTTCCATAACTTAGAAGATGATATTTCTAGAAATGTAAACATAGTTGCCCATATTTTGCAGCTGACAAAAACATCAATATTTCAAAGATTGCCAAAGACTTCTATTATTGAGTTAGGCCGAAGGGGTCAATAATGTCATGCAGTTAATTAGATTTGACACATGAAGTAAATTTTCTAGACCATCACAGCCTGCATTACTGTAAAAAAAGCACAGAGAGCAGGCACAGGAAGGTAAAAATCACACATGATTTGTCTATTATGAGAAGCTTAACTAATTACTAATTTAAGAGCAAAATAAAAGAAGGGTAGTAGAAAACAAAGAGGCAGACTGTGGAGATGTGAGGAGTCCCAGGAAGGAGAGAGAAAGGGAGCCATATCGGGGGAGAATGAGCATAACAATCAAGATTCAATATTTAGGATCGAGGGATTTAGCTCAGCGGCATAAGCGCCTGCCTTGCAAGTGCACAGTCATGAGTTCGATCCCAGGTACAAAAAAAAAAAAATTCAATATTCATAGGTACAAATTCTTCAAGACATGACTGTAATTGTTATGTATCAAATACATATAATGATAAAAGTATCCACAGAGAATTCTCTGCATCTACTTTTAAGCATACATTAAATTCATACATGCAGTTCATGCATAAATAGAAAACCTCTGTATCTTCAACTTTTTTTTACCTGAATATTTCTTTGAAATATATAAACTTCTGATTCTCACAGAAAAATTAGTAGTATTTCCTTTGTTTTGGAGAGAAATTGGCCTTTATAAATACAACTACGTAGAAGATGTACTGATAAAAACAGTAAAAAGAAAAAATATCCTTGATCTTCCAAAATTCTTGTGAAATACTTTTGTTCTAAGTTTTACTGATTTGAAGGTTCACTCAAAGCCTCACTCACTCACAAGTGGGATCTTTCACCAGTGGAGGGAGGCGGCTGGATTTAGTATCTGAATGAGGATGAAGGGTGTGATACTGGGATTAAGCTGTTGAGAGTGGAAGCCCTTCACTGGGTGCAGGAGGCACCAGTCAATAGCGCTGTAGCCTGGATGGAATAGAAAGGGGCAGAAAGGAGGCAGCAGCATCTGCTACTACTGCTGTGACATGAACTGATCCTCAGGACCCCTCTGCCATGTCGCCTTTCCTTGGAGCTAGCTAACCACGAACTGAGTATTCTTCAGACTGTGAGACAAAATAAACTTTTCTACCTTTAACTTGTGGGTGTTGGGTATTTTCTCTCAGCAATGATAAAAGCAAGAGGACAATTGAAAAGTTCAACATACATGTTTTATTTTATTTAGTATTGTCTTTACGTAGGGAATTAGGAAGGTGATAGATAGCAGCTATGTTGCAGCCTGTTTTCAGTTTTCCCATGTCAAGATTCAATAAGTGACTCTTTAAAAGAGAAAAGGTTCATTTTAACTCATGTTTTAGTCCATAGTTATTTGGCTCTGAGCCAGGATGGCAAGGCAGTGGGGTTTGGCCAGAGAAGAAGCTGCTTGTGTTTGCTCATATTATGGGGAGCAGGAAGCAGAGAGAGAGAGACAGAGAGACAGAAAGAGAGAGAGACAGAGAGACAGAGAGACAGACAGAGAGCTCAAGGGAGGAGTTTAGGTCTAAGAGAGAGATAAAGCTTTCCAGGCCACAGGTCAGTGACTGGACACTTCTGACCTGACCCCACCTCAGAGTAGCAAGCATGCTGTGAACCCCCACAGCCCATCACCTTCCTATGAGAGGATAAGGTTGTTAGGGGAAATCTATCACATGGTCCTGGAAAATTTCTTTTAATTTTTTTCTTCTAATTTTTTTAAAAAGCAACATAAGCCTTCAAAATAAACATATTTCCTCATTCGCTCTCTAATTAATCCTCATGGAACACCTGCTTTTGGGATCACAGACCTAGTACAGCTCTGTCTACTGAGTATTAAAATGTTGGGTTAAAACAGCCCTACTTAAAATGAGATAATCATAGCTGCTTAAAAATGTGGCACTTCTGAATCGATTTCAGGATTGGGTGGAGTTATTTAGCCATTGGACTTTCTAATTTCAGTAAGACCCTAGGTCAGTATTTGCAAAGTTTGAATTCAATGCATAAAAATAAATAAAACTAAATATTATATTTTCTTATTTCTCTAGTAGTGTTGGGAAAGAAACTGACATTAATGAAAGTTTAAAATGTGTTTTTAATACTTTTGCATGTATGAAATATAATGCTATAAAACTCAAATCCTATGCCTCATTGTGATATATTTTGTAACGTTCTGAAGATTCTTGGTTCAAATGTTGCCGTTTATCTTGCTGTGTCACATTTTAATTATATTTGGTACAAAAATCTTGACAGAGGGTACATGACAGAGGAAATAAGTAAATGTTTAACATGAATTCATTAAGTGAATGTTTGTTGCAGTTATCCTGTTGACTCAACAGAGAGACACAATTATTTAAAAAACAAAAGAAGACAGAAATATCTTACAAAAACATGTGAAAATGAAGCTGATGTAATGTATGTGTGGAACTTCATAAAACAGCCAAGGGGCTTGTTTAATGGGGACACACAGAAACCATGAGAACATGTTTGTGTTCTATGAGGGAAGTGTTCATTTCAGACTCAGTCTGAAAATAGTATTCTGAGTGTGAAAAGCTGGCAGGAGAAAATCTCTCCCTTATAGTACAAAAGCAGACCGTTGAGGCAATGTGTAAGAGACAAAAAGCAGAACAACAGAAAGAAGAAAATGGAAAGCCAACCTTTTCTCAGTGTGAGTAAACAGTTGTATACTATTTGCTGAGCATGTTAAAGAAAGGCAAAACTTCAGCAAAGAACTAATAATAGGCTGTGCCTTATGTGAATGTTGAACAATTGTGTAAACGGACTAAGAATTTTCTGCAAACAACAATGGAAAGCATCAATGCAAATTACCCTGGAAGAGAAATAGCAAAGGGATCCCACAAAAGCACTTCAAAAGAACTTGGTTAACAAAAGACTGAGAAAATTTCCTAGATCCACAAAGCAAAATGTACAATAATCTCTATTTCCTAACTGAAGAAAAATAAAAATAATTTCTGATTTTTTAACGTTTGTTACTCACTCTTTCTGAATGCTATTATTATTTTATTTGGGATTTCTTCAGTTGTTTACTATTCTTATCTGTAGAACAATGCCACCAAATATTTATAAGCTTCATTTTAGGAGCAGTTTTCACTGTTATCCTAGGATCATCACAAACAAAACATCAAGTAAAAGCCATTACATACATATGTGTGTATAGAGGTTGTTAAGGAAACCAACCAAATTGCAGATGATTAAAGGATTATCCATAAGAAGAGGTCTGATATATTAGAGTACATCTAGCGCACAAACATTAAGAAGAATGAATTAGATCTATAAAGGATTTTGAAAAGATAACTAGAAGTAGTCGTAGATGAAAAAACAAGATGCAGGGGACTAAGATACAGTTACATTTTGGTAGAGTAAATGACCATAAAATCTTTTGCTATATATGCACACACATACATAAGTATCTATATGCAGAAAATAGAGAAGAATCCATACTAGATGGTGCTTCTTGAGAGGAGTAAAGATGCTGTTTTAAAAGAATAACTTGTAAACTGGGGATTTAGATCAGTGGCTTAAGCACCTGCCTGCCAAGTGCGAGGTCGTGAGTTCGATCCCCAGTACAAATAAATAAATAAATAAATAAATAACTTGTAGGTGTACACACATAACCGTATGTAAGTTTAAGAGTGCAAGATAGATAACCATACTACTAATTCTCTGTTCATCAAAAAGAATATTTTGTGCTGTCATTGTTTGATTGTCTGTTCATTTTTATGCTTAGATTTTGTAACGAACAACTACTTCTAAGGTAACAATATGTAGTTTATTAACTAGTGTTGATTTCTTACTTTTTTTTTTTTGAAATTCGGTATTATTTCTACCCTTTTTTTTTTGATTTTTGAAAGTAATAAAGAGAGGGAAAAAGATAAAGCCAAAGCCAAAAATGGGAGGAAGTTAACTGTGTGTGGTGGTGCAAGTGCTCGGGAGGCTGAGGAAAGAGGATCTCCACGAATTCAAGAACATCCTGGAATGGGCTGGGAGTTTAGCCCAGTGGCATAAGCACCTGCCTGGCAAGAGTGAGGATGTGAGCTTGATCACCAGAACTGGGAGGAGGGAGGAGGAGAGACAGAAAAAAAGAGCAGCTTGGACCATAGTGATTTCAAGGCTAGCCTGAACTACATAGTGAGGCCTTGTCTAAGCAAAAAAGAAAAAAAAGAAAGAAAAAAAGAAACAGTAAAGGGGAATGTATCTGTTTTAAAAAATCATTGACCTTACAAAATATTTTATATATTTAGCACATTATATATGTGTATACATATATTAAGAACTCTAAAATATGAGAAGAGAAGATTCTGGCTTACACCTGAAATATGTGCTTTGACAAAAAAAAGTGTGTTTAATTACTTTATCCATGCTACAATGTCAAGAGAAAATCCAAATTTGTATGTCATTTGAAATTGTAGCTGAAAATAAACTTTCTAATACCATAATACTTCATAAACAGTAATATATCCAGCTAAAATTTGTAAATGCTGTAATATTTTCTAGTTGTGCTAAGTTCTGAAAAGTGATTTAAAATTTAAATATATAATTTTCAGTATCACATAAAGAGCATTACAAGTGTTACTAGTATTTAGCGTTTGGTTGTATGAAGAAGCTTATAAAATAACTTTGGAATATAGTAATAATGAGTGTACATTTCTGTGTTTTAGTTTCTACTTATGGTTTTGATTAAATAAAGCAAAATTTTCTTATTTCATATGTAATTCAGGAAAACATTTTAAAAATAACAATTATTTAATAATGAAAATGTAGTTTTGTGTTTTAGAAATCCTCAGATATTTTGCTTTAATGGAATCAAATAAATGCAGTATTTGGAATTTGTGTGTGTTACAAAAATGCATTTTTAAAGAGTTTAAACAGTGTTTTGATTCCTAAGAACTCAGATGATATCTTGAAAAAATAGCAAACACTATTTTCAGTCTGTGAAAAATACTGAATAGTCATGAACTATCAGTTTAAAAATTTAGCCTCCAAATTAATTAAATTCAATTGTTTACAAATTTCAGCTACTGTAAGAGAAAAAGAAAAATTGTCTTCCTCTATACAAAATATATTCTAGGGGAATAACAAAATTTATACTGACAATAAAGTGGAAATTTCAAGTGCTGCAAGTATGCTGGTGATTATCTGACAAGAAAAAATAAGGAGAGCTAATTGTAGATTTTTGCTTAGCCTTCATCTGATTTTTTAAGACAGTTGCATTCTTCAATGCTTGATGAACAACTAAAAATTTAATAAAAGATAATTTATGAGTGCTTCATGTATGCCAGTCACCACTTTTGGTAACATATGTGTTAGCATATTTAACCCTTACAAGTATTCTAGGGAGGTTGCAAATAAATCCATGTTAGATAACCAAAAATTGCATAATATTAAATATTTAAATTTGTGATATTCATAATATTCAGTCATTTTGTTTTTCAATTTAATTCAATTTAATTAAGCTTACAGGCAGAATTTAGGTATATAAAATGATCACATTCATCATAGGGAATTTCTAGTTATGCCTGACATGTCTTGATTTATCTTTTTTTCTCCTATTCTCCTCTCAAATTTTATGCTGTTAAGACATTTTCCTAAATGATACATTCAGGATGTGCAGCCTCAGGCAATGAATGCATGCTCTTAGGTACCATAGAGAGATTCTTAACCCCACAATACTGGTATTTGTGATCAAATAACAGGGTAATACACATTCTTAACTTTTACCCAGTACCCCTTCCAATGCTGTGACAGTGAAATGTGATTCAGATAATGACATATATTCATTGGACATAAATCTGCAGCTAGGATACATGGGGTTAATACAATTAAAAATACCTCTAAATCTCTGCACTAATGGCGATGGAAGAAATAATGAAAACCCGAGTTTCATTTAGAAGAGGAAGAAAAGCTGTTTTGTAAATGCTCTGGTTTAGACTTTGAAAGTCTCCCTAAAGCTTACATGTTAAATACTTGGTCTTTAGGGTGGAATTACTGGAAAACAGTAAAATGTTTGAGGTGTGTGACCTATTGGGAGGTCTTTAAGTCATAAGGACCATTACCGTTTTGAGGATTAGAAACCCTGGTCTCTTAATATCTCCCTTTTGGCTCATATTCTAAGTGTTTTCATTCTGTCACTTGCTCATGACATAATGTGCTGATTTATTGCAGGCCAAAGCAACTGAGCCAGCAGATCTTGCCCTGGAAACTCCAAAACTATGCACCAAAATACAGATTTTCTCTGTGCAAAATGATTATATTTTTATAAGAGTAGAATGCTGAGTAAAAGAGCAGCTGTCCATAGACTCTATCAGATATATTTATTTGCATTTGTCCTCTAATAGAATGTAAATTTCATGAAGTTTTGTTTCCCTTCTGCCTTCTCCTATTTTAGTAACTGTCACATACTGGGATTTTAAGACTTTTTTATTGAGTGGATAGATAAACTGAAGAAAAATATTTTATTTTTGCTTTATTTATCAACTCTACCTAACAATCATTGTATAACATTGTTAAACATCCCTTAGGGAAAAATTGCCTTAGATTGAAGACCATTACACTAGACAGTGCTTCTTACTTGAAAGCTAATCCATATGTTTACACAACTTGATTCTTTAAAACATTTTTCAGAAAAAATACTTTTACTTTATTCCAAGAGAATTAGAATCAAGAAAAGTGGTAGTCATACCTAACTTCTTTCCCATAGTGCTACTACTGTGTCTTCTTATCATCATGCATACTATGATACATTTAATAATTTCAGAATGTGAAGACATAGATCATAGATATACAAGCAGAATAGATATTTGTCATAGATACATGTTTTTCTTTTCATTCTTGAAGCTAGTACATCATTTTTTAAAATGCAAATCTTTTTTCATTATTTCTTCCTTTAATGGTTCTGTTCTTGCACCCTTAATGAGCTAAATCCTATAGTTCCTTAGGGTTTATCAGCCAGAGATGGCATTCCAGTTACCAAAGTCTTCCTCAAGTTTTTTTTATCTGTTCCTATCTATTATGTCCCTTGTACTTCCAATATTTTATTTATCAATCTGTAGGATTTATGTCAGATTTTTCCTTAAACTTTTCACATGTTGAAAGAAAATGTATCATTTATATACCGCCATCATTTAGACAGAATTCAGATTATTAAATGGATCAAGGCCAGAATAGAATAATTTTTGACATTCAATAAAAACCTACTATTGAATGATTTAGTCTTCCAACAAATGTTTTAAGACCCTAGGCTAGTACACGTTGCACGATGTTTTAGAGGACGATTACTTGCTCAGTTGCTGGATGACTACATGAAAATGGAAAGGTAAAGTTAATAGACTTGCAAATGCTATGGAGCACAAAAGGAGGTTTGGATGTCAAATCCCAATGTTTGCATTAGTGATTGCTGTGTGACTTTTATTAACCTAATCTAAAATTTTGTCATTATCTTCATATACACTCAAATCCCTATGATATTGTATTAGGAATTAACTGAGATAACATACACAAATAGCTAATGTGTTCCCTACTTATGGGAGGCCACATAATTTGTTGTATAAATCAGTGTATTGTTGGGATTGAACAAGGGTATAAAAAGAAGAAGAAACACACAATGTCTTTAAAAAACTCAAGCCAAAAGAAACCCCCCAAAAAGTCAGTAATAATATTTGTGGCCAAGGAGAGATGCCATTCCCAGAAACTTACAATCTGCAGCTTTGTGATTATACTTGGGCAACACATCATTTCAAATACTTATTTTGTGGTTTCTTTCCCCAGAGTATCTCCATGTTACAATGCTCAAAATAGCACTAAATTGACTTCTAATAAAAAGAAATTCACCATTTTACCTTCTATTGCCTTGAAGCTTATTGTATTTGTTAACAATGTAATAAGGCTTCTGGAACATTAAAAATGCATAACTTGACTTTACAAGTATACAGAGTACTCTATATCCATGAGCATTTCATTAGCAAAGGCAGGTGATGTTCATATTTCTTTTGCTTATGTATTTACTGTTATATGAAACGTTCAAAAAAACCTGAGGTTTGCATATGTAGATCTCTATGATTAAATGACATACATTAAAAGAAAGATAATTGTTTAATTATAGATTGAATTAAATGGACACTTTGGTTTGTGCTAGTAATTGAACAGTTAAAACCTACATCAAGGAGAAGCTGAGAGTCTTTATTATTACAGACTTATATTTATAATATCATTTTCCAGTATGAGAATAGTATGATAAATATTTACATTAACTTTTAGAGTTTATTTTTCATGACTTTTAGTGTAGATAACTTTGATTTAGCACTTCATCACACTTTCACTTTTGTACAAAATATTATCTATGGTTCTATCTCAATATATGTTCAGGTGTTATTAACCAGAGGAAGCTAGACTGACTCCATTGGGCCCAGTATGGATAAAAGTTGAATTCTTTGTGTTTTGTATCAACTCATCTTCAAAAGTCAATGTTACAGAGAAAGAGATATACATTTCATAATTTTGTCATGTTTGTATAAGTAATATTCAACATTTGGACTTTAAAAGATGTACAAACAATTCTAAGAACATGAAAAGAGATAACTTCCCAGAAAAAAAAAACTCAAACAGTTTTAATTAGTTCAATCTGCTTAAAAACATACAGTCCCCTCATAGTTCTATTATGTGGGAACCATATATAATGGGTAAAGCTCATGAATATTTAAGGAGGCTTAAAGATATTAGCATGATACTAAATTCTGTGCACTTAAAATTGAGTATATTAATCATAGTTCAGAAATCTGCTGATAATCAGACCCTCAGTTTACTGACTTGGCCAAACTTTACAAAGGAGGCAAAAATCTTTCCTTTTTTTCTTCTATCAATTCTGTAAGATTTCTACGGAGTGATTCCAAATACAGACATTTTCTTACAAGAGAAAGAGTTAAAGAAGGTAGAAAAAGAAAAAGAAATTTTGCAGAATTTTAAAGTATTTCATTTGTGTAAGGGTAATTATGGATGAATAATTTATCTTAGTGCAGTGAAGGATGATGTTAATATTTCAAATATGATTCTCCAATTCAATAATTACCTGAAATCTCAGTTCTAATTTTGAGTGATCGTGTCTCAAATCTCTTTTATGAATTACAAATGAAGATGCCAAAGTAAAATATTACAGTAAAAAACAGGTACTTCTATTGTGTTCAGCTGATAAATAAAATCGATATATTCATTCTTATTTGAAAGGACGGAGGTCAAAGTCAATAGTCACTCTAAAATATATTATTACAAATTTGACATGATAAGCTTTTTTTCTTATGAAAAAAGCTTAGTTTCTACATGCAATAAAAGTAAAGATGTTAGATAATTAGTAAATGGATATCATACTATAAAAGTTATTTGTGACAAAATAGTAATAAGCAAAGGATAGTATTATACATTATATGAATAGTGGTACAAAACACAGCCTAAATCACTTAGAGGAACTTTCATATTAGTTATTAAATGTATAAAAATAAAGGTAATTTGACTTATTCATATTTGCAGGAAGAGCTATCAAGACTTTATTATTTTCCTTTACTTAGAGGGAACACACACTTCCTATTTTACTTGGATATTAAATAAAATTGCTAATAAAGCAGAAAATTTTTTCCAGAAAAAATATACTTGCCTTCTATTTGTACATGGTTGCAGTACATAGTTATTGCATTATTTGTAAGGAATTTGTACATGTACATAACATATTTCAATTATTTTTTCTCTTCTATCCACCACTATTTTATTTTGCCAGCATCAAATTCATTTATATATCTACCAATCAAGTTATACTACCCAATCAAGTTAATCATCATATATACAGATTAAAAAACAGACTGATAGACCAAAACATGTAAAATATGTCAGATAATTGTACTAAGTCAAAATATACTTTCAGATATATTTCTCTACTGGATTACAGTAACTTTCCCCAACTTTCTTTTTTTTATTAAATGTCTTTTATTTTCTACTTTATTTACGTGTTAATATATCTGGAAGGGGACTAACTTGGTTAAATGCAATTTAAACTTACAGTGTTTTGAAAAATCTTGGTACTGATTGTTGCTTTTGCTACAAAGATGCTTTTAAAATTTGTTATGATCTCATTTCTTGATTTATGGTATTATTTCTTGTGGAACTGGGGGTTTGTTCAGAAAGTCTTTGCCTACACCTATGTCTTTAAGACTTTTACTTGTTTTGCCTTCCAGCAGATTAAGTGTCTGCAAACTAATGTTTAGATATCTGATCCGTCTTGATTTTATTTCAGCGAATGGTAAGATATGGGTCTTCAACTTCTGTCATATGGATAGACAGTTTTCCCCAAATCACTTGTTAAAGAGGTTATTTTTCCTCCAGCAAAATGATTTGGTCCTTTTCTCTATGAAGCTAATGTAGCTGAGGGTGTCTGGAATTGTTTTTGCATCTTGTATTCTGTTCCAATGACACATAAGTCTTTTTTTCCCTCCAAATATCATGCTGCTTTTAATCACTGTAGCTCTGTAGTATCCTTTAAAGTCTGGGATTGTGATGACCACTGCCTTGCTTTTGTTGCTCAGAAGTGCTTCTTTTGCTATTTTAGGTCTCTTTGGATTTCACATGAATTTTAGGATTGCTTTCTCCAGTTCTGTTAGCAATGTTATTGGTATTTTGATTGAGATTGCATCAAATATATACAATAATTTTGAGAGTAAAGCTATTTTGACTGGAAGTACAGCTAGTGGTTCTGCCTCTCCAGGACCAGGGGATATATTTACCATTTTTTATTATTATCTTTAATATCCTATCTCAAAGTACCACTCTTTGTATTGCAGAGTTGTTCCAATTACTAGATTAAGTTAATTCTTAGGACTATTTCTCTATTTGCTATTATGAAAGATATTGTTTCTCTAATTTTTCTCTTGGTGAGTTTATTACTGGTGTAAAAAACACTATTGATTTTTGAGTATTGATTTTGTATCCTGCTACACTACTGAATTTGGTACTTGGTTTTAGGGGTTACTTGGTGGAGTTTTTGAGATCTTCTATGTGGAGGATAATGTCATTTTCAAATAATGATAATTTAACTTCTTCCTTTCCTATCTGTATGACTTTTTATTTCTTTCTCTTGGCTAATTGCTCTAGATAACTTTTCAAGAACAGTGGTCTTAGAGGCCATACTTCTCTTGTTTCCGATATTACAATGAAAGCTTTCATCTTCTCTTCATTTAATGTGATGTTGGATGTTGATTTTTTCATAGATAGCTTTTATCAGATTGATATAAAAACCTTCTATTCTATTTTCTTCAGAGTTTTAAAAATCATAAATGAATGTTGAATTTTGTCGAATGCTTTTTGTGTGTCTATTAGCACAATCATATGATTTTTTTCCTTGCTCTTTTTATGTGATAGTATATTTATTCATTGATTTTTCTATGTGGAACCATTCCTGAATCCCTAGAATGAATCCTACTTCATCATGATATATAATCATTATGATGATTTGCTGCATTATTTGTCAATAGCTTAGTGAGAATTTTTTTTAATTTTTAATATTTTTGGTGCTGGGAATTAAACTCAGGACCTTGTGCTTGCCAGAAAGACACTGTGCTGCTGAGCTATATCCTTGATTCTTAGTGGGAATTTTTCATCCATGTTCATTAACAAGACTGGCATGTAGTTCTCTTTTTAGGTTGGGTCCTTTTCTGGAATCAGGTCATGCTTGCTTCCAGGAACGACTTTGGGAGCACTGTTTCTCTTTAAATTTTATTAAAAATGGGAACATTGCCATTAGATATTAGTTTATATGTATATAGAAATTTATCCATTTCTTCTGAATTTTCCACTTAGAGTAGAGGTTTGTAAACTACTTATCAGTAATGTTCTGAATTTTGGAAAAATCCATTGTGATTTCACCTTTTTTATTTCTAATTGCATGAGCTTTTTTTTTTCTTATTTTTGGTAAGATTTTAAAGTACATGATTTATTACCGATGTAAAACTCTGAAAATTATGAGCCCTTTTAGGAAGATCATGAGTCCTAACACTTTTAATAGTAAAATCAGTAGTGAATGTTTAAATACTTAATATTATTAAGAGCAAGCTAATAGAATGTCATGGAATTAGACTTCTGCTGCTCACAAATATATACATAAGTTTTAATAATTTTGAGAGCATATTTTTCTAATAAAAGAAGATAACTAATCTCCAATAAGTGCTGAGATAAAATCACTTACAATAACTATTACTTCACTTCAAGTCTATTGACATATTTTGGGTGAATTTCTTAGGGCTGAGAGATGTAAAGCAGGAAAAGAGCAGAATTAGGAGACAATCATAAAACAGTTAAGCATATAAAATATTTTAGGCACCAATCTAAGTTCTCATATTAATTCTTACAGGTCTTATAAGTTGATAATATATTAGACTCTCTTTATTATTCTCATTTACCAATAAGAAAACAGGTCCAGCTAGGCTAAATGATTGCCAAAGTCACACAACTGGGGAATAACTGAGATTTAGGAGTTTAAGAGTAATATAGACTTTCTCTCTCTCTCTTTCTGTTTCTGCTTTTTAAATACTAATTAGAATATACTGGAATTAATTTTTTACATTTATTTTAAAGAGAATACAACCAAATAAAATGAAACTGAATAAAGCCAATCAAAACAAAAAAATGAGTGATATAGGACTTCAAAACAAGGAAATCAACAATGGCTAGTGTAATACATCATGTTAATCTTCAAAATAGCTGCCCATACCATAAGACCTAATAAAGTCAAACAAAACAGTATAGAATAAAACCAAAATATAACAATAAAAGTGATACAGGACTTCTAAATAAGATAGTAGGAAATCAACAATGGCTACCATAATATATCTTGTTATCTTCAAAATAGCTGCCTATACCATCAGACAAAATAGAATCTAACAAAGCAAAGCAGAATAAAACCAAACCAAAGAGTGAAAACAATACAAGACCTCAAGGTAACAGGAAGTTAATAATGGCTACAACCTTACTTTTCAGACATTTCTCCTCCTTTCACCTTCACAATATCTATTGTACATTTTGGATCCCGCTAACTCCTTCATTTTTTTATTCTAGGGAGACAGCACAATGTTCAGCCATGTGAGTCCAAACTATTTCGTTCATGAGCGTGAGCTCAAGTTTCATCCATTTACCTATAAAAGCCTCTATTGTATAAAAATACCATATCTTTCTCCCTCTTTTCCATGGTTGGTGGGAAAGCTATCCCTGCTTTTCTTTTTGGATTCCTGTCACATAAAGCATTGTCTTGTCTCCTCCAACCTTCAGTCTATGAATTTTCTTTTGAATCAAATGTAATATGCTTTTTGTATACAGCATATTGATAGATCCTGTCTCCTGATCCACATTGTTTATGTTTCTTTTTATTGGTGATGTGAGGCCATCTACATTAATGGATATGATCAATATATACTGGCCAACCTCTACCACACCATCCTCCTGCTATTGGTCCCCCACTTTTTCCCTCTATCCAATTGTCTTCCCTACCCAGTGATGCCCCTCTGCTACTGATTCTGGAATCATGGTCATCTTTATCTGTCTCTAGAATAGTCTTCAGCACTCTTTATAGGGTTGGTTTGGTGGACATGAATTCTTTCAGTTGTTCTTTACCATGAACGTATCATTTTCTCCAATAATTTTGAACGTTTTGCAGGGTACATCGATCTTGGAAACTGTTTCTTTTCAGGACTTAAAACACTTCACTCTAAGGTCTCCTTAACTTGATTGATTCCCAAGGTGGTGGTGGGGTGCAGGGCTGGTTCCTCCAATGGTGGAAGGTGCGTGGGATTTTGGCTGGCTGGCTCTCCCCACTGGCACTGGCTAACAGTCCCTGATGGCAGCTGGTGGGCTCATGGGCATATGTGTTCAGTTTTTTCTTCTGGTGTTTACAGTTCTGTCATAAGGTCCATATTGCATTCCAGAGATGTGTTGGGTATGGGCCTGATCTTGGCCTCTGGATATGGGAGGTGAGACTGATATTATCTGTGGAGTTATCCAGAGTCCTACTGTTATCTCCTTGCTGCTCCTTCAGACATTTCCATATTACTGGCCTCACTGATTAGTTCACCCTCCAGAGGTGTGTGTGCATCTGCGTCTCAGGATGTTATCCTGTGCCTTGGGTGTTCCATTGGTCTTGCAGTATTCCAGCTGACCTACCCTCTGAGATGCAGTGGATGATGCCTGAATCACAAACTCACTGTCTTTGAGTCTGATGACCCTCCAGGATGTAATCTGGACTTATTTTATTGAGACAGTGTCATTATGTAGTTCAAGCTGGCCTTGAACTCATGGCAATCCTTCTGCCTCAGTGTCCTGAGTGCTGAGATTACAAACATGTATCACTATACCCACTATGGAATTTTTTGTAATTTTTTAAAGAATTAGTTATCCCTTTATAGATATTTCATTTAAAATAAAACTATAACTAAAAAACCTTTTGATACCATGAAGGTATGGGCAGAAGTGAAATTTAAAAGGTGTGAGAGTGTATGATCTTTCTTGAACAAAGTATCTGGGCATTGTGAACAAGGCTGTGACATCTATGTAGCTGGACAGCAACAAGGGGTGGAAGAAAGCATATGATTTAAATTATATTCTCAAACTGTGAAAAATGGATTGTATAGATTATCTTCTCAAAAAATTCTACTAAAAAGATAGATGGGTAAAGATAGACCACAGCCTTATCATTCTCACCTTTTGATTTTTATATACATCAACACCTTTTGATTTTTATATACAATTGAAATACATTAGACTGAAGTGACTCTAACATGAGTATCATCCTATTTAGGAGAATACAATCATATATGATAATTATTTTGAAATAAATTGACACTTGATATTTGAATGACAAAATATTCTGGAAAAATACTTTTTTTGAATAAATTTCCACCATAATCTAAACAGGTAAGAATTAAAAGATTGTCTTGACTTGTGTGAAGTTTACTGTGGAGAATCAAATTCTTTCAGCTCCTTCAAGGGAAAGGGATTCTTTTGCTTAAGAGCTGCCATACAACTTTGATTAGAAAATGTTCACTCCATCTCAGTTTTTCCAAAAGGTATAGTAAGAGACAAGTGAAACAGAGATATTATAGATTCAGATTCATAACATAGCAAAAAGCCAAGTATGTGGTTTTTAATTGATTTCTTACTCACTCTAAAATTATATTTCTATTATACTATGGACCAGGAATGGTGAACATTTTAGAGCTTTCAATGATGCAAACAGCCCACTGCAGCATGTATGCCACAGTTCTGCTGTAGAATATTAAGTGTGAAATAGCATTATGTTAAAAAAAAAGCAGTGCTTTAATTTATGTGACTGAAGTATGTGAATGCTCACTTGAGCCTTCAGGGAGTCACACTTTTTAAAAGTTTTTTTGTGATATTTGAGATAAAGAGTCTTGCATGCTACTGATGGATACTCATACATCAGGGTAAGACCCACTAAAGGGTAGAACAGCCAGGCAACTCTGTAAAATAAAATAAGAAGGAAGTTTGCTACATCAACTGACTCTTTTTTAATTTTAAAAAAAATAAAAAGCAAAATCAAACAGAACAAAGCCAATTGTAAAAGGATTTCAAAACAATACAAAAGCAACAATGGTTACCACAATGCCTCTTGTCTTCAAAACAGCTGTAGATACCTTCAGACATAGTAGAAATCAAACAAAACAGAACAGAGTAGAACCAATAAAAACCATAAACTGACTATTGTGGAAGATTTCTCTCCAGCATGGGGTGCTGTTATGGAGCATTTAACCACAAAAAATTTTCAAGGGCTAAGTATTCTCACACCCCTCCATTACTTTAACAAATTAGTTTATGTTGTATCACAGCATCAGTATTGTCATTTCAGCATGTTTATAGCAGATTTATCAGGGATTTTATCTCAAGAATCCTTTTTTTGTTCATGGACTATAAATAACTTTTTATCTATTAAAGTTTTATTATGACATTGTAGCAATTTTGGCACATCTGTAGGTTTCACTAAGTCTAGTTTTCTTGGTATATTCAACATAGCTGCATTTATTTCCCAGAAGTCTAAAACTTCTCAAAGTGATCCAGGAGGGGCAAAATCAATTTCTTCTATACTTCTATTGAGGTTGATGTTTTCACTTCATTTTAAGAAACATAGATGCCTTTAGTGACGGATAGCAGGAGGTTTCCAATTTGCTCTGAGAAATCAATATTCATGGCAGGCATACACTTTGCATTTGTATTTCTTAAATAACAAAGCTTCAGCTTAGTCTCGTGTTACATCCCCATATCCCAGCACTCTGGGAGGATGAGGCAGAAGGACTGCAAGCTGGAGCCCGGCTTACACAGTTAGCAAATTAGACACTGTCAAAAAAAAAAAAAAAGAGAGAGAGAGAGAAAGACAAAGAAGAAGAAGCTGGGAATGTAGTTCAGTGTGTAGACCACAGATCTGATCCCCAGTATCAAAAATATAGTAAGACTTAAATTTATAGTTACTCTTTGATAAATAGACTGCAGATTAAATATTATGTTAGCAAACACAAAACAGTATTAAGATTTTTACACAGTACCGTTAAAGTTCTTGAATGACCAGTTACATTATCAGTGCCGAATAATGTTTTGAAAGAATTTTTTTTCCTGAGCAGTATGTCTCAGTAATAAGCATAAAATATTCAGTGAAATTTTTGTAAGCAGATGTAATGTCATCAAAGCTTTGTTATTTCATTTCTAGATATAGTAGGTTTAATGCAGTTCTTATGAGTCGTAAGGATTTAGGAATAGTGTATAAACACTGGCTTCAATAAACACTGGCACATTTACCGTAAGGGGCAAGTTAGCCTGTCTTTTCAGCTCCAAAGTTAAATATTGACCATTTCTTAAGGTACAAAATTCCTGATGGCATCTTCTTCCAGGATCAGATAGTTTGATTTATACAGAAAATCTCTTAATGTAGCCACCTTCATTTTAAGTAGGACTTCTAAATAATTTTTTGCAGCTTTTATATCAGAATTTCCTTTTTCACCTTGAATTTTGTGATATGTAGATGGCTTCTTTTCTGAAGTACGGTGAACAAACCTCTACAAGTTTCAGGCTTCTTCTGCAGCTGGATTTCGCATATCTACCTTCACAGAATTAAAGGTCAATAAGGTCTTGCTCTGGACTAGGCTTAGGTTTAAGAGAGTGTCATGGATGATCTCGTTTTTATTCAGACTGCTAAACTTTCTATCAGTAATAATGCTGCTTTGCTTCCTTATTCACGTGTTCACTAGAGTCTCATTTTTAACTTCCTTTGAGAAACTTTCCCTTGCATTCACAGTTTAGCTCTTTAGTGTCCCTTTAGTGCAAGAGGGCTAGCTTTAGACATATCTTAGCTTTAGACATATCTTTATTAAGCTTAATCATTTGAAGTTTTTGAATTAAAATGAGAAATACGACACTGTCTTTCATTTAAAAACTTAAAAGGCCATCATAGGGTTATTACTGGCCTAATTTCAATATTATTATGTGTCAGGTAGTAAAGAAGCTTGAAGACAGCAACAGAGATGTGGCAAGAGCTGGTCAGTGAAGCATTTAGAACATGTAGAATTTATCTGTTAAGGTTAGCATTGCATGGCTGAGAATTGTGTCCCTGAAAATCAGTAATAACTTCAAAGACCATCAGTATTTGATGGTTACTTATACTCATAATGGATATAATAATGAAAAGTTCTGAAATACAGCAAGAATTGTCAAAATATGACCCAGACACATTAAAAGAACTTGTAGTATGCTAAAATTGCACAGAAAAGTCTGTTTTGGGCAGAGTTGCCACTAATCTTCCATTAGTTTTAAAAAAAAAAAAGAATATCTGCATGAAAAAAAGCCTACAAAAGCTTCTGAAATCAATTTACTTCTGTATAAGTTGATATAAATTGATACAACTAAACTTATTTTCTATCATTAGTCCTTACTTATTGTTAAAAGTAAAAAAAAATTCAATTGATTAAACTGGTGAATGCTTCCACATGAATACTTAATACACAAACTTACATGATTGTAAGTGCCTAAATTACATGTGCTAGAAAAAATGTAAAATATTTCCTCTACAGTATTGAAATGCCATGAAAACTAAATTTGAATGTTATTTCAGACTTTTGAAGTTGTACAGCTAAGTAGATATTTTTTCTGTGCTACAATATTATTCTTCCAATTTTAAATCAGAATTTCTCTCTTAATATGATATTCAAATTATATTATTGAAATATTATAAACTTCACTTACAATATGACTTACTCCTTTATATAATCATACATCATGAAAAGAAAATTATGTATATGTCTCAAAAAATTATATGCACTATAAAAAATGTCATGAGACAGCTAAAATAGCATTTTAAGGCAAAATGAGTGTTGCTCATCAGCGTTAAAGAAGGATCATTTTCACAAATTATTTCTCATAAATTTCTCACTTTAAAGGAAAATCTGAGTAAATGATGTGTTCCTACTTTACAGAAAAATAATTTGCATTTTACTATTAGTATCTCTAAATTTGCAGTTGCAGTCAGCTGAGTTGTAATTTTTTTTAACATTTTCTTCTGTTTCTAAAAAATTCATTTATCTCTTTTCCATATGCATAAAAAGATATAGATAATATTATTCTCCTTTTATCTTCAAATATTTAAGAAATTTCAAGTGATTATGTTATTTATTATGCTGAGTTTTGGAGAACTAGACCTGCAAGATTTTCCATATAATGTTCCTAAAGGGAATGAATTTTAAAAGACATAGAAAAAACAAAACAAACAACAAAATCTTTAAACACTTTCTAACTCAAGGATTTGTCATTCATGTGGATATAATGTCCTATAAGATCACTTGTTCATGTGAAAAATAAAAGTCACTCAGCCATTACTTAGGCGCAGAGAAGGAGGTGTGAGGCTATTTTCTTGTTTACTTGACTTTTTCAAAATTTAAAAGAATCCTCAGGATTCCCTCCGTAAACATATTACCATTTAAAGTTTTCAAAAATGTAACTGTACAAAATAAGTGTTCAGTTCACTAATGAAGAGTAGTGTTTTATATTTAAGCACATAGTACATATTTTCACAGTTGGCATTGTTATATCTTTTTAAAATTTAAATTTTTTTTTAATTTTTAAAAATTTTTTATTCATCTTAAAAATTTTATTTATTTATTTATTTATTTATTTATTTATTTTCATTTATTTTTTTTTCTGGTACCCGGGATCAAACTCAAGACCTCAAGCTCAGCAGGCAGTTACTTATGCCACTGAGCTAAATCCCTGGCCCTCTCTGTTATGTCTGCTGATAAGTTTATGAGCATGTAGAATTAGTTTCCGAAGAAAGGGTGAAGAGTGACTATAAGGAGAGAAATCAGCTTAAAATGAGAAGAAAATTATGGGAAATATTTTCCTCAATTTAATACTGCAATGGCCTTTGAAGTTCACTCAGGATTTTTCTTAGGCAAACGTAATATCCAAAAACCAAGTTACTTGTGTTGTAAATAAGGTGTATCATTTAAAGGTAAGCATTGCATAAGGTAATTGCACCTTCTTGTTCTAAGTTTGGGACTTCCTGTGATAATAATCACTATTTAAATAATAATATTTGTGTTTATCAGATATTGAGAATTTCTCCTTTAAAAATCTTTTCTATCATAAGCATAGTCTCCACATTTCAAAAAATTAACACTTTTTAGATAAGGAAAAATGACACTCATATAAGAGGCATACAAACATTGTTATTCATAAATTATTATGTTTCATCCATTTAAATGTGTAGTATATATAGTTTCTGAATTTTATAAGTAACCATTAGTGAAAAGACACTAGCCAAAGCTTTTTCAGTCTTCTTTTGTTATCTAGATTCATCAATACATAGTTTTTGCCAAGTATTTATAAAGGTGATAAAATGAGTTGCTGAATCTCAGGGGAAATTTGAAACCATAACAAAGATTATTTTCAAAAAAGGCAGATTTTTATATTTGATTTACCAACTAGGTTTATCCTTCTAATATAATTTTCTTTTGGGAGAAGTGTAGATCTGCTAAAGCTTTGTAACTAAATAATAACAGGATTTTATCATAAATCCCTAATGTAAAATGCATTTTGCAAGAACTTTAAGCGTATGAAACTAACTTGCCACATTCTGAATCAACTAGCTGAATGACATAATATTTGAAAAATTACTTTTGAGAGTTGTCCAGGGAATAGCATCTTGTACACTCTTCCTAATGACCTGTATATTCATCTAGATATTTGGATAGTTTTCCACAAAATAATGAAGTATCTTAATCTATAGAAAACCTAATCTTAATCAGGTGACAAGTGATGAAAGTTTGCATGCAGTGCTTACAAAACTGGATTGGTTTCTGGGTACACACAAAGACGATCATATTTATTTCCTACAAGTTCTCTATTACTGAATAAATTTTCACTTGTGACCTCTTCGCACACTGGTGCCGTCTCAGTTCTTGACCAGTGTTCAAATGTAGCATGCCTGTGTATCTAACCTCAGATTGCTCCTTGTGGTTGCCATCTAAACATGCTTCAAATTCTGGACCATTGCCGAGACTTCTGTCAGGCCTGCTCTTTCAGTTCCCACTGAGCTTTGAGACCTGGCTATCGTCCTGTGGGAAAACACACTGATTTGGACAGTTAATACATAAATGGCATTTTCCTTTTTTTATTGCCCCACAGTTAATTCTATTCGCTGACATAGCAAAAATAACTAAGCTTTATAGAAATTATGTATATTTGCTCTCAGATTTAATTATTTAAATGATTTAAAGTCATCATTATACCATTTTCTTTTGTTCCTTCAAAAGTAAATGTGTGTTCAGAGGACATAATGGGGTTAACATGAAATTGGTGCCTTCATGAATAGTTTCTTCCATTATAGTCAACACGGAAAGAATTATACAACAGAATTTGGAAAAGAATAATACAATAGTTCCAATTATAGGTCCACCATAATAGAGTTGTGTAACTTATCGCCATGCTATTCAGTTCTGATCATTGGCATTACTGTATCTATTTCCTGTGATTTATCCACATGATACATTGACAGTGATTACACAGTGATAAGAAAAGTTTTTATTGGTATTTTCCTGGTGATTACTCAATTTGACTACTAATTATGTTTTCATTCGAGCACAAAAACTTAGCTGTAATTTTTAAGAACTGGTTCAAATCCATACCAAAATACTGGTGGAAACTTCAGTACTTTTTCTTTTTATCTCAAACCATAACTTCCTCTGCTTTCTATTTCTTCTTTCCTTCTTTTTTCTAAAAAGACAAACCAGACTAAATCAAACAATATAATACAGTACTATTAATATCAGACCCACTCTAGCTTGAAGTTTACTTACCGTGATTCGAACTCTTGAGAAATTAACCAGTACTGAAATGTGATTAAAAAATAGATGACAGTTATATAAAATTTTTACTATAGAAAAATGTTAAATATACCAAACAATTATGATATGTGTTCTTTTCATTTCATTTTGTTTTTGCTGCAGTTTTTTTTCACATCTTCAAAATTTTCTGCCTTTAAATATATTCCTTTTTAGCAGATAGCAAAGATCAACAAGATATGCCATATCATATGTCTAGAATAATTGAAGATATGAGCATGTGTGTGTGTGCAGATTTTCACATGAGTATTACATAATTTTAATTGTCCAACTCATTCAAAATTTAAAAATTTACATTTTCATAAGATATTTAATACATGTTTAATATTATATTATTTAGAGTTAATATTAATACATTTCAATTATGTTGCAATGTTGAAATGTGTTAAAAATTCACATTTTAAAATCTATTAGGAAAATATTTACCAGGAAATTATTGATATTTGTACTATGATATGACTTCTCACCAGTGATACTTTTACATAATATATTAACCAAAATTTCCAAAATTCTAGTTGTCTGTCATCTTTATAAGAATGTAAAAACAAAATATGTTAAATTTTTAAGTATTATTTTTGTCAACATTACTTACATGTTGTAATTTTATTTTTTCTTTTAAAATTTTAATTTTTTATGTGTTTTATGTTCACATAAAATTAAACAAGCTGAGTGTGGTTACATACGCCTGTAATCCCAGCAGTTGGGAGGTTGAAGCAAGAGGCTGGTTGCGAGTTTTAGAGCAGCCTGGGCTATAAAGTGAGCTCAGGGCCAGCCTGCACCACATAATGAGATGTTGTCTCAAAAGACAAAAAAAAAAAAAAAAAAAAGTACATAAATTTAAACAAAAATTACAACATCTTTCTTTCACATGCACACTTCCCTTACTGTGAGCATCTAGTCTGGGTGTTACATTTGTTCCAGTTTATAAGCACATCATAACTCAAACCCAGAACTTACATTAGAGTTCACTTTCCCTGTTGTAACTTACATGGGCTTTGACAAGTACGTAATGACATGTACTCACCATTATACCAGACAGTTTCAATGCCCTAAGATTTCCCTGTGCTCTGCCTATTCATCCCTGCTTTGATGATCACTGATCTTTCTGCTGAATCCCTAATCTTTGTCTTTTACGAAGTTCCATATAGTGGAAATAATACAAGTATATAAAGTTTTTCCATTGATTTTTTTTTTTTTTTACTTAGCAATGTGCTTTTAAGTTTCCTTGGTGAATTTTTATGCCTTCATGGCTCAGTTCTTTTATTGTTAAGTAGTATTCTATTGCGTAGTTGTAAAAAAGTATTTCCCTTCTCCTGCTGAAGGATATCTTGGTTGCTTCCACACTTTCACAATTATGAACATAACTGTCTTAAACATATATGTGCAGGTTTCTGTGTGAAATTACTATTGGAACTCTTTAGGGGAAATAAGAAAGGATACCACTGCTGGGTTATATGCTATATTTAGTTTCATGAAGAACTGTAATTTTTTTCCTAAAATAGTTGTATCAATTTTCATACATATCAACAATAAATAAGAATTTCTGCTGTCTTCTATCCTTTTCTACATTGGATGTTTGCAGTCTTTACGATTTTGGACATTCTAATAATTATAGTGATATATCATTTAAATTTCCATTTCCCCAATGACATGTGATATGAAGAATCTTTGAATGAGTTTATTTGAAATAAACTTATCTTCTTGGGTGATGCATTTATTAAGATCTTCCCACCATTTTCAATGGTTTTTGTTTTATTATTAATTTTTAGAGAATTCCTTATATGTTCAACAATAGCCCTTTTTTTAGCTTTGTCACTTGTAAATATTTTTATTGGTATATTCTTTGATTTTTTTCATTTACTTGACAGAGTGCTTTACAGAATGCAAGTTTTTAATTTTAATGAAGCACAGTTGTGCATTTTGTTTTTACATAGTTGCGGCCATTTGTCTTCTATCTAAAGCTTTGATGCCATATTCAAAGGCATCTGGATTTTCTCTTATTTTTTATGAGCTTTATAGATTTTGGTTTGTAATCCATGTTGAGAAATTCTATAGACTAAATATCCATGGCTTCTGAAAATCTTATTTAAAAACCTTGCAACAAACATCATGGTATTTGGTGACTGAACTTTGCAGGTAATTAGATCTTGAGGGTGAATCACTTATGATGGGATTGGTGGTTTTAAAGTCATTCATTCTTATTTTTATATTATTTCTCACTTTTGTATTCTTTCTATCTCTGTTTTTCCCTTTCTCTCTCTCTCTCTCCCCCTCTCTCTCTCTCTCATTTCATTTCCTCTTGCTCTCGCTCTCATCTTCCCTCTTCCACCAGACCATGTAAGTATACATTTAGAAAGTGGCTAGGCAAAAATTAGAATCAGAAATCTCATCAGACACATTTGCTCGCATATTTATCTTAGATTTCTCAGCCTTTACAACTAAGAAACATGTATTTGTTATTTGAGCCACACCATCTAACTTATCTCTTGTGGCAGAAGGAAATTAATGATACTTAATAAAATGTCTCTCATAAATGTGCATAAACCACTCTACATAATCATTTACAAATCTTTAAGGCAATCACAAAACTACTTTTGAATCAAAAGGCTAATGCAACTTATCCATATTGTATAAATATATATTGTATTCATTTCGAAAAAACAGGACTCTGACAAGATTCACTTATATCACAGAGAGAAATATCTCATAGCACAGTAAATCCTGACAGTTAGAAAATAAATCTTTGCTATTAACCCCTACAGAAATTAAGAAAACCTTTTCCTTTTATGAACATTCAGCGGCATATAGAAAATTCCAATTTAATATTTTCTATTGTGGCAATTAACTGTAGATTTTCTTTGTAATAAAAACCAGCAGTATAGAACAAAAAAATTAAAGTAGGTTTTGTCATATATTTGCAGAAGACATGATGGCCAATGACAACTTTTGAAGGATAAAATCAATTCAGCAATGTGAATGTGGATTATAAGCCTAAGGATCTGGCTGTGAGTCCACCTACTTACTGTGAAGCTTATCTTACTATTTATGAAATTTTTGCATTTGTACAATATGCCCAGTCATAGATGTAGCATTGAAAATTTCCCTCTGAAGCTCCATTTCATACAGAAAACAAATATATCTGTCAAACTTAGTTTTCAAACCACCTCTAGTATTTGAGAAGGATATCTTTAAAACTGTTCATTAAACTATTTTGAAAACTCTATAATTTCTTTAAAAATTTTGCCAGCAGGAGATAGATTTATTCTTACCATCTTTGAAACCAAAAAGGCTAAAGGAAAAACAATCTATTTCTTATACACATGAAATTATTAAATGTCAAATGAAAGCAATTCAAACATCAAAGATAATTCCATTTCTTCTCTCCTCATAGTTGTTTTGGCTGTCCCTTACTTTATTTACATGTCACATTATCTAAAACTTACTATTATGAGATAAAATATTTCAAAAAACCTAGCATATTTATGGGAGAAGGCACATGTCTTATAAAAGCAACCGTTTCTGGGAGGGAGACTGGGCATCTGGAGCCCCCCTTTTAATCAGCAAAACCTATGCACCTCTTTATCCCACAAAGATGACTTTTATAATCTCTTATCAATTTTTGTACCTTATTCCAAAAGGTCCATTTTTCATGTGATTTTTCTTCAATATTATAAGTATGACCATCAGTAAATTGTCTTATATAAATGGTATTATTTAAATTTTATTTATTTATAATAAGATGTTATAAATATAATTTGAATATGTGAAAATAACAGCAAATATGTATATTTAAGAGATTAATGTTTAATGATATTCCCTGTGTTCTTTTTAGAAATATCACATAAAAATTGCCTTACTCCTAGCTCCAGATATTCAGGGAAACATTAACAACTTAAGTAACATTGCAGAAAAGAAATCAGAATAATAGAAAGTATTTTTTGATTATAGAGAATAGAAAATATTTAATGCCAATGAAATAAACCTACTAACTCTTTCTGAGGCAGATAGGACCATGGGCAGAATTCGATAGATGGCATGCTTGCTTAGAACATAGCAATTCCTGCAAGGTTTTTAAAAACTTTTTAACTAATGAACTTAGCACATGTTCATAGTACATATTTTTACATTCTTCATAGGGAGTCATATGTACACAACACATTTTAATTCCTTTCCCATCTTCTCCTTCTCTTCCTTCCCTTCCCTCCATCACTTGGTGCTCTACCTTTCTGGAAAAATTGATCTCTCCTATTATCTGTCTTTTATTTTATTGTTATTAATGTGAATAAGAAAACCATGTGTTTTTTTGTTTTGTCTTTTTAAGACAGGGTTACACTGAGCAGCTCAGTCTGGCCTTGGACTTACATTGTAGACCAAGCTGGCTTCAAACTCACAGCAATTCTCCTGCCTAAATCTTGCGAGGGCTGGGATCACATCTGGCAAACCGTGTAATATTTAAACTGGTGTATCTAATATATATATATATATATATATATATATATATATATATATATATATATTCAATAGTATATTGAATAGTCACAAATTGCTGATTAACAAAAATGTACAACAAAAGCTAGGTGACCATTCGTTAGAAGGAATATATTACTGATGCTCTAAAGGTTGCATTAGGCAAGTCCCACACATTAAGACTGGATAAATTTGAATTATATATTGGTGTCTTCTCTAAAATTTCTGTGGAGGTCTTTTAATGTGTGTTAAACTAAATATAAGTTTGAATAAGTATTTCATATTCTATTAAATCATACCCAAAAGTCTGTTGAAAATATATATTTTAGGATTACATTTAATAAAATAATTGAAGACCATCTTTTATTACTGAACTGGCTTTCTCCATCAGCAAAAGTTCAGCAAAAATAAAGGCTATTCAGTTCTCTTAAGTGTTCAGCATCAGTTAAAAGTTTTCATACCGCTAGCCACCTGCTCTCAAAGTTTTAATTTTAGAAAACCATTTCATTTACATAATACTTTTTCGATTTGAAATCTATTTATGGTAATATTTTACATTTAGATAAGCTCAAAGGGCATTACAATTTTAAATGGATTCATAGTGTATACATAGAAATACAGTTCTCACATCTTCTTATTAATGCTCAAAAGAACAAATCTTTGTCATGAACAGAGGAATTCCTCTTTTAATAGAATTTAAAACAAACTTGACTTCCCACAACATATTCATACCAATAATGTATACCTTGTAGTTAACATAATATGATCATTTGAAAACATTATGATTTTTTGTAAGACAAAAATATGAAAATTTCTGTAATAATATGAAAATTTCTGTAATAATACTTTAGGAGGTTAGAAGTAAAAGGGAGAGCTCTGATTCTGTAAATTTCCAAGAGAATTATTTTTAAATGTTGTAATTTGATTATAAATTATATGTATAATGTTGGAAATTCAATTGTTGACAGATTGAGAAACAAATAGCATAAAAATAATGAAAATATTCATATAATAAAAAGAAAATTATTAGTTCCACAAAGGTAGGCAGAATTGAGAATCTCCACTTGAGTAAAGAAATATCTTTTATGGAAGAATGTCTTGGGATACCAGGTGTAGCAGAAACTTGGTCCTATAACCCATAAAAAGCATCACTGAAATGGTTCTACTTGAATGAGCTCTGATTTGACATTCAAGAGACAATCTACCAAGTAATAGCTGGGACAATAGCTTCTCATGCTTGCACTTTTTTTCTCTCTCTCCAACATAGAAATATTTGATCACTGTTCTTGCTTGGGACTTACAACACCCTTAATTTTTCAGATCACGAATGAATCCTGTTTCTATCACTAACAGGTTTTTAAAAGGAGAAAAAGTTTAAATACAAACTATAGTGAATCAATAGGAAATAATATTATATGAATATTTTTAAAATTCCCTTGTTTTATTGTATATGTTCTCTAAAATGTGGTGATAAGTTAGCACTGGGAACCAGATTCTTATTTTCTGGCTTAAAAATTAATTTCTAGATGACTTGGAAGAAATAATAATTTATCACTGTTGAGTTTTATAAACTTAGAAAAATCAATAGACTTTTTAAAATTTTGAGTATACAATTAGAAATATACCAATATCATTTTCTTTCAGGAAATGTAAAATTTTGTTAGAAAACTTAAGTGTACAGGCACAAAATAAGTGCTATTCAACTAGAATTAATCTAGACAACACCTGGAATTTCAGGAAAAGAAAGCCTATATTTCATGGTGGGATTTAACTCTCATGATGTCATTATTTCCATATTGGAAAGTGTTTTATAGTGATCAAATTAACAACTACATTTTAGTAGGTGTGCTACTGAAGTGAGCATGAAATGGATGCTTGTATTATCAATCCATCTTCACTGTTTTTAGAGATAACTTCATCCTTTTAGTTCAATGCTAATAAATAGAAAAGTAGTCATTTAAATATATAAAAGAACAATCTGCATATGCAATTCTACTTTTTCTGATACCATGACACAGTATTTTTTATTTTTCCTTTATTTTAATTAACTTTATTGATACTATTCGATATATATAATGATCACTTTCATTATAGAGAATTTGTACCTGTACATAATATATAATGATTCTTTTATTCCCCCTATTTTCACCTCCTCTTTTCAACCCTTCCTATCCCTCTTTATTTACAAAAGAGTGAGATAATAGAAGGGAAAAGCATAGAAACAAAACCTTTTCAATGTTTTGAAATTTGTTAGCTAAATTCTTTCACCAGTACAGTCTAACCAGTAGAGGGAGCCATAATCTACATACAATAGTCTAAATTTGAAAATATAATTTTATGGTCATGAGAGAAATTACCACAGAACCTTAAAATCAAACTATTGAACTTTATTTTGATACCAGTAAATAAATAAGATATTTAGATAGATTTTTTTTGGATTTTAAAACAACAGTTCATTGTAATTTCTTTTGTTTTTTTTTGGTGGCAGTAATGAGCTGAACACTTTTTATAATGTGTGTACAACAAAGTTTTCCATTGTTGATAATACTACATGAAATGAATATACCCCTACAATACTAGTTTTTGATTTTCTTCCCATTATTCCTATATAGGTTAGCTTCTTTGTTCACCTTCAAAAAGTTCAAACTTGATACCATCAAGTGACAGATTAATTTATATAACTTTTATACTAATATTCAGAAGAAAAAACACACCTTACCTTTAAAAATCCCTAAAGTTCTTACTGGTAATTTAGTGAATGCTTAGAGTTCTATTTTAATAAAGTTTAATTTCTTTAATAGATAAGGTTTTCAAAAAGAAAATAGTATTACATCAGGAAAGCTGTGTTCTCACAGACAATAATACAATATCAGTCATTTTAATTTACATTTAGCTTTACATTTAATTATTTGTTAAACTCACATATTTTATTTTTATTTTTAAGATAAAAAAGAATTCAGAAAAGAAAAACAAAAAGAGAAAGAGAAACAACAGCAGCAAACTCAAAACAATAACAATATAGGTTTTCAAAAAAGAATGAAAGAAATTTAACAATGGTTGTTATATTGTATATTGTTCTTTGTTTCAAAGAAAGAAAAAAGGAAAATTTAAAAAACAGAAAAACAGAAAAAAGGTATAACAATGCAGAATTTTTAAAAAATAACATCATAAAATTGCTAGTTGATAATTACCCACTGTCCTCTTAAAAATAGTTGCCAAAGTCACAAAATAAAAGCATAAAAAGTGGCTAGAAACTCAAACATTAACAGTACAATCCTTCTGTTCAATGATTCAACTGATGCTCAGTAATATGGTCATCTGTCTTATACACTATCCATACCATTATACCCTTTAGAGCACTTTCCTTCCTTTTCACTTTTACAATATCTATTATACTTTTGGATCCCATTATTCTGTCAATTGATAAAGTTACAAAATCAAAGCAAAAAAGTGGCTAGACACTCAGACATTGACATTGAAACTCTTCTGTTCAATGATCTAACAAAAATTTAGTAATGTGTGTCATTTATTCGTATGGATACCATTATTCTGCCAATTCTTATTTTTTACACTAGAGAGATAATGTAATATTTACTAATGTGAGTCTTGTTTATTTCACTAATGAGGATATTCTCAAGTTGCCTCCATTTACTGATAAAGGCCTCAAGATCATCCTTTTTAGAGCTGAGTAGTATTTCATCGTATAAAAATACCACATTTTTTTTCATCCACTCTATGGTTGATGGGCATTTTGGTTGTTTCCAAGATTTAGCTATCACAAATTGTGCTGCCATGAACGTGGGTACACGTATATCACTGTGACCTTTTTAATTTTTCTGGGAAAATACCCAGGAGGGGAATAGCTGGACTGAATGGAACTTTCAATCCTTGTTTTTTGAGGAATCTCCATACTGACCTCCACAGTGGTTGCAGCAGTCTGCACTCCCACCAGCAGTGGAGAAGTGTTCCTTTCCCCCCACAGCCTCACCAACATTTGTTATCAGTTGTTTTCTTGATGGCAGCCATTCTTCCAGGGTGAGATGAAATAATGCTGTTTTAATTTTCATTTCTTGAATGTCCAGTGATGATGAATATTTTTTCATATATTTATTTGCCCATTTGTATATCTTCATGTGAGAACTGTGTGTTCATCTCCAATGCCCATTTTTGGAGAGGGTCTTTGGATTTGGGAAGCTTGATGTTTTTCAGTTTTTTATATGTTCTGGATATGATTGCTTTGTCTGAGGGATTGTTGGCTAAAATTCTTTCCCATTCCGTGGGTTTTCTCTTTTTAAATTTTTTTTTTATTAGACTACTTATTTCATTGAGCGTCGCAAAGATTGAAATGACCTGGCTAAGGTAGGAGTCAGAGCAGCACATGCAACAATGGCAGGATGCTCACAGACAAAGCTGTTTATAACTGTAAGCCCACAAAAGGAAAGTCAACAGAAAGTATATGAATATAGAGAACAGAGCACAGCCCAAGACTATGAGGCAGCCACCAACAAAGAACACAGCTTTGGGGACATCACAGCTGTGCAAAGGAGAGGCTGGCAAACTGCCACAAGTCGGTCATAGGCCATCACTGCCAACAGTCATGTTTTTGTCACCATGAATATGCAGGCTAAGAAGAACTGCGTGATGCAGCCCGTGAAGGAGATGGTTCTGTCTTTCACGATCAGGTTTTCTAAGAGTTTCGGAGTAACTACGCTGGAGTAGCAGAAATCCACAAAGGACAAGTGACGAGGAAGAAGTACATGGGAGTGTGGAGTCTGGCCCTGACACTGATGATGGGGATCATGCCTAGGTTCCCCAGCGCGGGGATGCCGTAGACTGCCAGGAGTACCAGGAACAGGGGCACCTGGAGGTCGGGGTGCCAGGAGAAGCCCAGGAGGATGCAGGTGACTCCAGCAGTCTGATTGCTTGGGTCCAAGAGAGCGGGCAAATGGCTTCTTTGTGCAGCCTCCTGGGTTCCAGAAGGCTGTGGTGGGATCTCAGGGGCCGCTCTCTGATTCTCCTCCAGGCTGACGCCCTAGGAAGGCGCCCTAGAGGACGGGCAAACGGCCTCTTTTCTGTGGGTTTTCTTTTCACTTTGTTGTGACTTCTTTTGAAGTGCAAAAACTTTTTAGTAATATGAGATCCCAGTTGTTGATTCTTTGAAGTATTTCCTGTGCAGTTTATGTTTTATTCATGAATTCTCTCCCTACCCCTGTATCTTCAAGAGTTTTACCTACCTTGTCCTCCAGTAGATTTAGTGTTTCTGTTTTAATATTTAGATCCTTGTTTCATTTTGACTTTAGTTTAGTGTATGGTGATAGACATGGGTCTATTTTCAGTTTTCAGCATGTGGAAAGTCAATTTTTCCAATACCATTTATTAAAGAGGCTTTTTGTTGGTGAACATATTTAGCCCCTTTGTCAAGTATAAGGTGGGTGAGTGTCTCTGTAGTAGTGTTTGCATCTTCTAATCTGTTCCATTGATTCTCAGGTCTATTTCTTGGCCAGTACCAAGCTGATTTTATTACTGTGGCTTTGTAGTATAGTTTCAAGTCAGGAATTGAGATGCCTCCTGACTTGCTTTTGTTGCCTAGAATCGCCTTTGCTATTCTAGGTTTTTTCTGTTTCCAAATTAATTTTAGAAATATTTTCTCTAGATATGTAAGGCATGTTAATGGTATTGTGATTGCAATTGCATTGAATCTGTATAAGAGTTTTTGGTGTATGGCCATTTGTTTCTCTTCAGATAATATAAATTTTTCACTCTTTACATTTAACTATGTGCAAAGACCAAAGATTATTTACATATTTTGGCTCTCAATATCACAGCTTGCAACAAACACTTATTTTTAATATAAAGTTTATAACTAAAAAAATCACTTCATTCATAAAAGTCCAGTTTGTTTCTCATGGTGACATTTTGGTTAACATTTGAAAAATCAAAGAAAAGCATTCTGTAATTATTTACTTTGAAACATTTTATTGAAGATTGTAAATGATTCCTCATGTTTTCCACTGGTCTTGCTATCCTCATTCTCTATCACAGTTCTTACTGTTATGGTTTGGAGAACCCCACAAAGGTTTCTCTCATTTGTATCAAATTTCATATTCTAAGTTAGAACTTCAGTGAAACTGAACTGACTTGGCCACATGCCAAACCATTTATTGCTATGGAAACTGGGTACAACCCCTGCCCAATCAAGCCCTCTCAGCCTATTTCACAATGTGGTATATGAAGTAGGAAACTAGTTAAGCTAGTGCCCCTGATAAAGGAGGTGCTCATCCTCTAGCCACTCAGCATGTACCCCACTACCCAGCAGCACCATATGCTCTGCTCCAAAGCTACTGATCCAAAACATAAATGTTTCAGAAATATATTTTAGTAATATTATTAAGTGTACTGAACACATTTTACACACTGGGAATCACAGTACACCCCATGTCTTTGCAGAGATTCACCCAGGACTTGACTTCTAGTGTGTGTAGTAATCTAACTAATCCTACTGTAAAGTAGGTGTAGAAAGCTGCAAGAAAATATTCTTATTCTTAGATGTTTTGCCAGACCCGAAGAATAATCAGACCAATCATGACTTGAGTGTGTGATGAAGGTGCTTATGTGGTTTTACATTACTGTGTTTAATTTTAAGATCATTGAAGAGTTGTTTATTATTTATATTATCTTTTTCAATAGAAAAAAACAAACAGCAAAATATTTAAGGCTGTTTTGAACTGAAATTCTCTAAAGAAATTGCACCTATAATAAAAAATCTTACAGGCTACTTGACTTATGCTTACAACGGCACCATCATTATGGACATGTGGAATATGCAGGTCAAGACTTACATTGGACTTTAGGCTGTCTGATGGCGGCTTATCTCAACTTTTGTATCTGACCTAGCACTCACATATTAGGCAAATTTCTCAATGTATCACTAGACTTTTAGGTTTCACAACTCTAAAGCTAAGAATGCTCTTGTTGGGGAATTCCTAAAAGAAATGAGTTGGTGTGAACTATGCACCTACACCTATGTCACCAAGATTTCTACTTGCTTTCTCTTTCAGTAGATTAAGTGTTTCTGTTTTAATATTTAGAATTTTGATCCATTTTGACTCTAGTGCATTGTGATAGACATGGGTCTAGTTTTAGTATTTGGCATATAGTAAACAAAACCCAGACTGCATGGAAAATAATTCAAAGAATCAACAACTGGGATCTCATCTTACTAAAAAGCTTTTACACAGTAAAATAAATCACCAGCAAACTGAAAAGCCAACCCACAGGTTAGGGAAAAGTTTTAATCAATTGTCCATGTGTGAAAGGACTTTTATCTACAACATACAAAGTATTGGAAAAAAATAAGACCGCCCAAATTTAAAGACCCAATCCTAAACTGGGCATCTGAGATGAATGCACACTTCTCAGATGAAAAAAATAGAAATTGAAAATAATCATGAAAAAATGTTCGTCATCAGCCATTTGACAAGATGCAAATTAAATCAACAAGTGACAAATGCTGAACATTCTACAGGGAAAAATGAACCCTTCTCCATTGTGAGTGGGCGTGTAGACTGGTGCAGCCACTGTGGAAATCAGTGTGGAGACTCTTCAAAAAATTAGTATTAAGGGGCCCATTCCACCAAGCTATTTTCTTTTCTGAGTATCTTACTAGAATAATAATAATATCACGCACAGTGATATATGTGCACCCCTGTGTATAGAAGCACAATTTGTAATAGCTAAATTTTGAAAGCAACCTAAATACCTGTCAAATGAGAAATGGATAAAGGAAGATGTGGTCTTTTCATACAACATAGTAGCACTCAGTCATAAAGAAGGATAAACTTGAGAGTTTTATAGGTAAATAGATGCAACTTGAGACCATCCTCATAAGTGACATAAATCAGTCTCACATTGTAAACAGCATGTCATCTCCCTGGTGTGAGAAACTGAAAGAGTAAATAAGTTCTAAAATGTACAACAGATACTGTGAAATGGAAAGAAATTACTTAAAAGGAAAAAGGACATAGGATACCTGAAAAGGGAAAGGACAGTAAAGAAAATGGAAAAAAAGCAAGGCAGATAGATATACTATTAGTGTCTCTTAATTCATTAAATTAAAAAGGAAGATTTGTGCTAATAATGATTGGAGAACTTTTTTGCCCATATACTGTAGCCTGAGCAGTAACTACTTTAAAGATAACAGCATGCAATGTATTAACTATTGTTATTCTCCTATTATTTTGTACAAAAATTTGTTTTGTTTACCTTTTTCCACCACAAAAGGAAATCACTCAGCAATTAAAAATATCTCACGTTCTTCTTGCCTCAAACTGACTATTGGATGACATAAGTCACAAACGGTGCCAAAAGTTTATTTGAAAAGAGTGGCATGAAGGGATAAAGGGAGATCTAGCTCTGTGGTGTGAACTTGAGGCAAGCAAAAAGAATAATAGATAAAAACAAAAATAAAAGTGCATTCTGCATCTAGGAGATGCATGGAAGACTACTGTGAGAAGTCATGAGAGCAGGCTCCTTGAGTGTCTTATATCTCCTCAGAGCCCACAAGAATTTCCACATACAAGCTCCTGGGAATTACATAACACTCTCATGGGACTTTGACAGGTCCTGCTTTACCCCAGCCAGCTTTGTAATGCCCTACATCCTATATTACTACAATACCAGAAACCTGCAGACTTTCCTGCTTTGCTGCACCCCTCCTACTGAAGTTTCCATCAATGAAACTGGTATATGAAAATTTTTGTTATCACTGAAAAAAAATTTAGAACATAAGCTTTGACAAAAACAAAGCCAAGAATGAGTTAAACGTCACTAACTGCTACCTGAGAACAGAAGAGCAGATTTTTCCTGCAGAACTATGTGGTTACTGACAATCCTCAATCCTGCACTCATATCACTGACGGTAGGGTTATTCTGCTAGTATTTGGCAATTTTTAGGTTTCTTAAACTGGGTCAAATTATGTCTTCAGCATTTCAAATGAATTTACAGTCATAGCAGCAAAAATCATGGTGCAGAGCTAACCAAAAAACAAAACAAAACAAAAACAAACAAACAAAAAAACCCATTCTGAATGGAGCTGGTTTTGTACCAATTAAAATGGGAATGATAACCCCAACTAACCCATATCCGTTCTAAGCCATTGTGCTTCCAGTGGAAGAAAATTAGATGAGAGAAAAAAGAGGACAAAGATGGAGATACCATGTCCTAAACCGACCTGAGGTTTTACCCCTGGGATGTACTTTCTGTGTGTGGTTGTGCCCACGTAACTGATGTTTCTTATTTCTTTGTCTTTGGGCCATTATCACAAACCTAAGGAGTCAATATCATGTTGAAGAGATAGAAAACCTGCTGCTTTAATTATGGATGTTGAAACTGTAGTTCAGCAAGGTGGGATTGCCTATAGTTTAAGGTAGTTTGCAATAATAATGATATTCATACAGAAGTTTCATCAAACCTTAGCTTTCTTCAGCACATGCCTCAAAAGCTGAATTTTTTCACATGTGTGGGTTTAGTTTTTTTTTTTTTAAACTGTTTTCTTAACCCCTGTCTAAAATAGAAAACATGGAGAACATATCCATAGATTAGACACTGCAGATATTGTAACTCATTGTATGGAATAAATGGTTTTAAGTATCTACTTGTCTGGTATTTCACTTAGTAGGTAAAAAATCACCCTACTTCTCACTGAGCTGATATGTATGCTAAGCCTAGGGATTGTCCCAAGTTTGGGCAAACCAACCAATTCTCTCTAGTAGGAGGTTGTGGTAGCCTGTCATCAAACCCCAGTGGGAGAATGTACCTCTTTTTCCCTTATCTTCCACACCTACATGTAGAGGGCTGTACATACCTCTAGAAATTACACATTTTCTGACAGTATAAATAGGTTTACCTTACTTAACTGCAGTTCCTTGGAAAATAGAACACTGTGCTCCCAGGCCAACTTGAGAATTTGCTTGAATTTAAAAGAAATGGATCAAGGAACTATTAAAATTCTGAACATAGCCTTATATTGTCAAAATTCCAACATAACCTAGATTTTCTACTGAACATCACAATCACTGTGCATGTTCTCTTTTGCCAAGTTTGGGTTTTGCAAAATTAAAAGCAAAAATATGACCTCAGAAGTTTAAGAAATTACTATTTTTTTAAAAATACTGGTTACAAAACTATGAATATAGTGTTTTGACATTTGACCTTATTTCTATTTCCTTGTTGATAAAATGATCAGTAGTAAGGATCAGTATCTCTCTCAAATACACATGGAAATCCTACTGTTTTTAATCTTTCAAAGAACAAATTATTCAATTTGTTGATTCTTTGAATTCATTTCCTAGTCTCTTCATTAAATTTTTGCTCAATCTTTGTATTTTCCTCCTTCATAAAACCGTTGGGCTTGACTTGCTATTGTTTTTCTAGACTCTTGATGTTCAACATTAGGTTGTTTATTTGAGCTTGCTCTTTTTTTCTGATATGGTAATTTTCTACTATAATTTCCCTGCTGGACTGCTTTCATTGTGTCACATACATTGCTGAACATTCCATTGGCATTATCATTTAATTGCAGAAACTTTTAAATTTCTTCTTTAATTTCATCTGTGAACCCTTCATTAATCATTTTCAGGGGGATGTTATTTAATTTCCCTGAGTTTATGAAGTTCTTGTGGTTTCATTGCACTATGCTCTGATAAAATTCATGTAATAATTTCAATTCCTTTACATTTACTTAAGCATGCTCTATGAGATGATATGTGGTCTATTTTGGAAAATGTCCTACATACAGCTGAGAAGAATGTATATTTGAGAAGATATCTGTAGACATCTACTATGTACATTTGTTCAAAAGTTTGTTTCAGTTATGATATTCATTGCTTATTTTTGTGCATAGTTTATCTATTTCTGATAGTTGATATTGAGGTCCCCCATTATAATTATATTATTGCTTCTTTGATTTTTCATGTCCATTAGTATTTGTTACATTTATTTGGCTGTGCCAGTATTTTGTGCATATGCATTTATGATTGTTTTCTCTTCCTCTCGAGATTGTTCCCCTTATAAGGATGTAGTGACATTCCTTGTGTTTCTCAATCAGCCTTGGCCTGAAATCCAATTTATCACAGAATAGCTATCTCTACTTTTTCCAGGCTCGTTTTGCATGGAATATTGTTTTTCATCCTTTGACTTTTAGTCTATGAATTTCTTTTTGAATTAAATGTGTTTCTTAAATGCAGAATGTTGGGTCTTTCTTCTTTGTACATTTTTCCAATCTGTTTTATTTGCTGAATGGAGACCATTAACACTGATGGTTATAACTCATATGTATTGACTTATCATTGTCATTTTATTTTTCTGTCATTGGCCCCTTTTGTCCCTCTGTCTAATAGCTCACCATGCCTGGTGGATTCATTTTGTTGGAATTCAGGGAATTGTAGTCCTTGTTATCTCTTTCTATAATGTCCTTCTGAACATTTTGTAGTGTTTGTTTGATGGTCATGAATTTCCTCAGGTGTACTTTTTCATGAGAGTATCTTATTTCTCCATCAATTTTGAATTATAGTTTTATGGAATATAACAATCTGGATTGGAGGTTGTTTTATTTTAGGGCTTGAAATACTGCACTCCAAGCTCTCCTTCACTTGATAGTTTACATTGTGAAGTGAGTGGGATGCTAATAGGTTTTCCTTTATAGTTGCTTTGTTCCTTTTCTCTATAGCTTTTAATATTCTGTTCTTGTGCTGAGTTTCTGGAATCCTGACTATTATAAGCCTTGTTGTAGACTTTTTGAGGATGGCTAATTGGAGTTCCATATGACTTACTCATCTGTATATCAAATTCTTTTTTCCTGTTTGTGCAGTTTTCTGCCATTACCTCTGTGAGCAGGATTTTTGTCATTTATGCCATCTCTTGCTTTTTCAGTGACTCTGATCAATCTTGTGTTACTCTCTTTGCATCACTTAGCAACTGCTGACTTGATTTCTTGTGGTCTCTTAGCATTTTAAAGAAATCTTTCTTTTTATGATCACTTACATTAACCCTGTCTTCTATATCTGATATTCTTTCTGATATGATTTCAATGGAATTTTTAATCTCCTGGATAGCTGAATCTGTGTGTTTCATGGATTCCATCTGTTTCCTATGTTAGGCTTTCATGGCTCCATCATTTTCCTAAGCTGCTCTATTTTATTTTGTTGGTTCTTTCTGTAGAGTCACTAAGCATGCCTTTATTTATGGTCATCATCTTTGTAGTTCCTGAGAAATTATTTCTGATTTGATTTTTTTTCTAGCCCCTCATTTATCCACTTTATTACTTAGGGTTAGGGTTATTTTTATTACTTCAGAAAGTCCAGATGGGTGGCTTTTGGGTTGTTCTACCTCTATCCCATGGATTTCCCTTTGATGAACTGAAAGTCTTGTTTTGCAGCTTGTTTACATGTCTTATCACTTTCTACTTTTTTTTGTTTTATTTTAATTTCTGGGTTGATCATTATAAATTACTTATGGTAAGTACTGGCTTTATGCTAGTATTTAGAACCCTTAGGAAATGACTAGTTCTCAGAGGTATCTTCCAGGTGTAGCTGGTTTTTGGGTTTTGAATTTGTTGTAAGATTCTATCTCTTCAGTTTATTTGGGATGAGAAATTGTTGCCTGGTTGCCAGTTCTTTTGCACTTCCCTATAGCATTTTTTATGACCTTTAGGTACTCAGTCTTAACACACACAGAAGAACAAATGATTTGAACAATTATATAAGTTTGGCTAAAGTGGTACAACCAGCAGTAACTATCGCATCAAACACAGGCTATAAAATGACAAATTGTAGTTACTATTAATTTGCCACCTTTAACCATATGAACTAATTTTTTTGTTAATGTAACAAAATCTAAAATGAGGCAGGAAATTTCATGTAGTAAATAATCCCTAAATTTGGCAAGTTTATCCTCAGAGGAGAAAATTTAAAAGGGGATACATTGAAAAATAGATAAATGGTAGAAGAAGAAGAGATTATAAGCAAGTCTGGAGGACAAAGGACCATGCAAACTTTGTGAAATTGGTGAAGAAGACATGAGGGAAAGAGAGAAGGAAGGAACAAAAACAAATCCAAAACATAAAAACAATTACAACAACAAAAAACTGGAAACCCTGTTCACACTCATATAAAAACAAGAACAAACAATGAAAAACAAAGTAAACAAACTAAAAATAAGATAAGAGAAACAGAAAAAATGAAAATAAAAAGAAATAGTCCACTTTAAGCCTTGTCTCTGTTGTCACCTAGAGACACCCTAGGCAGCCAGTATCTAGATCTGAGCTGATTAATTAGCCATAGATTTACTGCAAGGTAGTGAGTGAACAGTGCCAGCAAGCCTATATCTTTAGTTTCACTGAAGTTTAGGCTTATTTTGGCTGTGAGGCTGGAACCAGACTTGTTCAACCTGTAACGGTTTGTGTGCCTCTTGCTGACTTGTATTCAGCTCCCTAACCTTCTGCCAACTTGAATTAGGCAGCCTGACCCTGACACTGGAAGCTATTAAATGGAGCCAAACCATAGGTGTTCTGAATTCTGAGCTCAGTTGGGCCCTCTCCAAGATGGCTGCTGGCCAATTGCCTTCTCCATTGGGACATCTGAACACAAATAACTCACCAGCTACTGCAATCTACTGAATTCACTTCTCCATTCCACTGGTTTGTTTCTCCCTACCAGCCTCAGTAGTCACCATGCATCTGCATGTTCAAGTTACCCACCCACAAAGTGAGTTTTAGCTCACGGAGAAAATGCCACCTTCCACCTCCTTCTTCTTAACTAAAGTCTCGCTCTTCAATCTCCCTGTGAGCTTCAACTTTCACTGCAGGTCCTTCTTGAGTCCTAGGGAACCACTTCTCTCCTTCTCTCCCTCATGTTGCTATATTTCAGTGTCTGGAATCTAAAGCTTGGGGAGTCTGTTTCTCTACTGTTCACCTCTACACCATCTTCCCAAAAGTGAATCTTACTGGCTTTACAAGGACACAAAATTGTAACCAAGAAAATCCATAAAGCTCTTATTATATCATTTCCTTCTTTTATCAAAATCAAATAGAAAAGGGAAGGAAAGGAGATTAATATTATTGTAAATTTTAGTACAAATTGAAGAGATTTCACTATCTCCACTAAAATTCTGTCATTTTAACTTATTCAGTATAAACATGTAGAACATATCACATATATTTTAAAACTCATGACATAATTAGTAAGTGACTTAGGGAAGAGAAAGAGAGATAGAAAGACTGTAGAAAGATGTATATGTTACATATGTTTTTATTCAATGCATAGATATCATGAATTTTAAAATTAACAGCACTCACATATATAGTGCTCAAACAGAATTTCATTTTTGATACAACACTTATCTATGTGCAGATGCAGGCCTCCAGTTCTCACATAAAATCGTATTTCAGCTCCCTGACTGACTATTCTCCTAATGTTCTATCTGGTTCCATCCATCTGATAACTTGCCACAAAGAGATCATTCTAACAAACTAATCATTCTTGTAACAGCCCAGCTTTTAGCAACTTCTGTGTGACTTACCTGTGGGATTAAATCCCACTTTTTTCTAGGCTTTAAGGTCCCTTCAACCTTGCTATGAATTCAAGCTTTGTCTATCTCTGGCCATTTCTCCTCTGAGGCCACCATATGCTCTCTCCAGTGTGTATCTGGTGCTGTCAACACATCGAGCATTCCCCAAATCGAGGTACAGATCAGTTAATAATGCTGGATGCTATTTTTTTTTGCATAGAATATTCATCCTCTTCCTTCTCTTACAGCAAGCACCTAGTTTTCTGAACAGATCTGACATTTAGAAAGGTGATATTTTCAAACATGATTTTTTTAATTTATGGGAAAAAAGTAAAGCAATATTTCAAAACTAAATAGGAGAATAACAATAGTTGAGTATTGTTATCTTTAAAGTAGTTACTCAGAATACAAGATATAAGCATAAAAATTATCTGAACTCTATCAGCAAAAACTTTTCAATGAACTAGGAGAAACTAGTGGCATAATTATTTTTTTTCTTTTCCCTTTCTTCTTTTCCCCTTCCCCCATCCTAGTTTCTTTTTCCTTTTGAACAATTTCTTCCCATTTCACAATATCGATTGTACATTTTGAATGCTATTTACTTTTTTAGTTTCTCACACCAGGGAAACAATATGATGTTTACACATGTGAGTCTGATTTGTCACTTATGAGTATGTTCTCAAGTTGTATCCTCCTGCTTATAAAAGTCTCAAGTTTATCCTTCTTTATGGCTGAGTAGTATTCCTTCTATAAAAAGACCACATCCTTTTTTAACCATTCCTCAGTTGATGGGCATTGGGGTTGTTTTTAAGATTTATCTATTGCAAATTGTGCTGGTTTATGGGTGCACATATATTACTATGGTATGACATTTTTAATTCTTCCAAGCAGGAAATAGCTGGGTCAAATGGGGCCTCTAATCTTACTTTTATGAGAATTTCTATACTTATTTACTAGTGACTGTGACATTCTACAAGCAACAAGTTGAAAAGCCAACCCACAGTGTGGGAAAAAAATTTCAATCAATTGTTCCTCAGAGGAAAGACTTCTTTCTAGAACATATAAAGTATTGAAAAAAAAGACACTCCCAAACTTAAAGACCCAATCCAAAAATGGGGATCTGAGATGAATATACCCTTCTTAGATGAAGAAATAAAAATGGAAAATAAAGACCTGAAAAAATGTTCATTGGTCATTTGACAGATGCAAATTAAAACAACCCCAGAAAGAATGGCCAAAATCAAGAAATCAACAAATGGCAAATTATAAAAAGGATGTAGAAAAAAAGTAGCCTTGTCCTTTGCTGCTAAGAGTGTAGACTGGTGTAAACATGTGTATTACCAACAGTATGTGTTTTAAAACCAGGGCTTAACTCCATGTTGTATATTCTGTTACCTCTGCTCATCCATGTGAAATTTTCATTACAAGGTGTGCTGTAATAATTATCAATTGTCTATTTATTTCTTTGACTAGACAAGGTACAGCAAGGCTTATGTAATTTTCTATTTCCAGTTTCTAAACAAACACCAAACACTATATTTGTAGCACCAAACACAGTGCAACAAATATAGCTAACTCTCAACAACTAAAGTTCAAGGGAAAATGAATGAGTGACTCTAATCAGATTAGGAAAGCACATTTATAACATTAGACATTTTATTGTTTTTCAGTTCATTAACATACGTTTGTTCAAATTATTCTTCAAACTTTATTTAAAGGGACTACAGTTTGTTTTTACTGGCTATTTCTTAAGTATGATGCTTTTTTCTTCTAATGAATGAGATAAAAAAGATACCATTACATTTCCTTTTTTCATTTAGATTCATATTAAAGCACAGTTTTTTTTCTGAAATTACAAAATAAGTCAAAGTAACACTTATTTGGCTATTAGATGTCTATATAACCTTGTGTACTATTTTATGAAAACTGATTAATTTAACTCTGCTCCTACCATAAATATAAGTTGTATAACTTCCCAAATTGTACTTGAATCATATATTCAAATTTTCTTGCATCAAATATTTAAGAACTTGAAGATTAAGTTAACAGAGATTATGAAGTTTCAACCATCTTGATGTATATGGTCTTTCATTTCATATCTAATTTCAAAGTATTTTGCAGTTTTTTTATCTTGTCATATAGCACTGGGGAGTATTTACATTGTGGTTCATTTAACATTGTGGTTCATCAACACCCTAGAAAAACATATTTTAATTTGTGGGCATTATGATTCATATGTGTGATATTAACCCAGTTTACATTTTCTTGTGAATTCTTGCACAAAATTACTCTATTCTCTGTAAAATTACACAGATGTAACTAATCCCTGCAGTAGTTGTCTTGTCACTGTCAGATCTTTCAGAGGTGTTTGGACGTGTGTATGCTGCTTTGGTTGTTGCAGAACAAAATCGAATGGAGACATGAAGACCACACATCCTGTCCTTGTTAGCAGAACTGAGCTAAGAGGAATGTGTTATATTTCACCACTGATTGGGACGTACACTATAGGATTTTGGACCAGCCTGCGTTAGCTTTTGCCATGAATCAGTGTTGAATTTTGCCAAAATTACTGCTTTTATTAATGTCATAGTATTTTAATATGCAGCAGATTACATTAATTTGCATGTACTAAAACAATCTAAGATTGGAAGATTGGATTCTCTATTTTTTATATTAATTAACAATGCTATTCTTCAGTTTCATTATATTGTAATATGTTCAAATGGTTTTTGTATCAGGATTACATTAGTTTCAGAATGTGGGTTGAAAAGTATTTTTTCTATTGTGACTTTCTCAAAATCATCTCATGAAACTATTATTATATCTTCTATGCACACTTTACAGAACTCACCAATGAAAATATATTTGTTCAGAATTTTCTTTGTGCCTCTTTTTTATTTTTCACAAAATCAATAAGAGATGAACCACTATTCAAAATTGTCTGTTTCTTGGTACAGATTTGGAAAAATATAGTTTTCAAGGAAAATGTTCATGCTGGAAAGTAGCCAAGTTCTCTTTGATTGTGACTGCAGTGGTCTCTGAGTTTCTCTGGCTCAATAGAGTGAACTGAGCCATAGGGAGCTAATTTCTTAGGGGGTCCTTCTTAAGCAGAGACCCCCAAGTTTCTTCCCAAATGAAAACTTTAAACTTTTGCATCTAAGCCTTTGATGCTATCTCAGTGATTTCTGAAATACCCTTGATGCATATTTCTTCTTATCCTTACACAAATACTTGATTTCTTCTTAACTGCAATAATTTCTTCAATAGTCATTTGGCAGGATTTAAGCATTGTTGTTTCTGGGCTAAAAGTTCAGGTTTACAAATTCCTTGGGTTGGCTCATACTCTTAATTCTCACTGTAAATCTAGATGAATATGTCTAACAGTAGCCATGTGCACTGCCTTTGAATTTCCTTCATCAATTATTCCACTGCCCATAAACTCAGTCTCCTGTAAAATCTCAGGACATAGAAAAAATGTGAACCCAATTTTTCCAGATGGTAACACACATGACCTGTAGTCCAATTACCAGTGAAATCCTCACTCTCAAATGAAAACTCCTGAGCCCAGCCTTTACTGTCTACATTCTTATTCAGTATTCGGGTGTTCTGAGCCCTGATCAGAATCACCCTTCAGGCTCTGCTTACTACATTCTCAAACTTCTCAAGGTTGCCTCTTCAAAACTTTCCAAACTTCTCCCACAATCAGTTCCAAAATCTTCTAAACAGCGTTGTGAAATATTGTGAAAACAACCCAAATTCTCTAATGCTAATTTTCTGTACTACTCAGTTTTCCCATGATTGAGACACAATATATTTCACCCACAAGTTAATGGGGTAGGGATTTCATTTGACTCATTATTTCAGGAGATACGTACATGGCATAGTCACTTCTAGATGGGGAAAAAAAGAAATAGGCAAAGGTTATGACAGATAAGAATGTTTTGTTTTTAGTTACCCAGAAGCAGAGCAGGGGAAAATTGTCAGAGAGAAAGGGGCCAGAGACCAAGCTAAGATCAAGTCTCACGACCCACATGGGAAAACACAGAAGTATGCTTTAATAATCCCCTTGATGGCACCCAATTCATACAAGTTGAATGTCCACCTTGATTATCAAAATCTGCTGTAGACAAAATTCTAGTTTTGTAATCCTGAAAATACCTGATTTCCATTTATTTTTCATGGATACTTTTAAATACATGTCTACAAAGCATAATGATTATTTTAATCATGAAGAGTTGGTCCCTGTGTATTGTACATCTTAATTGTTTTCAAACACATCTCTTTTCCCTCCCCTCTCCCTCCATCTGTTAGTCTCCTTCCCTTTTGCAAACAACATTTTGGATATAGAAATTCAGAACTGGCAACTTCTTATTAGTATTTAAGGATGTTTCTCCTTTTTATTTGGCCTCTGTTATTTGCTATGCAAACTTCCCCACCATTTGTATCATCATTTCTCTCTATATATTACAATTTTGTTGGATCCTCTACAGATCTCTTCACCTTTGATTTTCAAAGTTTAATATTCCAAGTGATATTTGTTTCAAATTTATCTTGCTATGCTTCCATTTTTTTCTAATTTTACTTTCTATTTTGTGTCTACTTGGAAAGTTTTTATTCCTGTCCTCATGTTCATTGATTTTTTTATGCTATGATCAGTTTGTGTACAAATATATTGAGAAAAACTTCATTGATAACATTTTTTAAATTTCTAGCATTGTCATTTTTTTTTCTTAGACAAAAGCATGTAGGAATCCATGTCCTTGCTGTGCTTTACATCTGCTCATGTATGTTTTGATTAGATTTTATTATAATTCAATATATTTAAGATCTTTGGTAATTGTAGTACCTATGTCATTTCTGAGCTTATTTGTACTTTTTGTTACTAAAAAAAGGTGTGACATTTTTGTTTCTCAAGTGACTTACAAATAATTTTTCATTGATACAGAACATCATGAAAAAAATTTGAAATGAGAATGAAGTAAATGATATTTATGCCTAGAAAGGGCACAGTTCTTCTCGCAAGGATAGAGTGGGACTTTAAATCACCTAAGCATAGTCCCTGTTCCTTTACGAAGATCAACTTCATTACTGAATGCCTGAAACATTTATGGTTCTCAGAAACAAGTTTTCTTAGCTCTCCACCTCTCCCTGCTGGTAGACAGTCTGACAAAGCTTACAGCTTGGCATAATTGTCATCATGCCTCTTTTATCCAGAATAAGTGCCCATGTCCAGCGGTGTACAATGCCTTTGTTTCTCCACAAAACTAGGAGTTTAAGTCACTGGGGACTCTATTCTGGTGGAGTCTCCTGAGACCCCCATAAAGATGTTCTCTGTCTTTCACATCTTCATTCATCTCTCTAATTAGAGTTTGGTGGCTTGAACAGCAACAGAGCTGCTGTAATGGCAAAGAACAAAACCAAAGGAACTGGACGGAGCCCTTGGTAAGCCAATCATCAAACAGAGGCTTTCCGTTCCGTTGGAACTGTCTCAGTCGGGATAACAATGGGACAGTCATTAACAGCAGAGCCAAAATGCTCCATCAAGGTCTGGCGCCAGCTGTTAAAGGTGGTCGATGATTCAGTCACCAAGGAACGGCTTGTTAAACTTTTAAAGCTTGTCCTTGAAAACAGTCCATGGTTTCCACATCACCTCGGAATTAGAAATTTGGGGTGGAGTTGGGGAAAATCTGAGGAGAACTCAAGGACAAGGGAAGAAGATTTCAATAGCTAACCTGGTGACATGGGGGCTAATTCACACAGCTAGGATCCCTATTAATCAGATCAGGATGGTGGAAAGAAGAAAGTTGACAAAATTAGTTACCAAGTCTTTGTCTCCGCAAAGCCCAGCTCAAAAATTGAAAGCCTCCCCCAGCCCATCTCACTCCACCCCACCCCTATCTCTCTTCCCTGGGGGAGAATAGGGCAAAAGCAAGGATATAGTAGATGGGGGAATGTGACTCCCACAGACACTAGGGTGCCCTTGAAGATGGCCTCTTCGTGGGAAAATAAGCAGCTCCTTTTGCCCGTGGAGGGCTGAAAAACCCTGGCTTGCTCATTCGGTAGAGCACAAGACTCTGTACTGCTAATACTTTAGAGCTTCTTTTTAAAGTTACATAGTGAACTACAAAGTGAAGTTCAAAGTTTAGGATCAAAGTTTTGTATCTCCTAGAAAGGTACAAAAAACTTACCCCTGGGATTACTTAGAATATAATCTAACTGACTGTACCAGGCAAGCTTTCCATTCAGAGACAAACTTACCACTTTAAATTATTTCCAAAAATGTCTTGATGGTATTTATTGGCTCCATTCCAGTTTAGGGATTCCTACTCACCAAATGATGTATCTATTTAGTGTTCTTTGGGGTGATCCCAATTTGTCTTTCCCTCATACCTTAACTGTGGAAGCTGAAAAGGAGTTAAAGCTAGTGGAAAAGGCTCTTCAGTAACCAACTGGATTGTGTAGATCCACAATTTCCTATTCAGTTATTTTTTTTCCTACTCCCTGTTTACCTATTGGACTTATTAGACCATTAACCCTACGTTCAAAATTTTTAAGTGGCTCTTTTTGAACCACAGAGGCCACATAAACATCACAATTTATACTAAGCTCATAGTTTTTCTTACACTCACTGGTAAATGAGTGTTAATGAGTTTGTCAGGTTATGGTCTTCATATTATCAGGAACTTGAAACTTTGCTTCAGTAGTTTGTGCCTCTATGATGTGTGCTAGCTGATTTTACAGAAACTTTTGGATCTCGGCCTGCTGACAATCTCTTACACATTTTAGCTACTACTCCTTTCATCCTTTCTAAGCTTGTTTTCTCTGACTCCATTCCACAGATGTGTACCATATTTACTGATGAATCTGACCATAATAAAAAGGCTGGCATAATGTTAGGCCCCCTGGAATAAATGAGGAAAGGATTTTCCTCCACCCAAAAAGCAGAATTAGGTGCTATCATACTGGTTTTACAAACATTTCCCCAAAGAAACTTTAAATATAGTTTCAAACTATCAGTATTCTGTGTATTCATATTACAAGCCCTCTACTATACCAAATCTGTTCGCTGTTCATTCAATCATAAAAATTAGTACAGGCAATTCCCAGCCTCCCTTTATCTTTCACCTCCACTCACAGTGTTGGGTCCCTGGACCTATTTCTGAAGGAAATGGAGCAGCTGAAACTCCAGTAATGTTCTCTACTTTCAGTGAGTCCCATCTTTCTTATGAACTTTACATCAAAACCAGCCAGCCCTTTACGGAGATTTCACTTTAACTAAGGCCCAATATCAACATATTATTCAACAATGTTCACATGTCAGAGGGTAGGGAGCACTGGTCCATGTAGACACCTATGGTCTGGGGCCTAATTAGGTTTTGAAAATGGATTTTACTCATATCCCTTGTTTTGGGCAGTTGTCTTATGTACATGTTTCTACTGATACTTATTCAGAAATGTTTCATGCCACTGCACAGTATGCTGAAGCTGCTTCTCATGTTATGCATGATTGCTTTAATTGTTTTACTAATATAGGTTTCCTGAATAGATTAAAACAGACAGTGGCCCAGTTTATAGCACCTCTCATTTTCAAACTTTCAGTAAGCAATGAAATATTTCAGATATAACTGTCATTTTTTATAATCCTCAAGGTCAGGAACTTGCTTTTGGGACTTACTGAAAGTGGAATTACAGTGGACTACTAAGTCCAATTAAACGGATATCCCTTTAGTCTTATGGGGGGGCACTAGTTTAGAGCTCTGTGAGGGCCCCGTTCCTCTTTCAACTTGGAGTCTAGAGCTTGCTTGTGTGTCATTACAGGAGGGACCAATACGGCTGCCAGCATAATTAGTGAAACCTGTTCTGGCCTTCAGAGGAAGAAATCTGATCCCACAGATGCAGGGCCTCTATCTGGAAGAAAGGACATATCATCAACAAGAATCTTGGGACAACCCTGGCTCTGGAGGTGAGCTCTGGAAGCCTCAAGAAGATGACTCACTGAGCTTATGAAATTCCTCAGGGCACAGGATTTCAAAGATCCCTGAAACCTCTTTTCTGGCCATGGTTGTCACAGTCAGTTGAGTTTGCCATGATCCGATGTTGGGAAATCTGATTGCCCTTTATTGGGCTTTTATCCAATGCCCCAGTAATAGTTGACTGACTGTATCAAGTCGAGTAAGAGAAGCTCAACTAAATTGGCTCAGCACAGTGTGGAAAACTCATCCTCAGTTGTCTTGTTACCTGGATGGTATAAAGGAGAAATGAATAGGGGCAGATCTGCTTCTGTTTCTTCAGGAGTCTTCACCTTCTCCTTGGATATCATCTCCTGGCTTTTAGTGAAGACTTTCTAGTTTCTGGCACAGATCCTTCACCCTCCCAGCATAGACCCTTCAGCCTTCCATCACAGACACATCAACCTGCTATAACTCACATGGGACACTGCAATGAGAGGCAGACCTTCACCTGAATCCTTTTGTCTCACGTGTGGAGGCAGACTCTGTACTCTACCACACTCAACTCCACGGGTGCCCATGACAAGCCAATGTCATAAATTCTCAGATATTTCTATATTTTGTGTTACATCTGTTTCTCTAGTAAACACTGACTGATACAGATTTTGGTACTAGGAATGAGTCTGGAGAAATAGAATTGCAAAAGATGAACTTCTTTAATGGCTTTAGGGGTTCCTGGAATCAGTTCCCTAATTTGACTAGACCTACAAAGACACTGATCTCTCCTTCTAATTCTGTGGGGAATATTAATAGTCCTTGACATGAACTGCTCAAAGCCATTTGATTATTCTAATTCACCTCTTGTGAGAGGAAAGGAAGTTTGTGACTCCATGCATGAAAATTTGGACTATATTTGGCAGGGCGACAATATAATAATGCTGGCTTGTTGGTATTAGTATCTCTGGACAAAGTTTTGGAAGAAAACAATGAGCTCAAAATATCCACAGGAAATCTAAAATCTTCTGGCTGGGAGGACAAATTATTGGAGGGAAAGGAACTCCAAAATTCAAATTTGCTGTTCCAGACATCTATAAGACATTTTAAAGTTTATAAATGTGACCTGAAAGAAAACATCTCATTTAGCTACCGGTCAGAAACTGCAGAAACCCAAACACAGACCCTCATAATTCAGGTGGCTGAACTATAATGTTGGTTTAATGCTCAGCCTCAAAGAGTATCTAAAGCAAAGGTGAGTGCACTGATAGGAAAAGAATGAGATCTCATCAACTTGGATGGAGATATTTGGGAGGATTGTGACAAAGCTGAAGGTATTGATTTTCTGTATACCAATGAGATTATTTTGCCCAAATAAGTAATTTCCTTACGTGCAGTGGCAGGGGCATCTCCACCACTAGCTCTATGGTGTTGGCCTTGTTACCTGAGGTAACCAGTCCTTTGTTAACCAGGCATGATAATACTGGCAATGCTCAGGACCCACCCTCCCTACCCACTTTGGCCTCTGGGCCTATCACCAGGTTTGAATCACAGAAGGGTCATGAGGGTGAGGTATACAACGTGATGCATTGGGAGGTTCACTATTCTCCCAAAGAACTTGTGTTTTCTAACTCTTATAAGCAGAGGACTGATAAGCAAGCATGGGAATGGATTTTACAGGTGTAGGATAATGGCAAAAAATGCACACCTGGATCAGGCTGAGTTTGTTGATATGAGCCCACTAAGCAGGAATTCTGATTTAATGCTGCGGCTCATGGAGAAAAGAAAGATGTTAATAGTTTATTTGGTTGGTTGACAGAAGTATGCATCAAAAGATGGCCCAGTGTGGATGAGTTAGATATGCCTCATTCTCCATGCTTTACTGTTGATGAAGGGATTCAAAGGCTTATGGGAACGGGAAAGCTGCAGAAGATTTGCCAGTCATACACACTGGTATGATTCAGAAAATGTACCCTTCACTGATACCTTGAGAAACAGATTTGGAAGGGGAGCCCCAGCATCCCTGAGGAGGCTTGTCATTGCTCTTCTCTGTATGCTAGGCCTTACAGTGGGAACCAATTTAAGGGCAGTGGGCTTGATTTGATCCCAGAGTGGCAGTAGTCAGGAGTCTTTGATGTTGGGGTGACCTCCAAACAATCCAAATAATGTAAAGGAAATATTATAACTCCTAATCTACCAGATATTCAATATTCTGAGTTTGTGTTCCCCCAAACCAAAGAATGAATTCAGAAAGTGGGCTCCCATGGACTCTACTTACAAGGAAGCATTTATAGAACAAAAACACTATAAGGTTAGTATAAAATCATGAAGTAGGTATAAGGTGGTACAAAAATATGATCAACCAATAAGATTACATATATAGCCACTTAGGTAACATTGATCCAGTAGAAAATCATGAGGTGGATATACAGTGGGTCAAAACTATAATCAACTAATAAGATTACAAATATGGTTGCATTTGTATCAATATTAGGTAATATTGATCCAGTGGAAAAGTATTGGGGTCCTGGCCTAGGACCACTGATCTCCTGCCAAGAGGTATGATGATAGAATAAAACACGGACAGAATATATACATTATAGTTACAAAGGCACCAGGATGGTCACAGTCCAATGACAGACTAAGACATGGGGCACTGGCATCCTTGGTCTTTATTAGGTACACAGCCCAGAATGATTGGGGCTGTACTGGAAGAAGTGGTGGAGGTGAACTGCTGGTGTGATCAAGGTTCAAGAATTGAGGATCAGTGCATTTTTGGAAAATGCACAAGAACAGATCAGGATTAACTAATAAACTGATTGTCTGCTGTGATTACTAAGCTAGATGGAATTTTCACAAGTCAAAACCCTCAGTTACCATGTTATTTTGCTGTGAAGTGCTAAAATTCAGACTGCCAGTTTGGGTTCTGGTTGTTGACTTAAAGATTAATCTGTCCTTAAGCCAGACTCTCAGTTTATTTTTGTTCCAATTTATTAATATTAATCATTATCTGCTTTATACCATATCAAGCTGGTCCTCATTGGGAAAGCAAGTCACATAGCAAGTGTGTATGGAAAGTACAAGGACTATACATGGAAGGGATGAGGTCCTTGTCCCCCATCCAGATGTTTAATTGCTTATTTAGAGTATCAATCATTATTGTTTATCCACAGGGTACATATGTATTTTGAGTCATTTCAACTTTGTGTTGTGATCTGGCCTTCAAGAAATGCCCTCTGCTCACAGTTGTAATGTATCTTCTGTACTTACTCCCTTGAGAGCCTAGCCTTGTCCAACTTCCTATAATATTTCTACCTAACTTAGCTGTCTATAACAGCAGTGCTTAATGCTAAAGTCAGAGTGCATGTACTTACTGTAACAAACAATGGAAACAGAGCAATGATGAGAAGGGTCTGACATGTGCAGGCATGTGGCATTGGTTGATCAGCTACAGTGTTCCCCAAAGTGAAATGGCCGGGAAATGTTCAAATTTTTTTTTACTAGATTTATATAATCAAAAAGAAATTAAGGGAAAATGCACAGAAATCTACTTCAAATCTTGGTAACAGGAAATCATGGCTCTTCAACCATTTTCCAGATTTGAGCCAATTGAGAGACACAGAATCCCTTGAACAAAGGTGAGGCCAGGTTCCTTGGAGAAGGATCTTGATGCTTTGAAAATTTTGTAGTCAATCTTACTCCTACCCTTCCCCAGTGGGACCTAAGTCTTTTGCCTGAGTGACTGCCCTAGAGGAAGGGAAATTGTCAGATATTTGGAGAACTACTGGACACTGGTTCTGAACTAACACTGATTCCAAGGGGTCCAAAATGTCATTGTGGCCCTCTGGTAGAAGTAGGGCCCTATGTGAGTCAGGTGAAAAATGGAATTTTAGCACATGCATGATTCACAGTGGACCCAGCAGCTGCTCAAATCCATTCTGTAGTCATTTGACCTGTTGCAGAATGCATAATTAGGATACATATGCATAGTTTTTGGCAGAATCCTCACACTAGTTCCCTAAACTGTAGTGTGAAGGCTATTATGATTGGAAAGACCAAAAGAAAGCCACTAGAGTTGCCTTCATCTGGTAAAATAGTGAACCAAAACAGTGTTGTGTTCCTGGATGGATCACAGAGATTGGTGCCACCATCAAGTACTTGAAGGAATGCAGGGGTGGTGACCCTCAAAATATCTCCACTTAATTCTCCTATTTGATCTACACAGAAGATAGATGGTTCTTGGAGAATGATGGTTGATTACCATAAACTGAATCAAATGGTGACTGCTGTACCAGATGTGGTTTCCTTGCTTGAGCAGATTATCACATCTCCTGGTATTTGGCATTCAGTTATTGATTTGTCAGATGCCTATTTCTCCATTTCTATTCATAAGGATCATGAGAAATAATTTGCTTTCAGCTGAAAAGGCCACTACTACACTTTCACTGTTCTAATTTAGGTTTATATTAACTCGCCAGTCCTGTGTCACAACTTAGTTGATAGGAATCTTGATCACTTTTCTCTCCTGCAAAGCATCTCACTTGTTTATTACATTGGTGATGTTTCTGATTGGGCCAATCTAGTAGGAGGTAGCAACCACTCTGGGATTGTTAGTAAAGAATTTGAGTGAAAGAGGATGGGAAATAAATCCAACAAACATTTAAAGTCCTTCTGCCTCAGTGAAATTTCTAGGAGTCCAGTAGTATGGATATATCCCTTCTAAGGTAAAGGACTAACTGAACCATCTAATAGCCAATTCACTCCAAAGTTTCCCTGAGGGTAGCAGATATTCTTATAAAGGGGTCCTGAGGCCTCTTCAGTCTGTCAAGAGGGCACCACAGGGCTACCTCGCACATTTGTTAGGAACTGAAAGATGGTGAACTACATCTGGGCAGAGCAAAGCCAGAGGAAACTCTCATAGAGGTCCGCAGAGATCCTGATGTTCAAGTCGACCATCCAACCTGGGTAAAGATGTGAAGATTCCCCACTATATGGGAACAAGTGATTTGGTTTGACTCTCTTTTTCCTGTAGTCAACAATGAAACTTCCTGGATGGGAGATGTAAAGTCTCCTCCTCTATTCTCTTCTGACTCCATGTCACACAATAGGACCTATGTAATTTATTGGTCCACACAACTCCCTGTCTAGTGGATGCTGACCTCTTCCGTTTAACCCCTATAGAGTAGGTATGACCTGGGCTTCGGTCCTAATCCCCTTGAATTTTTATCTTGGGAAAGACAAACTTGGTAATACTACTGCAAATGTGTCCAGAGTATTCTTGGTCCTTTGTCATCTCAGCTAAGACTTGTTCTCTGAATATCAGAAAGTAAATTAGGTATCATGGAAAGATCCCATGGGCTATGAGATGAAACTAGAAAACCAAACCACTGTGGACTGGGGATGACAAGGCTAATCCATGATAAACATAATCATATATTTCCTGTGTTTGCTTCCAGTTCTTAACAACACACTGTATGTATTAATGATTCTGTAATTTGGTGAGAAGGAAGTTTTTCAGTACCTCAGCCCTGCTTGGATAACAGCACACCACAGACCACCATCTGGAGGTTGGTACAACCCTCTCATCCATTCCAAATATTACAGAGAAATTTATCTAAAGCAGGGCCCCAAACAAGCTCACCTTTCATCATAACATTACTTCCTCTATCAGAGTGTTCACTAGCCATCCTTGTCTTTTTACAAGGGCTTGTTAACATTTCTCTCCAGGATTCTCTAGATGAAGATACCTGGCACAGATGTACCTGTTATGTTTGTTTGCATCAGGTGACTACAAATTCTAGTATTTGTTGTTAGGTCGAAAGATATTCACTTATTTGCCCATCAATTTACTTCATCCTTAAAAGAGAGTTTCGTGCTTTTAATGTCTTGATTCAGGCTCTTGATAGTCTCTGCAACGCTAAGTGATTTATTGGCATCCTCATTGCTGCATTTGTTGCCACCATAGTCATTCTGGTCACGTTGCTAGTGTGACTGATTCTTTGACCCAGTCTGTACAGACTTACTTGTGTTAGCCAGGCTGTTCTTAATGTCACAACAGCCTTAATCTATTGATTTTAAAAAAAGGCTTACCTGCTTATAACTTGCAAACATAGCACTGAATTTCATGGAGATCACTTTGTTTCATTTTATATGTGAGATTCTCTTGCCCATGATTGGCACATAGATATATTTGTATTACACTCCACCATTGGAAAGAGACTCAACATGTATGGATAATGATCAAAAATGCTTAGCAATGGCCACTAAGAATAACATTACATTTGACGGGCAAAGATTATACGACCAAATTCAACAAATTATCCCAGCTGCTCATGAACAAGTCACTCAGAAGGAGCAGTATGAAACTTTAAAATCTAATTGAGCTGGCTGGATTCCTGGGCCTGGAGATCAAGTGCTCTTTGGAGAATGACAGTGCTATCCTGTTATCAATGACTCTTTTTCTTTTTTGCCTAGTCAGTAAAACCAGAATGAAAGCATTGATGTGCCACAAACAACATCAAGTTTGGCTCATTAATCAATTGCTTCAAGAAATAAAAAGAGGTATTCATGGAGTTTCTTGGGCACTCAGTGGGTCAACATCTGCTCAGGTTGAGTGAGAGAGCAGAAAATTACTGGCCCTGAGGAGTCAGAACATCTTGAAGAAAGGATATTTTACCAGCTCAGATAGAGGCAAGGCTTGCTATTGAAACAAGATAGAACACTTTGGGAAGGATTTTATAAGGTTAAAAACTTGTCATAATTGTCATCATGCCTCTCCTATTCAGAATAATGTGTTCTGCATGTGTTCAGCAGAGCACAACACCTTTGTTTCTCAGTAAAATGGAGAATTCAAGTCAGCTGGGGACTACATTCTGGTACAGTCCTCTGGCACCCCCACAAAGATATTGTCTGTGTCTCCTGTCTTCATTTGTTTGTTTATTAGGGTTTGCTGGCCCAAACCTGTCATATAACTCAATCAACTTTTTCCTTTTAGTTTATCAAATAGATTTCTGTTTTCCAAGAAGCCTACTTGTCAAATCCTTTTCAGATATCTTCAGTCACCCAGAAACAACCTTAGACCCTTATAGCAGGAAAGGTCTGGTTCTTTTCGAATATCTGTTCACTACAATAGTTTAAAAATCAAGGCATCAGGGTGAGTGTCTTCATTCCTTGCATATTATTTTGTGTACTGTTTTTTTTGTTTGTTTGTTTTATAACAGAACAACCATTTGAAGGACTATTTTTGAACAGTGTAATTTCAGCAGAGAATACTGTGTTTAATTGGGCATAGTTATAATACCATGTGCACATGTTTTTGCATTATCCTTTGTCAAGTGTTTAGTTATTACAATGTTTTGTGTGATTTCATTGCCCTCTCCCATACTCACAAAAACAACATAAATGTCAACTCAAAACATCAAGCTGGGGAAACTCTGAATAAACTGTTATTTAAATACATTAATGCTACAACAGAGTAAATTTATTTATTTATTTATTTATTTATTTATTTATTTATTTATGTTTAATCACAGACTTAGTCTTTGTTTTCTGCATCTTTTAAATCTGTTTTATGGTTTTCTGACCACTAACTAGAATTAAACTCACTTCATAGGATTCTAGGGCTTCTCTTGCTGTAGTATTCAAACCTTTCCAAACTTCTCTGATAAATTAGTTCCAGAGATTTCTTATCCACCTGGTTAGGTACAGTTACAGAACAACCTTACCTTACTCTTGGGAACAGTTTTCTTTATCAGTCACTTCTGTTATCTGCGCCAAATACTGCAAATCTGCCCATTAAAGGAGAAGTTTATTTTGTTTTGATTTTCAAAGGATCCAGTTCATCATTAGTTTTCTCCAAGGTCAAGCAGAAGGATGTGGCAAAGACAACTATTCACATCATGGCAACTAGAAAGCAAAGAGAAAAAAGTAGAGAGTCAGAGAAAGTAACAGTCTTCTAGATTACACCCACAGTGACCTACCCGTGATCAGACCACACATCCTAAGAGAACATTCAGCTACTACATTCATTAATGGATAAATTCACTGATGAGCATAGCACCCCCATGATCCAATCACCTTCTAAAATATGTTCCCCAAAGGGGAAAACATTTTAGACCTAAACAACAGTAATATGACTCTTAGTCTAACATCTTCCTGAAAGTAAAATAATAATATTAGGCTAAGATTTGGCTTATTGAATTTAACTGACTATACATTTTTTCTATACCTTTAAAGTAGTTTATGTTAAAGTGCTGTTCTATGTATTTGAAATTATATTAATTGATAAAAAAGACTATAAATGTAATGACTTCAAATTGGTTACAAATATGAATACATATCTGAATATTTTTATATTGATATGGAATTTGTGCTTACAGAAATATAAAAATCACTCTCCTTTTTTTACCAAGATAATGGAAGTTGTAAATTAGAGAAAATTTTCTATGATATATATTTTGCTGAAGATACATAATTGAAATATTATTCAAGTTATTCTCTTTTGTGAGGGAAGGTAAATAAATTATAGTAAATAGGCAAGATAGATAATAAAAAAGAAAAAATTGTTATTATAATTCATTGTGGACATTATATCTAAAAACGTACCTTGACTTAGTTCAATTACCTTATATGTTTTATAGGTTTTTTGCTTATTAGTTTGTTTTTTAAATTGCATATATTACAATTAACTTTATAAAGTCTTATAAGATAAATAAATGAATCTGATTTGGGTAAAAAAAAAAAGAGGGTTGAGGGAAGGGAAAAATAAAGAATTGAAATATATTATTTACTAGTACCAACTCCCTACAAAGAAAGTAATCATTATATATTGGAAACATGCACTCATGAAAGCAAAACATAAATAAATAAAATGTTTATATTCATTTGCTGAGAGTAAATAGATATGATTATATAAAATCAGAGTAGAGTTTTATTTATATTAGATATATATATTTATATGTTTAGCTTAGTTTCTAAAGCAATGTTATACATATATAAATACAACATGCACAGTTTTAATTATAAAGTATAACAGTGGACTAACATAATACAATATAAATTATGAGTACAAACGCTAAGGTATAAGTTAATCTCTTATTGTTTCATATAATCATATTGCATACACTGTCAAAGAATATGGTATAATTTGTAACTATATAAAACAAATCTACAAGGAAGAGCTCCTAAATTACTGGATAATAAAAAGACATCTTACAAAAGTGCATCTTTATTATAAATGTCATGGATAATAAAGCATCTATAAATACTCCTGAGATAGTCTTTATTTTTCATCTACAATAAAGAACTGATTTTTCTGTAGGTCAGCATTTACTCCTGTGGAAGAAGGAACACATAGATGCATAAAGATAATGATAATATAAACAAAATGTAGTTCTTATAATCAGGGTGAGCAGGAAAAGAAAACAGATGAGAAGTAGAAGCCATACAGTTTTCAAGCCTAACTGCAGAAGTTATAAAGAGGGACTGCTACTCAAAAGCAACAATTTGATTTCCATTTAGATCCAAACACATTAGCACAAGAGTCAAAAGAGTTTAATCTACTCTTATATCCTTATATTTTCCCTGGATGAAATGGACAACTCAGATTCATAGCAATAATCTCCCAGCCAATTCTGGCCTAGAAAATTTCCAGTTCATTACCTTCTTTAGTGGTTTAGTCCTAGAAAAACCAATTCCAATTCTATTAAAGAAATTCTTGCTATTATGCCTCTTGTTTCTCTGTTTCAGTTTTTAAATTTGTGATTTTCTTCTTCTTATCTGAACATTCTTAAAAAAGGCATTACCCATCTAATTTATACTCTGGAATTTTGAAACGTGTTTATCTTATAATAAACATTAAATTATTGCCCAATTTCCAATATATAAAGCCATTTACAGGGAAATATCACCATCCAAAGCATTTTGATTTCATCACACTTAATTGAAATGCTAAATTGATTGAGGAAACATATTTTTCTAGAATGTGAAAATTTACTATCTCTCATACTTTACTCTTAAGTTTCAGAAAATCAAAGTCAGAGCATTTACACAGTAATGCCAGTCACCAGTACTTTCTACATATCTTGCATTCTTGTCAGTTATTAAATCAGTGTGCTTCATTTTCCCAGTGCAGACTTATGCTCCTGCTAGGGTGACGTGAACAGTTGAAGCGGCTGCTTGAATTTTGTCTGAATTTCTCAAATAATCCAAGCAGAAATAGAAAGATTGCTTGAAGCAGCATTGTTATTCTTCTCTTCCCAAGTTGAGTCATCCTCAACCCTGTCAATCAAATGTCCTGTTTGTTAGATGGTTCCACTCTCATAACCACCATTGCTCAAAAAATCTAGAACTCATGAATTTTCTAGTATTATTCTTGGAAACACTCTTAAAAACATATAGGCATCATTTTAGATAGAAAATATATACATCAGAAATGTATACTGGCATATATTTTTATAAATAATATTTTATTAAGCCTTTCTTATGTAAAAAGTTTGACCCTTTATACCAACATACCTATGTACTATAAAAATGGCTACAAAAATAAATGTATTTGTAGCTATACACTAGTGTAAATTTCTAAATAAAGCTTTTACCAATTAAATATTATTGGCTGTTTCTGAGTAGTTACTTTTTAAAGGTATACATTGACTCAGAATTCGTACTATTTTGAAAAATTTTAAAAAGGACCCTAAATGTCTGATACATTTAATTTTTATATTTTCTCATAAATTGTGCACATATACTATGATTTTTCCCAAAACTACATCAAACATTCTTGAACAACAAAAATAGAAATTTGATGATGATAAATCTCATGTACTTCAACCCTATTATTCCCTCTAAAAGAACAAATTATTTTAAGTTTTATTGTTAAAAATGTCATTTTCCTCATGATTTTTATCATTCAAGTGTACACTCTTAGACATTCTGATTTAATTTTGCCTTTTGAAACTCTGACATATAAATTAAGTCCCTTTTAAACTATGGTTCATTTTCTATTTCTATTTGTTTTCAATTTTTGTTCATCATTCATTATTCCACTTAGCCTTTAGAACATTTCATACTTTGGGTACTGGAGATTGAATATTTATTAAGTAGTGAAAAACACTACTTTCTTGTCTGCATTTCCTGCTGTTATTGTCACCCTGTGCCTTGATAAACATAATCAGGGACTTCATCATACTCAACTGGACCTTTTTGGTAAAGTTATTGGAGGAGGTATACATATGATATTATCTCCACTAGGTGCATCTCATTTCTTTCAGATTCTTTTTGGCATTATACTTTGTTGCTGAAAAAGGTACAGATATTTAATTTCATTGGAGTCTATGAGATACTGATTTAATGATATTTTGTTTTCATTTATTGACTAGAATTTCTTGTAAACATTCTCTCATCCATTATCTGGTTGGACAATAACTAATAAGTTGGACATTAATTAGCCTTTGGTTCTTTTATTTTCTCAGAACTTGTGCCATTTCTTCTAGCAATTGTTTACTATCTGAAACCTCAGTGAAAACAAGGCACCGAGGCAGTGGTAAAGCATAGAAAGAGAGGGCCCAGGTAAGTGAAGGTTGACTCAACTACCATGTGGTAAGTGCTGTTATTTCAGTTCATAAATCTCCCTTTACTACAAGCTGTTTACTGATTGCCACTGTGTTAGTAATCCCAGGAGAAACCATCAATAAAGAACCAAACTGTCCAATTAAGCCTAAAGTATTCTTCAAAGAATTAAAAACAAACAAAATGTTTGTTTTAAGCCATGAAATTCTCAGGTATTTTGTACATTTTAATAGACACTTGATATAATATAAAATGCTATAAGTCCATATTGATATTTGAAGTTTAAGTTAGACTGTGATTTTTGTTTAACTTGTTCTATCATAATTCAAATTTTCCTTATTCAGTATTAACAAACTGCTTCTGAGGAAAAAGAGAATGATAACTTATTAATTTGATATTTTCTCACATCAACAAAACTGTCTCAGAAAATAGACTGTTACTACTACTACTAATTATAATAATCAGTATACTAAACTCTCAAACAAAGAAATTTACCAGCCAAAATTTTTAAAAATCAGTAAACCAGCCCTGTCCTTCAAAAATTAAAGGGAGATTTTTAAAAAAGTGTTTCAGCAATATAAGAGCTGAAAAAGAATATAAAAATTGATCCTTCCATATAAACAATGCTAAAAGGAAATTTCTAAGTTAAAAGGAAAGCCTACATAAACAGCACAAGAGCATAAGGAAGCCTAAATCTCACTGGCAGAGGTAAACATACTAACAAAAAAATACCATGTTATTATCACAGAAACAGAAAAAAATCCTATTGTATGTCAAATTACAAAGCTTTAAAGTAGCTAAAGAAATCTTGAACAAAAATTACAAATATATGACATCATACAACTTGACTAAAAATAAGTCACAAAACTTCAGTTTCTGAAACAGTGTATTGCTGTCATAAAGCAGCAATACGGAAAATGAAAGCAAAACAAATCTAACAAATCAGACAAATTTAACAAGGCTACCCAAAAGATAATCTCTTCAATGAGGAAAACTGGGCATGAGCATACAAATGAATAAAACTTGAGAATTATTTTATATCATATATGAAAATCAACTCGAAATAACAGTATACATATAGACCTAAAACATTAAAATCCTAGAAAATAACTTAGCAAGAAAATTTTGATGTTTTCCTGAACAATAATTTTTTTTAGATATGGCACCAAAATCTCAGATAATATAAGTAAAAATAAACAGGACCATATCAAACTTTAAAATATTTACAGAGGTCAGAAAGCAGTCAGCACAACAAAAAACATTCATATTTCCAAATTATATAGCTAATAAGGGGTTAATTCCAAAATATACCTATAATGAACCAATTTCAAAGTGATCAAAAACTCTGAATAGACATTGCTCTAAAGAAAACATAAAAATGGTCAACAGGTATCTGATAAGGGCTTAATATCACCAAAGATCAGGAAAATGCAAATCAAAATTCTAAAGGGACATTACTTCATAGCTGTTTGAATGACTGTTATTCAAAACACAAAAAGTAGCAAGTGCTTGTGAAGGAAAAAACAACTCTTTTGCACTGTTGATGGAGTATAAATGGACACTACTATTGTGGATAACATTGTGAAGTTTCTTCAAAATATTAAAAATAAAAGTACCATATGATCCAGAAATTATTTTACTCTATATGTACCAAAAGGCAATGATATCATCAACTGTTAGAACTATCCATACTTCTGTTTTGGAACCTACAACTACAAAGCAATTATAGTACTGGAGTAGCTAATGATCTTGCCCTAATATAAGGGAGGTGTGTGTTGGTGTTTACACTTTGACTTTTACAAAATATTTCTTTGAACTAGTAAATGTCTTAATACCTAATTGTTTGTCCTGTGACTAGATCTTCCTTAAACAGAAATTTCTTAAATATTCTAATGGTTGATTCATTGTGTCAATTTAAAAATGAGAAGTTTAGCTTATCTAAGTAACTCAGCATGGAGCCTGGGTCCTCGCTTTGTCTTTGTAAACGTCTTGAGTTTGTGACAGAGAAGGGCATGGAGATGGTATGGACAGATAGCCTGCATATAATATAAGGAGGAAAAGAGAGGGAAAGCTTTCCACCCTTCTGATCTTATTGCTTTTGCTGCAGCTTTAAACTGTTTCCCCTGTGCTATGCCACCTTTTCTTGGAGATAGCTGATTACAGACTGAAACATCCACAAACTGTGAGCTTAATAAACTTTTCCTTCCTTAATTATGGGTGTCAGGCATTTTGTCTTAGCAATGAGAGAAACTTAACCTACACATACTTCTTAAAGCTTCTGTCTTGTTTATGATGCCTGATCATCATCTGAGTTCTGAGAGCCTGCCTATATATATTCACTGGCATCCTGTGAATAACTGAACTAAGAAAGTCGTTGATTCTTCTGGTGTAAGACACAAATTCAATCACTAAAATAGGAAATATATTTACAGATCTAACTATTCACATGTCCCAGGAAGTGAGGTGAGTTGAAAAGATGATCCTCCATTCTTATATCATATGGAGCACAAAAAAGAGTGAGGGGGAAGGTAGGAGATTGTACCCATGTGCTGTGTGTAAATACCTGAATGGTACATGTAAAGGAAGCAGCAGAATAGCAGAGATCCTGCTTAGCTGGAAGAGATACCACTTCATTCTTAGCTCTGATTACTAAGGTGAGTTGAGCTGTTCTGATACAGTGCTTTACTCTTGATACCTATATATCTCTTATCCTCACTTAAGTGTGGTTCACAATAATCAAGATATGGAAATAAACTAAATGTCCACCATTGGATGGAAGTATTAATAAATTGTGCTACACACATACACAAGTTGAAATATTATGTAGCCTTAACGTGGAGATACTGTTACTTGTAACCAGGATGAGCCTGAAGGATACCTTGCTAAGTAAAATAAACCAGGAACATTTAAATGAGGAAACTAAATGAAGTCAAATACATAAAACCAGAAAGTATGATGGTAGTTATCAGACTTGAAAAGGTGTCTAAACTGTTTAGATATAGGTCAAAGAGCACAAACTTGCAGTTATAGAAATGGACAAATCTATAGACATAATGTACAACTTTAAGACACTAATCAATATTGTATACTGAAAGTAGAGTGTGATAGGTGACCTTATCACAAAACTGAAAAATAAGCAGGGGAGATAATAGTTATATTAATTTGTTTGCCTTGTACCAATCACTCAATTGTATATCTCAAAACATCATACTGTATACTTTAAACATATGAGATAAAATAAATTAATTATGAAACATTCACTCCCTATTCTCCTTGCATATTTTTCTCCTTTTTTATACATACATTACCAGATTTTTTGTCATTACCTACTATACTATTTCCCATTTCATCTTGATTTAGAATGTTTTTATGCTTCTTTCTATTTTTTAAAACATTGCCTCCTCACAACCTCTTTTATGTGCAAGAAAATACATATTGCTTAATGCAAGATTTAGATTAATGTTTTTCTAGTCATTTTTGCTAACTGATGCTGATTTTGTAAGATGTCTCAGACTAAAAATAAGATGAATATGCTTCTAAAGTTTTACATATATCTATGACTTTTGAAACTGAAAATCAGTATCACTGAACATAACAGTTTGCCTCACATTTTCTCTCTTTAACAATCATCCTGTTTTCATCTGAATAAACCAATGGTTTGGGGAAACCTAGTGAAAATCTAATTTTCTTTTCAATGTCTGTCACATGCTTCCCTCTCTCCTAAATGTTCAAAAGATATTTTTCTCTTTCTTAATTAGAGAAAATGTGTTGCATTATGTCATATGCTACACATAAATTGCTGTACATAAAACTAATGCAAAATGTAGTTTTGTAAAGCTGTTTTATTAAGCTCTCAGATTTTGGAAGTGAAGAATTTGGAAAGAATACATATGGGACCACCCAGATCTACACTAAGATATCTGAAGATGGGTAACAGATTTCCAAGAAATCTTATTCAAATCAGTTTTGAGGTCTGACCTGGATGTCTCTAGGCAAGTCTTTCCTAGGACTATTGGACTGTTGGCCAGAGCATCTACTTACCATTTCTACAGAATGGTCTGAGGTGGTTGATAATTTACAGGTATGGTCAGTGAATAAGTTGCAAGCTACAAGATCTCAAGAAACTTTTGTTATACAGTGAAGATAACCTTATGCCTGCCCAAATTCAACTGCAAGGACCACGTTTTCTCACATTAAAAAAATGATATTGAAAATATTGAAAACTAGTTGGTCTTATCACTTAAAATCAGAAATATTGTATTATTTATACTCATTAATTTATGGAACTGATCAACACAATGTTAACTTATATGACATCAGTCTAAAGTTCAAGGTAGAAGATTTTTTTATTATAGATGCCATTATTGCTTTTATTTCCTGAGATTCATTTCCATAGATATATTTCTTTTTGGTCCTATTAGTTTACCATTAATCATTATTTGTCATTTTACCAAAAATCAGTATCATCTCTTCATTTTTTTATGTTTACTTTATTTTAGGATATATTTCTAAATTTTTCTGATTATTCCTGTTTTCTCATTCTAACTTAGTCTTTGCATGTGAAATATTCTTTCACTTCCAATCCTTTCTTGAGTCAGCTATCCTGATTTATAAGGTTTTCTTATTTAAAATATGATTCACATATTGTGTCATTTTTCTTACTATTATACCTTAAATTGAAGTAGTATAATAGAGTATGGACATATTCTTCTGCATTCACCCTGAATTTCTGATAGTCTTTCATTTTTTCAGGCAAGATTTTCACTTCTTTATTCTTCTTATCTTTATACACATAATTTGTGTGGAATTTACCCTGTCTGTTTTCTGTTGTTTGTATATAATTTCTAATATATATATATATATATATATATATATATATATATATATATAATTTTTGTTTTCTTGAACTATTAGAAGTGGTTTAGATGGGTTTTCCAAGTTTATGGAAATTTTGGTTAATGTGAGAAAGTTGATGGTTTTCTTTGGTGAAATTATCTTGTTTATTCCGGAGCCCAGTTTCTTTTAGACATTCTTAATCCTTCATCTTCATTAATCTTCCTTAATTTAGTTCTGGTCTAAACCATTTCTGCTTAAAATGTTATGTTCTCCTAAAAGGCTCTTGACTAGTCAGTCTGAAAAATTCACAGGACATAGAATGCCTGGTTCACTTCAGAATTTCCTATGGACTACATATATTTACCCATTATTGTAGTGGCCAGAAACCTTCCTGCATGCTTACTCAGTTGCCAGTTTTCAAGTGGACTTCACCCCTTCTGGTGCATACCTGTTGCACCATGTTTCATGTACTTATTTCTTGCTTTTATATATACATTCCCCCCAAAACTTCAAGTGCTTATACATGGGACCATTTAGAGGTGGTTGGATACAAAGTGTGTGAATATGGATTAAGGTAATGTAACTGAATTACCCCACTGGTTGGTTTAGCATAGTTCCATATGTAGATAATTAGAAGGCCTACACTCAATGTAAGTATCATGAACAAATAGGCTAGTGGCCTAAATGGAGCAAAATGCAGAGGAAATCTTGCTGCTGTTTCTGCTTCCTGCCTCTCCTCTGTGATACTGCTTAACCATGTGGACCTCCTTGAACCAGCAGACAATGAATTGAAACCTCTACAAACTTAGTTCTTTTATTTATGGTTATTGGGTATTTAGTCCTTGCAACAAGAAAATTAACTATGACACTTGCTTTATCAATGCATATCTTCATTCTTCATTCTTACATACAAATAGAAATAGCATGCTCTTACTAGATACTATCATTTTAATTCTACCTGTTTATCATTTACAAGTATTGGGAATATTTCTCATCTAGTTTTGGCAACAATGATTCCACTTTGTATTTCATTTAGTTCTCTTGTCACTCTGCTTAGAAAAGGAGATGAGGAAAGAAAAGATATGCTGACATCCCTACTGGCTCTTTTTCAAAAACTCTTTAAATTAATTTCAAAAGAATTTTTAAAGTACTATTTAGAAAGGTTACCATGATAATGTACAAATTCTGAATGGATATCGCTTATATATCTGACATGGTAAAATCAGGTTTAACATTTTATTACCACTTCTCACATTAAAAATATTCTAGTGACAAGGAAAAGAAAGTTATCTTAAAAATTGCAAGAGTCCATGAAAAATCAATCCAACCGCTGCAGGACAAAAAAAAAACATAAGACTGACTGGACTCTGTGATAAAGATGATGTCAGCATAAAAGCCACTGAAAATCTGTTCACAAAGAAAATGGCAAAAAACATCCCAAACATAGTTAAAGAATTTGACATTCAAGTAAATGAAGCATATAGAACTTCAAATAGCCATGACCAAAATAAATCTACACCAATGCATATAATAACCAGGATTCCAGAAATTTATCACAAGGATAAAACATTAAAAGCATCTAGAGAAAAGAATTGTATCACTTATAAAGGAAAGCCCATCAGAATCACAGAAGACTTCTCAATACAAACCCTCAAATCAGAAGAGCTAGGAGTGAGGTATTTCTAGCCCTAAATGAAAACAATTGTAAACTCAGAATGAGTTTAACTATCTTTCAAAATTGATGTGGAAAAAAGGGTACTTTCATGTCAAAGAACAGCCAAAGAAATTCATGCCTACCTAATCAGCTCTACAGAATACTCTGAAGGACTTTTCAGAAAGAGATAAGGAAATCTACAAACACTTGAAAACCAATAGAAAGAAGTCACCCTGCAGGGCAAGCAATTAAACAGGAAAAAAAATATGGAACAAAAAACAGGGAAAGAACATGCAAAAGAAAAGCCAATACATATCAACATAAATGATCAGAATCAGACTGGCAGAATGGCTAAAGAAACTAGATCCAACATTCTACATTCAAGAAATACATTTAACCCCAAAAAAGGAACTCATAAAAAACTAAAAGTTAAAGGATGAAAAACAATTCTCCATACCATAGGAACCCAGAATAAAGCAGAGTAGTTATTCTATTTGCAGGTAATGCAAACCTTAAGACGAACTGATCAAAAGAGACAAAGAAGGTCACTACATACTTGTTAAGGGAAAACTCTAAGAGGAAGAGACAACAATCTTAAATATTTTTGCAGCAAACACAGGTTCATCCCACTACATAAAGCAAATATTACATATATGAGAAATCAAGTAAGCACTAACACAATGGGGGTGGGGCTTATTCTGCCTCTCTTACAAATAGATAGACCTATTAGTCAAAACATCAAAAAATAAATATGTGGATTAAATTAAGCCTGTGAACAAATGGACTTGATAGATGCCTATGCCATGTTCATCCCAGGGATGCAGGGATGGTTCAACATACACAAATCAATAAGTGTAATATACCATACTAACAGAACCAAAGACAAGAAGCACATGATCATTCCAATACATGCTGAAAAGCTTTTGACAGAATCTAACACACATTCATGATAAAAACCCTCTTGAGAGTCAGAATGGATGGTCTTTACCTCAATCCATTACAAGCCTTCCTTTACAAACCAACAGCTAGTATCATATTAAATTGTCAAAAACTTAAAGGCTTCATTCTTAAGTCAAGAACAAGACAAGGATGTCCATTGTCATCACTCCAATTCAATATAGTTTTAGAAAGATTATTCAGAGCAATTGGACAAGAAAAAAATAAAGAATAAAGTAGGAAAGAAGTTAAATCATTATTTGCAGATGACATGATACTGTATATAGAAGATTCCAGAATTTCACCAAAAAATTTGTAGATTTAATAATCAAATTCAGTAGAGTAGTGGGATAAAAGTCAATACTCAAAAATCAATTGCATGCCTGTAGACAAGCAACAAGCTCACAGAGAGGAAAATTATGGAAAGCACATCCTTATAGAATCTAAATAAATGAAATCCTTAGGAATCAATTTAACAAAGGTTGTAAAAGATCTATACAGTGAGTATTATAGTATCCTTAAAAAGGAGATCAAAGAGGATATCTGAAAACAGAAAAATATTATGTACTCTTCAATAGGTAAAACCAACATAGTGGAAATGATCATGTCTCAAAACTGATACATAGATTTATTGCAATCCCAGTCAAAATATCATTAGACACTACACAGATCTAGAGAAAATATTTCTAAAATTCATTTGGAATCAAAAGAGACCTAGAATAGCAAAAGCAATTCTGGGCAACACAGATAAATCAGGGCAAATCACAGTCTCAGTCCTGAAATTATACTACAGATGTACTGTGACAAAACCAGCATGGTATTAGCAAAAAGGCCTAAGAATCAGTGGACAAGAATAGAAGATGCATATTCAACTCCAAACACACTCAGTCACCATATCTTTGACTAAGGTGCACATAGGTTCACTGGAAGACAATCTATTTAATAAAAGATGCTGGAAAAGCCGGCTTTCTATATGCTAAAGACTAAAATTAAACTCATGTCTATCACCATGTATTAAACTAAAGTAAAAATGGATCAAAGATCTAAATATTAAAACAGAAACACTAAATCTACTGAAAGACATGTTAGGTAAAAATCTCGAAGACATAGGTATAAGCAGAGACTTCATGATCAAAACCAGACTGTAAGAGAAATATTAAAAAGCATCAACAAAAAGAATGTCACCTTATTACAAAGCATTTTTGCACAACAAAATGAATTACCAAGGAGAAAAAGACAACCTACAGAAGGAGAAAAATTATAGCTAGTTGTCCCTCTAACAAAGGACTTATATTTAGAACAAATAAAGAATTGAAAAAAAATTAGGTCCACCAATTTCAAGACTCAATCCAAAAATGGATGTGTGAAATGATTATACAATTCTCAGATGAGGAAATACAAATGGCAAGTAAATACATGAAAAAATCTTCAACACCATTGTTCTGTGAGGGATACAAATTAAAATAACCCTGAGATTCCATCTCACCCCAGACAGAATGACTATCATCAAAATATCAACTAATAACAAATGCTAGAGAGGCTGTGGGGAAAAAGGAACACTTCTCCAGTGTTGGCAGGAGTGTTAACAGGTACAACCATTGTAGAAATCAGTCTGGAGATTCCTTAATTTTTGCTAGGATTAGAGGTCTCATTTGATCCAGCTATTCTCCTTCTTTATATCTTCCTGGAAGAATTAAAAACATCATACCACAGATATTACAAATTGTACTGCTATAAACAGCTATAAATTGTACTATAAACAGCACAATTTGTAATAGCTAAGTCTTGGAAAAAACCCAAATGCCCATCAATTAAGAAACGGATAAAAAATGTGATTTTTAAATGTAATCAAGTACTACTACTCAGCCATAAAGTAGAATAAATTGGAGAGTTGTGTAGATAAATTGATACACCTTGAGACTATGCTCATAAATGAAATAAATCAAACCCATATTTGTAAACATCATATTCTCTGACTAGTGTGAGAAACTGAATGAGTAAATAAAATCCAAAACATACAATAGATATTGTTAATATGGAAGAGACTTTGAATGAAAAGACAAACTGTGATGGAGTAAATGGGAAAGGAGGAAAGGGAAAAAAGAAAAAAATATACATTTATATAATAAGATAGTTAAGATACTTATAAAGCTAGTTTCTCTTAGTTCATTGAAAATATTTGTGTCAATATTGTCTGGACAAAATATCATGCCTATACCTTGTACCCTGAATAATTACTATGATGACAGCTATTAACTATTGTAACTCTCCTACTAACCTATTTTGAAACTGTTTCAGTGTCATTTTTACCTTTTTTGCCTTTAAATTAAAAAATAAAATTATTGAAAAATCTTGAATAAATTTTTTGTTATGACATTAAATTCAATATTAAACTTAGTGACTGCATTTTTAGGAATGTAAAGTAATATACCCTTATAAATTTGATTTCTTATGTTGAAGTACAGTTTATATGAGATTTTACAGATACTAGTTAGATTATTTGCATCAGTCATCTTCCCCTGAATCAAAATAACATGTAACATTACAAACTGTGTATTATATTTCAGCATAATTAGAACAATTTAAACCAACTCTAATTTCACTTATTTATAATATTTAAAACTCTAAGTTGCAACTCTGACTTCTCTTCCCAAAACCTTTTTCACACACAAACCCACACGTACAAACACATATACAAATATGAAGCATTGATTACCAAATGATTTGAATCTGGGGAGACAAAACATACTCAAACATAGATTGCATGCAAGACAGGGAACACGTTCATACACAAGACATACGAGGCAGATTTATTACTTACAGATAGAAAGTGTCAACAGAAACCAAAGATTCATTATGATTTAGTCTCTCAAAGTTCAGAGCACTGCCTAAGGAAGATGGACTTCTGATTGCATGTGGTCTCCTTGTACCACAGATAAGACTCCCTGAAAAATCAACCTGCCATGGTTTTTATATCCTGGCATCACATAACATATGAGATAGACAGCCTACACTTATCACAGAATGATGCATGTCCAGCACATTTTATAGTTGTTCCTGCGACCTACAAGTAAGAAATGGGAGAATTGGGCTGGTCCAAGACCACTGAGAAAACTACCTTGCAATATATACACTAATATACATATACATATACATATACATATATATATATACATATACATATACATATACATATGCATATACAGACAGACAGGGGAACCGTTTGTAATGAAAAAATAGGTTTAAGAGTTTTGTTGTAGTTAAGTTTGTGGAAATGTGGCTATTCCTTAGATCCAGAGTCTGTTTAAACCATAACTTAGTTATATGTCATTAAAGCAACAATAAGTAATATGATCTGCTATTGCCACATTAGAAATTGCATACTAATATGAAATCCTTAAAATGTTAGTAATGGTTTGATATATATATTACACTGTGAGTTTTGATGCTGGAAACAAAACACATCAAAAGTGTACAAAGAGTTTTACAGAAATTTAGGTTTTGGATATTGAATACATTTTGAAGGACTTCAGTAAGTAATACATTTAATATTATTTTCTGAAATGTTTGTCAATACACCAATTTTATAAGGTGTAGTTTCTTCTATTAGGATAGAGTTTACTTGGTGTATTCAGGGGTTGTGAGGAGAACAACTAGAATCAGGACACAGAATTTATAATATTATTTTTGGTGGGCACCCAGAATTAAACACAAGAAAAGTGAAGGAAATCTGTCCACAACACTAAAGACCTGGAATATTCAGCCAAGGGCCTGGATCTCACAGCAATGTCCTGCATGAGTCCAGATGAAAACCTAGAGCCCATGACAATGCCTTCCATGAATCCAACTGGAGGTCTAGAGCCCACAAAAAGGACTCAGGCCAGTCTCTTTTACAGATCTGCACTGGGAAGGTCCAAAGGTCAGTGGTGGAAGCTAGAAAGTCTATGCCAGTGGGGTGAAGGAGATGTGTTGGTAGGTTGAGGGTTTTACACTGGAGATGAGAAGTCATGCTCAAAATAAGGACCAGCTGCCCTGAAAAGTACCATAGCCATCCTCAGTGACACGGATGTCCCGAGTTTCTCCAATGATAAGAACAGTCAAGTACATGCCAGAAAGCCAGAAGGACAAGTTTTTCCTGGAGATTAAATGGCACACATCTTCCACTCTGAAGCCAGGAAATGATGCTCGATATAAGGACTAGAGCTCCCTCAAAGTGAACCACAGCCACTCTCACCAACAAGGTCCCTAGCTTCTCCTATAACAATGGTTGAAGTCACACTGGAGAACCAACAGCTCAAAATAGCAACACTTAGAGAAATTCACAATGTGTAGCTCTTCTTCTCTGCATCTCTATTTATGCTGGCAACTTTCCTCAGGTAGGCCATTTACACCCAACACTATGCTTATTTAATTCAGCTGGCATTATGTTGACCACCAGTTTTTAATCCAGGACATTACTCTTCAAACTCTTAGTTAGATTTCACTTTGGGATTGCCAGGAGAGGAGAGAAACAGAGAGTAAAGGAGAAAGAGATTGATTCTGGGTGATTGTTCCACATCACTATTCTTTATATTCCAAAAGAGAAGTCATAGTGATACAATAGCTCAGAGCTCTTACGGCTCTTAACCTAAATGTCTTCTAGTCATTTCACTTCCAAAGACATGCACAATCCCCTCCACCCATCAGTCTTCTAGATTAAGGCTAACCAATCACTAATCTCTGTTTAAAGCAATCATCACAAGAAGCTCAGTGTTCTGAGACGTCACATCATCTGGACCTGTGCCCTCTCTCCGGAGCACTGCAAACTTTCTAGTGTTCCAATCTATAACTTTAACCCTCAGACTCACAGATCTTTTGCTAAATTCCCAAATCTGTAATTTAACCTTGAATAGTTTGGTTTTTGCTCCATGCAAAACTGGGTCTCCCTTTAATACATGGCTATTCTGTAAGGTGTAAAGTACTGGCCGTTGGTCTCCAAAACTGTGACAATAACTAGCTCACCTAGAGATAGACGAGAATTTCTCTTTGCATCACATTTTCTTTGCAGTCATTATCTCTTCTCTCTTAAGTCTGCTTCTTTGCAATATAATTTCATTTGTAATGTTTACAAGCATGTGCCACCCCGCCCAACACCACTTTACTTCCTTGAGGCTCAAATACGCATCCCTGCTATAGTCAGCAACAAAGCTACAAGGTATTCAACTCTTTAATATATAACACAGCATTCTCAATAACTTTAGTAAATCTTAGAGGTTCATATTTCAAACATTTTCACTTTTGAATAACTTATCTGAAACTCACCTCAATCACTGACATCTATGGTCATGTATTTGATATTAGACCACTTTATCACCAATAGTGACAGACCTCTCAGTGTTTCTGGATTCTCTTTTCCATCTTTCCAATTACTCCCTCAGATTCTTTGCCTTATCTTCTCTCTCACACTCCTTATGCAACTTCAAACCTTGTTAAATTCCAATATCCTCCTCTTGGCAACCATTCCCAAGTCACCAGGCAAACACAGTGATACTGCCTAGCATTATGTTCAATTTATTAAATTCATCACTGTCAGTTTGAAGGAGATATCTCCACCCTGCTGTAAGCCTGCCACATGTCCTTAGCCAATCACTCTCAAACTCATTTTGTTCGTGTTTCCCTATATAAATATGCTAAACTTCCTTTCATTTCCTCAAAATGAACTAGCATGTTTGCACTTCATACCACCAACAAAGAATAAGCACTCCAATGGCTTTGCTTTTTATATTGCTTAAGGAAAAAATAAGAAGAGAAATTCTACTGTTTTCCCACCAAGCTCACCACCTATAGAAATCTCCACTTCATGTACAATGTCTGTGCTGTTTGTGATAACAGATGGATCACATCCCCTCTGCAGCTGATGTAATCAGTTATGAAGTTGTTTCTTTCCCAATGTAAATAATTTTCTCTTCCATTGTTTTAGTCCAATCACAATACAAAAAAAAAACCTATCGTAATTCAAGTTTTCATATTTAGGCTGTTATTTCCATCTCATTTATCAGCTCTGCCCATAGCGGAGTCACTCCATAATTATCCGTACCCACTTTTCCTCATGATTCCCTTTTCCACTTTCTAATGATCTCCCTACTTCCTATGATTTATCTTTTATTCTTTTCTGTTTTTTGGGGGTTTCTCACATAAGATAAACCATTAACAAACATGGTTCAGAGTCCTTTATTCCTTCACATAATTGGCTGCCAAAAGTTCCTCCTTCTTGAGTCTTTGTGGATTTATTAGACTGCTGCAATAGCGAAACACAATCTCAAGGCAAAATGTTCTTATTTTTGGTCTCTCTCTCACATACCACATGTAAACAAACATAAACTCTAACTCTACTTCTTCAGTACAACTCATTCTTTTTTTAAATTTTTACAACTCTTTCTTGTATAATTCTTTATCATCTTAAGCCTATGCTATTTAAAATGCTTTCTGATACGTATCTTTCTTTTGTCTTTACTGTTTTTTTTTCCTGTTGGCTGAAAGAATAAGCATTTTTAAATTAACATCTTTTCACATTTATTCAAAATATCTAAAAAATATAATCTGGATAGGTAGTTAATAAACAATTAAATGAAAAGTTCATGGAATATAGAAGGGAGTAGAAGAGAAAAACATGACAGGCAAAAAGGAAAATTATATACTTAATTTCTTAAGTAATTCAGGTACGTGAGAAGACAATGGAAAAGAGTGTATTATGGAGGGATCATATTAATGGAATTATATAAAATTGAATACTTTTATGCTTTCCTCACTAATTTTGTCATCTTTGGTGAATTGATTTGCTTTGAGCTTACAGTTTTTATAATGTGATAAGTAGAATTCTAACATGGTTCTCACGATTTGTCCTGATGTACCCTTACTTTCCTCTTACTCAAACACTTATCTCTCTCTCTGTGAATAGGCTTGTGTAGATGTAATTAAGATTCAAATCAACCTTCTTTAAAAATAGGATGATAAGATGATGAGCCTAACCAAATTAGGTAATTCTTAGAATGGATTAGGATCATCCTAATGATGGTAGTAGAAAGATTTATAGAGAAAATTTTTGTTGGTATCTTAGGATTCTCATCTTTAAAAACCAATGATTAAATTGTTGAATTAGAAGCCAGTAACAGGTGAAATATCATTTGAATTTGATGTTGAAATGCCAAAAATATAGGATTGTATTTTCATGAATCTTATCTTTTATGTTTTCATGAATCTATCTTTTCTTTTATTCAAGGAAACTTATAGCAGATGTTCCTCTATCACTTTCTTGAATAGAATATAAATTTATCTCTCTTTTGTAAAAATTAATGTATATTTGTTCTTCTGTGGACTTTGAAAATTGATTATTTTATTCCTAGGGTTTATATCTGGTCCAATATTGTCTATATTTATATACTATCTATTTGGAACACCCTGCTTTTATTTTAAAACTCAACTTTTCTAAAACCCAGAGATAATTTTCTTTTTAGTACAAATATATACTTTAATGGAAGACAGTCTTCTTTTACCCATCCTATCATTCCCCTAAGAAATCCATTTCATATGAAATCATTATATAATTTTGGTCAAAAGAAACAAAACAAGAAATGCTTAAACATTTCTCACATATTACATGAATGCTTTTAGGAATACTTTTTTGGTCACCCTATATTTCAGTAGCCTCATTGGTGACAATGAAATTCTGTTTGTTTTTTTTCATTAGAAGAACTATAGGAAGTCCAAGTAAGGATGTTTTGTTCTACTGTTGAGGACATAGGCAGGTAAAAGCATTTCTACAAATCCAACTGACTATCTGACAGAGACTTAGATACTGTACATATTATTTTTAGTAAATTGGAATATAGACAGGATATGGACAGAAATGCATATACTAATTATTTGAGTATGATCATTTCATCGACAACTCCTAAGTATAGAAGCACACATATACACATTTGTTTACCAAACTCAGGTAGGAACTGATGACACCTTATTTGATCTTATGGTACTTTTCACAATTTTTAAATGCTATACAATAAAGATGTCTTCTCCCATATCTTTTGGACAAAAGTATTATCCATTATGTTGTTTTGGAGTCTTCACTCTAAGCTGATGGGTATCAGTTATTGAACATTCAGAAGTTTTGTGAGCCATGTTTTACATTGTTAATAGGCTGAAATCAACTTTGCTGAAAATATCTGTACCACAGAAATTCCAAACATTACAAATCAAGACATCAGTTTATTATTTTACAAGATATTTGTCAGTTAACATTGGACTTCTCTGTCATGTAATTATATTCCATTTGACTTTTACTATCATAAAGTTTTCCTCCTTATAATAAAGCTATGCATACAGTTGTGAAGAAGAATGTTTTCACATCAAACAGTAGCAACCTGAGAAGAGCCTGAAAGTATTGTGTATATTGAAAATATTACAGTTATTAAAGATCTCTTATCATAAATTAACCCAATTATTTGGCTGCATTTGTCATTTCTCTCACATGCAAGAAAGTCTCCTTTTAAAGGCATAGTGTCTTTGAAAGAGCTGCTAAACTTCTCCAATTTAATTTTTAGTTTCCAAAAAAAGATTGAACATGAGTGTGAAGACAATTCAAATTATTATATAAAACAAAATCAAAATATGTAGCACATACAATTTCCTGAAACTTTGCTTCGGAGGAAACCACTTACACCATTACACTTACACTCTCCCTCCCGTAGTTTATTCTTTATCAGTATTTTTCTTTTCTTTTATAAATGCAGTTAAAATATCCAGCACATCCTACTCTCTGATTTCCATCACACTAAAACTATGTTTGACTAATGACTACTTGTATAACTTCTTGTTTTACAATATCCTTCCTAATACTAAATCACTCTCAAAGCCAGTAATAGGTTCTGATATGCCATGTCACTCAGCATAAAGCTCCTCATGTATTTTTGATATCACTCAGACTCAGGCAAGATAGCTCTCAACATAGATTGTTCTGTGAACTTTCGAGGGAAAGAAGTTTTGCATGAATATTGTTATTGTATAAGGAAATCTTTTTAACCCATGCTGACTTTCAATGCACCACAATATCTCTGACTTCTAACAATATGGTCATTCAATAATGGCTGCCCCAGAAGTCATTAAATCACAACACTCCCCTTAGTATAATTTGGTTTCATCACGAGTTTTAAATTCCTTTATTTTGCACAAAGAATTTGCACTTAAACAGAATTGTTCTGACTCTCATATATTTTGAAGTTTCCCAAAAATCTAATAAACATTTGTATTGTGACTTGGTAGTAAATTTAAAATTCCAGAAGGAGCTTTCCTCTTGGAAAATATATTTCATATGTAATACATATTCTAGTAATATTTAATCTATGCTATCAGCACTTAGTAGGTACTAAATATGTGTTTAAAAAAAACAGCTGGAGGTGGTGGCTCATGACAAAAATCCCAGCCATTGGGAAGCTGAAGAAGGAGGATCACAGCTAGTTGAAAGCTAGGCTAGGATACATAGCGTTTGCTATGCTAGTCTGAATTACATAGAGAGACCCTGTCTCAAAAAACCAAAAAGAAAAAATTTATTAGCTTTCAAATGTTCATAAATCCTAGAAGACATCATAGGTAAATAGAATTTATATTAATTTATATTTATTAAAATGAATATTGCAATAATATTTGTAAATTTTTTGTACTGGAGATTGAACTCATGACCTCACACTTGCCAGGCAGGTGCTTATGCCACTGAACTAATCCCCATGCAGTGTGGCTTTGCAAATTTAACAATTCCCAGTGCTCTTAAAAGAGTAAATGATTTCATGACAATAAGATATTTTAAATATAGTCATTGAAAATGCCATATATAGAGTTAAAAGTGTGTTCAAACTGCTCAATAATTTCTTTTGCTAGGTGGTTTTATAATTTCATCTTGCTTTGGTAATTAGAACTGTTGAAGCTTATAGAGGTTGAAGAAATTTGGCCAGTGCTCTCTGTAATATGGGGATGTTTAGAAAGTCTGAACATCAGAACTGAGTTTATCAACTGATGCAACTAAGGACTATATTTAACAGAATATAGAATCTAAGACATCTGACAAGTAGAACAAGAATTTGGGGAAAGTATTTCAATATTTGAAAAAATGTGTTATGTACCAACTAAGACAATTGATCCATAAGAAATCATAATGAAAAGAGAATTAAAGGCAATAATCTAGCAGAAAGAATGTTAGATTCAGGCAGAGGAAATGAGAGTACAAGCTCAAAGAAATATATGAAATAGGAAGGCTACTTTCCTGTATAATTTGTAGGGTCTCAAATAAGAAGGCAGTATAAAATAGAATTAAATAACTTATCTTGGAAAGAAACTGAAAAGGAGACAGAAAATCAAGAACGAGCACTATATGCTTTTACATGATTTGCAAGTGTGGTGAAACTACAGAAAATTTTCTTCATAATGTGAGTAATATCCAAACTCCTGGGTTTTGTATAAATTAAATTCATTTTCTCTACCTCCCCTTTAACTATTCTCAAATTCCATGTTTTACTCAGCAAAAGATAAATTTTGAATATGCTGGCCTTAAGTATTAACATGAAAGCATTTAACATTTTAGCACATACAGTGTGTATATATTAAATACATAACTAATAAAATTATTCATTCTCCTGATTAAAATTTGCTTCAGATAGCAACAAATTTAGAAACTCACTTTAGGCATCTTGAGTAACTAAGTTTTATAGGAAATTTAAAATATTAAGCAGTTTAATAAAGTCATTTGGATGTACTCAAGTTTAAATGTTCTGCTAGGTAAACACTCATGAGAAAGAATATTGCAAAACTCCAACTGTTTCACCTGTATATTTTACATTGCTCACACCTTACCTTGCAACATACATTTAATGATAAGATTTCAACATAGATGTTCAAAAAGTGAATAATTCTCAAATTACAAAGAATACATATTTATAATAACTAGATTTTTTTGAGACAGGGTCTCACTATGCAGTTGAGGCAGGCATTGAGCTCACTTTGTAGCTCAGGCTGGTCTTAAACTTGCAATGATCCTCCTGCCTCAGCCTTCTGACTGCTGGGATTACAAGCATATGCCACCATGTCCAGATTTAATAAGTAGATTTTTTAAAATAATTTGAATTGTTCCTTGTAATGTATCAAATTAAAAAATAGAGAAAATAAGGAAACTGCATGGTATGTTGAAATAAGGATGACCTGTGAAAACATAGCACTGATGAACTATAATTTCAATATAAAACATCTTTATTTCCAACAGAATTTTTTAAATGTTCCAAAATTTAAATTTAATTTTAAACTATTATTGCAATTTATATGGATGTGTGGCCTCATGGACTCACAAGTGGAGCATCAGAAAAGAAATTGAAGTATCAGGGAACTATGGTTGATACACAGTTAGAAGGTGAAGTATGGTCCAAATAGGCAGGTCAGTTGGATGTGATGTTGAAGGGCACTGTCTCCCTTCCAGGGTCTTTCTTTTGTTCTCTCTCTGTTCACTGTCTGTCATGCCATGAGCAAGTCTCCTCTGACATGTATTTTGGCCATGCCATCCTGCCTTGGAGTCACCTGACTTTTACTACAGTGAAATGAAATACACCTCTCCTCCTGTAAGTCACAGATGTTAGTGGGTGACATGTTTTAGGAATGAGGAAAGTGACTAAAACAGATTTTCTTTGAGAGAAACGGGGTTGTTGCTCTGATACTACCTAGTCATGTGGTTCAGACTGGAATTGGCTTTTTGGAGGAATTCCGAAAAGATTGGCGAATCCAGCTACCAAAGTCCTAGAATTCTGTGAGCCAAATATGATGCAGATACTGGTGCGAGGTCATAAGACCAGAATTCTGAAACAAAGGGCTATGGTAAAGAGCAGGCTCATGAGTTTCAGTTGTGAAGCAGAACTCCACTAGAACCTGTCAGATGAAATTTCAAGACAAACATGAGTTTTGTTGGGGCCTTTTGGTCAGCTCTCCAATGGGAGCAAGAGAAAGCAAAGTTGAGTGATTTTTAAAAATTTGAGTTTCTCCAGAAAGGAGGCTCAAAGAAAGTTAAGATCTGTAAATTTGGAGCAGAGGGGAGTTTGTTGTTCAAAAAATTTAAAGAAGACAAGTGCTTTGCTTCAGGATGATGGGAAAAATAAATTAAGGTTGTGTCAAGAACCAAAAAGGCCTCAACTTTAAAATTTCAAAATTGCACAAGAGAAAGATTTTGTTTCCAGAAGACAGTCACAGAACCCAGTGCTCTAGAATGGCCCCCAGGGAACTTGTTCTTCAAGATTTGATTTACAGTGCTCAGCTATCTAGACACTTAAGAGGCCTTTGTAACCTTGATAAAAAGCAGCCTACTTATGACTAAAGCTGGCAGCCAAACTTGATGTCATCCACCTGTCACTGTTTTTTTTGGCCGTGTGGAATGTGAAAGATGTCAGGACATGAAAGCTTTCTTCCAGATTTCAGAAGAATCCTGAGGGGGTCATGCCATGTGCTCTGAGAGTTCAATGTGTAATGTAGTGATTATGAAGGCAGAAGTTCATTGGAAACACTGGGAAATTGGAGAAGTCAGGAACATGGAATGGCTGAGGAAACCTGCAAGAAGTAAGTAAAGCCAGCCCTAAAGAGAAGACAAGAGAGCTACAACCAATGGCCTGACAAACACATGGCCACGGCTTTCCCAGGGTACAGAATATGGGTCTATAGGAATTAATTTGATCTGCTGGGTTTCAGTCTTGATTTTTTCCCATTCATTACTGTCTATCAGTTTTTCTTTCTTGGAGTGGGAATGTTTATCTTGTGCCAATGTATCTCTGTAGTATCTAACTTTAAAAAAATTTTACATGACTTGCAGTTTTAAAAGTTTCCTTAAAGTCTCAGAGGACACTATGGAATTGTACTTTTCATCAACATGGAATTCTTAAGACTTCAGCAACACTTAAAGTGGGATAAATTAATTTTGCATAAAAAGATACATGTCTTTTGAGAATGAGGAGTATAATGTTACAGTTTATATCTGAACATTCCCACCAAAGCCTCATGGGCTCATAGGTGGGATTTTGGAAAGGTTAGTGAATTATGAGAAAAATATAGTTGTCTTACTGTTTGGAGGTGGAGTCTGGTCCAAAGAGGGAAGTCAGTGGGTGCAACCTGGAAGAAAATGTCTCCCTTGTAGAATTCTGCCTTCAGTATTTCTATTTTGCATCTGCCATGCCTTTAACAACTGTCATCTGCCATACTACGCTGCTAAATATGGACTGAAACACAAGCCAAAATGAAGTTTTATTTCTTAAAAGTGTGGGAGTCAGGTTTTGTATCTCAGAAATAAGGGAAGGACTACGATATTGATATATGAAACATAAAAATTGTACATACGAATAGACTACCATGTAATGGAGTGCATGCTTATACTGTGCAATGCTTAAACTAAACAGATCTACCTCCTGAAACATCTAACTTTTTTTCAGCTAAAAACATTCAAAATCTTTTCTTCTGACTGAAAAATACAGCACATTATTGTTTTCCATAGTCACCCTAATATACAATAGCTTCTAAAAGTTCTTGCTTCTAGCTGTAACTTACCACCCATTGACTGTCTTGGAACATGCCGCTTTCTCCTTGCCACTCTCTGTGCCCTCTGGTAAGCACTGTTCTATTCTCAACTTCTGCGTACCCAATGTTTCAGTATTCTGCCTATGAGTGAGATCATTTTGTATTTGCCTTTCTGTGCCTGGCTTCTTTCACTTGACAGAATCATTTCCAGTTTAATCCATGTTGTTGTAAATGACAAGACTACACCTTTTCTACAGCCAACCTGTGTTCCATCCTGTATATGTACCTTTATCAGCTGATGGATGCTTACATTGTTTCCTTTTCTTCGCTAGTATCAACAGGACTGTAATAAGTGTGAAAGTTCAGAAATTTCTTCTCTAGATTACATTTCCTTTTTATACCCATTAATGGGATTAATAGATCAAAAGTCACATGATTTACCAGTCAAGAAAAATGTTTTGGTCTATTTTTCTTTATAGTTTCATTGGAAACAATAATTATTCTCAAAATTAGGAACATATATTCTGTACATTATTAAAATGGATTATGACATTATTAATATAGATTATATAACAGTGTTTAATGTATGTCAATATAGACAACACAAAATTTTTTTCATTAGTCATTCATGAAATCTAAGTATATATCTATAAATATAACTTTTCACTAATACAAGTGAATTTAAACCTTCTGGTAAATATAAAGTTAATGAGAATGGGAAATTTAATTCAATGATCTTTACCCACTCCTAGATCACTTTCAAGAGTTCTATTACAGCGAGGCATGATGATACATACCTGTAATCCCAACACTTGGAAAGCTGAGGCAGCAGCACTGCCATGATTTCAAGGCCAACAGTGGCTATGTAGTGAATTCAAGGCCACCCTGAACTACATAACAGGACCCTGTGTGGAAAAAACAAAAAAACCAAAACAAAAACAGTCTCATTACATGCTTCCTAAAAGGTTATTCATTTTTCCACTGACCTATTTCATTGAGATCTTTAAGAAAGATGGATACCAACTAGACTAAGCAAAGGTTGACCATTTTACTTGTATTATTTTCCTGAAGCAATTTTAAGAGGATCTCTGTAGAAAATTTTCAAACACATAGTCTGAATTGTTTCTGTGAAAATTGTGAGAACAGCATAAACAAATAGGAAAATTACAAATGCTCACCCAATAATATCATGACTCATTTTATTTTAAAATTAGTAGAGTGAATGATTTTAGGAAAATCTAGTGACATATCTATGGACATAATGTTTACAATAAGTGTCAGCTGATTATTGAAATTTGTAAATAGATTGATCAAAAATACATTTTCAAACATTAAAATAATTTTAAATTAAGGATTAAGTTTATCAAATACAGAATTATATATGTTAGTAATGAATTTGTTAACTTATTGATTACAAATAAATTGAAAATTTTGCAGAAAAGTAACAAACAGAGCAATACATTTATAGGCAACCAGGTATGTTAAAATATTCCAATATTAAACTGTTAATTTTAACGTGCAGGAGCTACCACAACTTAATATAATTTAAGTTGAATCACTTGACTCAAGGGTTTATCAAAAACATATTCTTAATTGTATATTTTAAAAAAGCATATTCTTAAATGTGAGCCAAAATATGTATTTATCGTTTTGAAATAAGACTTTACAAAGACTTATTAAGTAGAATTGCAAGAATAATTAGTGTATCTGGACTAATCTATTTTCTCTTGTTCACAACATACCCAGAGTAGGTGAATTACAGTGGAAATATTTATTTTGGCTCAAGGTTCTGTGAGTACAGGGTTGAGTGTTCACATCTGAAGATGGTTTGTTTCAGGCAGAGTCCCAAACTTTATATCCATGCTCTCTCTGGGAGTATTCATTTTGAGTTTATGCATGTATTTACCATCCTTTGTTATCTCTCCTCCCATCGCCTTCTTCACCCACAAGTTAAAATTTGTTCCAGAGCATTTTTGTTTGCAATGTAGAATTTACACAAGTTCTCTTCATATATGCACTGTTAGAATGTTTTGTTTTTCATTCAAGAAATTTAATATTGAACATGATCTATTGGACCTCAACTTTAATCTCAGATTCTACAGATGAGTTTAAATTTATCATATATAATTATTTGTGGTTTTACTTATGTTTTAAAAGTATATTCGTCCCTCAGTTTCCATATGGGGTCAGTTCCCAAGAGCTTCTTTCTGCTCCCCTTTTGCCCCACACTCTATTCCTTTATTTTGTATAATTTATATATTCCTATATAACTTAAAGCATACTCAAATACCTAATATAATACTTAATGCAATAACTATATAAATAGTTGTCACTTTTTTGTTTAAGGCATAGCAACAAGAACAATTGGTACACACATGCATTTTAAAACAATTTTTGATACACTGGGGGTTGCCTCTATGGATGCAGAATCAGTGGATTCAAATGGCATTAAAATAGATCTGTCAATTTTTTTTAAGTTAAGAAAGACAAAAATAAAAATTACACTGTTTTAATAGAAATTAGTTATTATAAGAAAAATTGTTCAAATTTTGTGAAGCCAAAACTTGTAGAACTTACCACTAAGGGAATAAAATATTTCTAGAATGAGAGCAGAGATAATAGAAATAGAGGAAAGAGAAACATAAAGAGGAAGATAAATGGAAAGTGTTAAAAAAAGGGTTAAAAATCAGCTGAACACAAATGATAGTATAATTTTAAGAAACAGAGAATTATGATTTACAATAAAAAGATACATGCATATGTTTCCAAAAATAAGATATTTTTAAAAGTAAATGATTACAGGTCTTTGAATATCAAATACTTTACTAGTATCTACATATAGAGATATAATTAACCTTCTCTAAAACCAGGGAAAAAAAAGCTTATGGGATCTGATGCATGAAAATAGAAATTAAAATCTAAAATTAACCCTCAATAAATTAAGTAGTTTATATTAGTGGCATTTAAAATGTTACTTGTATAAATATTTGTACTTATTTTGAAAATTCTTATGTGCATGAACTATTTATGCAAATTGGCATTTAATAAGATAAAAAGTTCTCTTTTGTTTCCTATTGATTCAAGCTAGTATTTTTAGCACACTTAAAACTGTATTTATTTATATCTTTAAAATGTTTTTGCATTGTGCTGTATTCTTAATATTTTTATGCATTTAATTAATTTTTATCATTATTTTGGTATATAGCTTGTTTTGCTCTTTGGATACTTTATTATTTGGACAAACATATGAAGTTGAAATAAAATAACATGTGGTTGAAAATTCAAACACATTGCATATAATGAGTAATATATTATATCCTCCATTCTGTAAGAATAGACTTCAAGAGAAACGATAGTCTCAGAACAAAGACATATCAAGGCAAGAACATAAGTTGCTCAACACTTGCATTTATTATGTATTTATTTTCATCACATAAAATTAAGTTGGATTTTATGAAATCTAATCTCTGATCAATTAAGGAAAACTGTTCAGTTGAATTATTTACATACTTATTCAGTTAGCATTATTTAGTCAGCCTCTCTGTCCCTGTCTCTCTGTCTGTCTCCTCTCTCTTTTTCTCTTTCCCTCTCTTCCTTTTCCTCTTCTTTGTCCTCTTTTTGATGTATCATATATTCATATATTCTAACAAGTTCAGCACTAGTCTTGAGAAACTGAGAGCTGAATCTCTTAAATGACTTGCTTAAAGATCATACAACTGACTTGGCCAAAAAGTGTCTAGAATTTGGAGGTCTAGATTTCACTATTTTATGTAAAGCAGCCCCTTAATTTCTATGTTTAAAGTGATTTCTCAGTAGTGTTAAAATTATGAGCAGATGTTAAATGAACAATGAACTATGAAACTGTCTAAACATGAGTAATGTTTAGAGTAGTAATCAAATAAAACTCATAACAAATGCATTTAGCACATGCTTAATAGTATGTGCAACCCACATCTTACCACAAGGTAATTGGGTATAAATAGGAAGTAGTGATCATAAAAAGACTGCAATAAGTCTTTTAAATAAATGAGTGCATCGTTTTAGCTTCTTAAGTTTTAAAGTTCTAAGTCATCAGTTATTCTTGATTATATTTTACCTTTAAGTATGTTTAAACTGTTTTAGACACATACATTCGCCTGCACACGCGCAAACATGCATGCGTGCGCGCACACACACACACACTTAGCAGAAACATCTATAAGTTACATTATAGGTAACTGAATAAAAGCATCTTTTCAAAATAAATCATGATGTTGGGAAAGGCTTCAGAAAACTCAGGACCATAAGGTAAATCATATGGGTATTAAGAACTGTTTACAGCAATGAAATATTTTCATCGAAAAATAGTACAAAACATTCCTAAATTTAAAGAAAAAGTTGTTTGATGCTTTAAGTAACAGAGTTTTGCCAGTATTTCTCATCCTTTGAACCCCCTTCAGTTTCAAACTTCAGGAAAATAAATGACACATTATAGTAAAACATAGCTTAAAATGCACTTCTCATTTCTTTTGCTAGTTTTCATATGATGCAAGATAATTCTGTTTTGTTGGAAGAAATATTTCATGCAGTGTGCTGCAAGTTGACTAATTTTCCAGTTTTTAACCAAGTTCTATAGTTTAAGGAAACATTTATCTTAATTTAGTATGAATGGCAAAATATATTATAATAGTACAATTGACACATCACTCTATGGACTTACCGAAGGAAAAATTATTATCTTTGGATCTTTTCACTCTGACAATTAGAAATGTCAAAATGGAGAGGTAAACAGTAAAAAAAAAAAAAAATATCAAAATGGGATTAAGAATGAGCATTCCAGGGGCTGGGGATTTAACTCAGTGGCATAAGCACCTGCCTTAAAAGCATGAGTCATGAGTTCGATCCCTGGTACCAAAAAAAAAAAAAAAAAGCATTCCAGAAAAATTATTTGAATTTATAAAATGTCCTGTCATTGCTTTTCATTTGTAAACTACTAATGAGTCATGAAATCAATTTAATGGATCATATCCAGCATTTAAATAGTAACTAGAAAGAAATAACCATGATAGAAACTACTAGGACATGGTTTATGGTAAAAGTTTTATTTGAAGAAAGTTGTACTTCAGTTCTACATGCACTTATGTGTTCCAACTCATTGCTTGGGACTGAATGTTTGCATGAACCAAAACTCAGATGTTAAAGCTCTCTCACTAATGTGATAGCATAGTGTAGTTGGAGCCTAAGGAAAATATTTAAGTTTAGATGAGGTGATGAAGCTGAAACCAATATGATAAAATTAATGAAATAGTGATAGGAAAAAGGAGACAGTGACATCTCCTTGGCTGTATCTACAAAGGCCAAATGAGGACATAACAAGGAATGAAGCTCTTGCCAAGAACCCGATCATGCTGCCTCCTGCCCTATCTCTGATATCCAGCTTCCAGGAGCCTTAGAAATCAATGTCTGGTGTTTCAGTTTCTTATCTATGGTGATGTGTTACATTACCTTGGCTGAATAATATATTGGACATGAAATTTCAAATCTCATTTAAGCCAATGAAGAGCAAACAAATATCTTCATGTCTCAAACATCATCAGATTTTGGAAATGAGTGCCCTGGCATGCCATGTTCCACCAATGCTCTCAAATGGAATGAACTGAAAAGGAATATAATATCCTCGACTCTGTGGCCAGTCAGTCCTTTGGGTAGTAGAGTCATATTGGCTCACTAAATATTTTCTTTTCAGTTTTACTTTGCCATCATTATGTGTACATTCTCCTTACCTTAAATGATTTATATTTTTAGATTCTGTCATGTATACAAACAATATCATACTCAGGCTTACTGTGTATTCGGTGAGCCATGTTCCAACATATGGAAGAATGTTCCATAATATATTATATTCAAATGATAATTGCTCAATAACACTCTTTTTTCTTTCTTTCTTTCTTTCTTTCTTTCTTTCTTTCTTTCTTTCTTTCTTTCTTTCTTTCTTTCTTCTTTCTTTCTTTCTTTCTTTCTTTCTTTCTTTCTTTCTTTCTTCTTTCTTTCTCTTTCTTTTTCTTTCTTGTCTTTCTTCTTTCTCCTTCCTTCCTTCCTTCCTTCCTTCCTTCCTTCCTTCCTTCCTTCTTTTTTTCTTATATTTAATTAAAATTGGTCCATATTCTTTCAGAAATCTAGTATCCATAAGGATAATCACTTTCTCCACTTGTTTACTTGATTTTCCTCTATTTTAAAAGTCATTTTTGGTATTTTAATCTAAGTATATCTATATCAAATTCACTCTCACTTTATGCAAATACAGAAACAACAGATAACCTTAGGAAAATCATTGTTATCAACAAGCTTCAGGATCATCACCCTAGGCACCTTTTAAATTATATGTAAATGGGCATAACAATACCATCCCACTTGGTTTCTCTTCTAAGAGTTTTCAATACACTGTCTGGCTGCTTCTCCAAAGTAAATCTTGAGGCAACCTGATACTATAAGACAAGCTTATTGAGTAATTTTTTATTAAAGTCTTATTTTGGGGAATTTTTTTTTCTGATTCAGGGTTATTTTAGGATGTGCTTACATTAGAATCATTTTACTTCCTGGAATAAGAATCTTTACTCTTTGACACATATGGTAAAATTAATGAGCTTCTTATCTCTGAGTGATAAAAGAATGACCAATTCTACTATTCTTAGATATTTGGAAATACGTGAATTTTAAGAGAAAGAAATGGTATACATATCAAATATATAAATGGCATGTGCATTAAAGGCATTTAAATGTGCTTATAAGAGCTCAGTGTATATGTCACTAAGGGAGCACTAGTCTGAAATCCTGTGTTTGATTCCTAGCATTAAAGATGAAGCATTAAAGGTTTAAGGAACTGTCGAAATCATTTTGGAAAGACAATTAAAACTGAATTTTTAAAGCTTTTATTATAAAATTTCATATGTGCAATTAGCAATGACCTTTAAGAGTATGAAAATTCGTTTTTCATTCTTACTATAGTTAAAAATTTTACTGTCCCAATGTAATGAATGAAAGTGATAGTGAAATTTAATAGGTGTTTTACTAGAAAAGCTTTTTAGAGCAGCAAAACACTCTGCAAAGGAAGCAATCAATGTTAAAAGCCAGACAGTGCATCTCAGCGAGGTTTAAATGATTCCTGTGACTCAAGATTGATGCAAGTAATGATGCAGGTCATGGGGCAGGTGGAGGTAGCAAAGAGGGCAATAGTTTTGTTCAATGAAGTGTCTTTCTCTTACATTACTGATGAAACAGAAGGTGATTATCTACTGTACTCACTTTGTACATTTGCTTCCTTACTTTCAGAATGATAGTTTCTTGGTAAATGTTCAATCACTGATACTTTTATCACTGGACAAGTCTAATTTTATTTTCTATGTGTTTAAGAATATTAATTCTCTTGAAGACTGATTATAAGAACAATAGATTAAAAGTACATGACATTCCTCAATCAATTCACATCATGAGTTAAGGGCTGTCTATCTTTATGAGTCCATGATTTTGAATGTCTACTTCATTAATGTGAAATTATACAGTATTTTACCTTCTGTTTACTTACTACCATAAAAGGTAATTATAACAGAATGATAAATCATATGCTGCCAATATTTTTAGTTGGCCTTATAGGCATTGCATAAGATAATATTATTCAGATACAATCAATGTAGATATGATATATGGTCCTAAAAATAGACCCTAGGTTATTATTTATTTAAGAAAATCTTGGGACTGGGGATTTAGCTCAGTGGCACAAGTGCCTGCCTGGCAAATACAAGGTCATGAGTTCAATACCCAGTACCCACCCAAAAAAGATGTTGTCTCAGAAAATCTTGTCCCCATTTCTTTCCATTCTGAATCTCCTTATTCCAGAGGTTATTTGATTGTTGAAATGTATGGTTTCATCCTATGCCAGAACAGAGTAAGGTGTGTTTTCATGTTTTGTCAAATAGTATAAAGCCACTTCATTATTGTTTAGAACTTAATTAGTGAAATTATACTATATGATACTATAATGATAGATTCATGCCATTATGTTAGTCTAAACTCATGGGATGTACAAGTCCAGGAGTGAAACTAGTGTAAACTATGAACTCTAGTAATAATGATGTGCCAATGTAGGCTCACCAGCTGTGTGTGGTAAATATAGCACTGTGGCAAGATGACAATATTAGAAGATGCTTTGAATAGAAGTCTCTGGTACTTCCACTCAGTTTTGCTGTGAACTTAATATTGCTTTATTGCTCATAAAATAAACTATACTAAAAAGAATAAAATGAAATGCACAATTTTATTTCATGGATTGGAATGCATAGTTCCATGGAAGACTGTCTGATAGAAATTTAAATTTTACATTCACCTGTCAGCTTATCAGTTTAGTAATTCTTAATGTTGCTTTTGAAATGGAAGTGGCAAGCCTTGTTCCAACCACAGAGACCCTGGCATTTTTCAAATATTCAACCAAATATGCTACATATGAATAATGTATATTTCATGAATATGAAAATATCACACTGAGTAATTTAATCTGGTTTGATGTTCAAAGGCATCCTATCAAAGTACATATGACTAACATCCATGCTTTTTCAAATCCCTGCTACTTTCAATCTACTACCCATGCTGTATACACTGTATAGTTTGCACTACTGGAGGTTTTTCTGAAAGAGACAATACTTTGAAACGCATCATTGTATTTATTGTCATTGTCATGAGATACTTGCCACAGTATGTGACTCCCCTCCATTCACAAGGAAATTTTATCTTTTAGAGCCCTTTCTATAATAATTTTACACACTGTTTTGCTGCTTTCTCATTACTGAGACCCAATTCCCAACACCCACCATGCTAAAGAAAAGTTTACTCTGGTTCATAGTTTATGTAGAGTTTCCAATCCATAGTCAGGTGACTCCAGGGTGGGTGGGATACCAGAAGGGAAAGAAAGACTTCATGGCATGGCCGGTGCAACACACACACACACACAAACAGAGAGAGAGAGAGAGAGAGAGACACAGAGAGAGAGAAACAAAGAGAAACAGAAAGAAACAGCTATCAAGAGAGCAGGTAGACACCCTTCTAGGCCACAACCTCCCATGACCCTGCTCTTCCAACCAGGTTCACTTTCCAACATGGCATTCACTATAAACTCATGTTGGAATAATCCACTGAAGAGTTTCACAGCATCTCCCTATAGCTACATCTATGATCACATGAGATTTGGGGGGTATCATCTAGATATAAACCATAATGTACACTTAGCATCAGTTTGATTCCATTTTTGGAACATTGGATTACAACTGATGATTCATTTCTCACTGGTTGCTAATAATCTCAAGAAAAAAATTGTGTTTAAAATAAAGCAATTATATGGTAACCTCTGATCATATTTTATGTACTAATTGTTGATTTTCTATACTATCGATGTAGATTTAAATTTGTTCATTTATGTTGTTTGATATTTTTTGACATTAAAATGTTATCTTTCACTTGTTGCATTTTTTCAACTCAAAATAAGTAAAACTTTATTATATTTTTATTTTTAAGGCTACATGAAATATATTTTTGGAACAAGAAAAGTTTTCAGTGAAATAATGTAACTTACTCTTTTTGATCAATGCATAGTCTTGAGTGTTCCCATTTCATATGGTAACTTCTGAAGGTTTTTTTTCTTTTTTTAATATTTGTCTTCAACACATGCACAATTCCTAACTTGTATTTTTACACAGCATACACACACATGCTTTAAAACAGGCAAGATTTCAAATTTTTGATGTACCTGTAAATATTCATAGTGAACAACTAGTTCTATTTCTCTAAAGATAATCTTAGCAGTAACATTTGTCTTCCACTTTTAACTCAAATGTCAACCAGGTTCCTGATCTGGAGCCAAAATATTATATATATTTATTTATTTTAAAGAGAATAAAACAAAATAGGACAGATCTAAGCAGATCAGAACAGAACAATGTAAGCAACACAATGCTTCACAACAAGACAATTGGATATTAACAGTAGCTATCACAATGTCTCTTTATTTGAAATAGTTGAGCTTAGCTTCACACACAATAATATCAAACATAAAAAAATAGAATAAAACCACTCAAGAGAATGAAAGTATTACAAGGCATTCTGAACCAAACAACCGAAGATGGACAATGGCTACTATATTATCTCATTTTCCATAAAAAATTTGTTTATACTATCATACATGTTAAAATCAAATAAGACACAACATGATAGAACCAATGGTAATAGAAAAACAAAAGCATGGTAGGACTTCAGAGCAAGATGACATTAAATCAGCAATGGCTGCCATATTGTCTTTTCTTCAAAGTAACTTCATTCCATGACGTATAATAAGATCAAACAAAACAGAATAGAACCATTGCAACCAATGAATGAAGACATAAGACTTCAAAGTAATATCATGGTGAACCATGATTACCATAAAATCTTATGTACTTATAGCTGAGTAGTATTCCATTGTATAAAAGTACCACAATTTTTTATCTATTCCTCAGTTGATAGGCAGTTAGATTGTTTACAATATCTGGATGTTACAAATTGTGCTGCTATAAGCATGGGTGCACATATGTCACTGTGGTAAGATGTTTTCATTTCTTCTGGGAAAATGCCTAGGAGTGGAATAGCTGGGTCAAATGGGACTTTCTATCCCAGTTTTTTTGAGGAATATCCAGGCTGACCTCCACAGTGGTTGCACCAGTCTACACTCCCACCAACAGTGCAGAAGAGTTCCTTTTTCCCCACAGCCTCTCCAGCATTTGTTGTTGGTAGATTTCTTAATCCTGGCCATTCTTTCTGGAGTGAGATGAAATCCCAGTGTGGTTTTAATTTGCATTTCTCTAATGACCAATGATGACGAACATTTTTTCATGTATTTATTTGTCATTTGTATTTCTTCATCTGAGAACTGTGTGTTCATCTTGGATGCTCATTTTTGGATTGGTTCTTTGAATGTCAGGGGTCTGATTTTTTTTTAATTCTTTATAAGTTCTAGACAGAAGTCCTTTTTCTGAGGGACAATTCACTAAGATTTTTTTCCCAGTTTGTGGGTTTTCTTTTCACTCTACTGGAGATTTCTTTTGACATGCAGAAACTCTTTAATAAGATATGATCCCTGTTATTGATTCTGGGAAGTATTTCCCATGCAGTTTGATTCTTGTTCATGAATTCTCTACCAACCCCTATGTCTTCAAGATTTTTACCTACTTTATCTTCCAAAAGATTTAGTGTTTCTGTTTTAATATTTAGATCTTTGATCCATTTAGACTTTAGTTTTGTACATGGGGACAGGCATGGGTCTAGTTTTAGTTTTCAGCATATGGATAGCCAGTTTTTCCAGCACCATTTATTAAAGAGACTATCGTTTTTCCAGTGAACGTGTTTGGCCACTTTATCAAAGATAAGGTGGTTGAGTGTGTTCGTAGTTGTATCTTCTAGTCTATTCCATTGATCTTCAGGTCTGTTTTTGTTCCAGTACCATGCTGATTTCATTACGGTAGCTTTGTAGTATAACTTCAAGTCAGGGATTGTGATGCCTCCTGCCTTGGCTTTACTGCTTAGAATTGCCTCTGCTATTCTAAGTCTCTTCTGGTTCCAGATGAATTTTAGGAGTGATTTCTTTAGATCTATCAGGTATGTTAGTGGTATATCATTGGGATTGCATTGAGTCTGTATAGTGATTTTTGGAGAATGGCCATTTTCACAAGATTTTTTCTTCCTATACATGAACAAGGGATGTGTTTCCATTTTCTGAGGTCCTCTTTGATTTCTTTTTTCAGGGTATAATAATTTTTCCTGTATAACTCTTTTGCTTCTTTCATTAGATTAATTCCTAAGTGCTTCATTTTTTTGAATGCTAGTGTGGAGGTTCTGACTTCTCATTTCTCTCTCGGTGATTTTGTTGTTAGTGTATAAGAATGCTATTGATTTTTGAGTATTGACTTTGTATCTAGCTACATTGCTGAATTTATTTATTACATCTAGGAGTATTTCAATGGAGTTTTTGAGATCTTCTATGTAGAGTATCATGCCATCTGCAAATAATGATAATTTAACTTCTTCTTTTCCCATCTTTACTCCTTTTATTACTCTCTCTTGTCAAATTGCTTTGGCTAGTATTTCCAGTACTATGTGGAATAGGAGTGGTGATAAAGGATATCCTTGTCCTGTTTCTGATTTCAAGGTAAAGGCTTTCAGTTTTTGGCCATTTAATATGACACTGGCTGTTGGTTTGTCCTACATGGCCTTTGTCATATTGAGGTAAAGACCATCTATTCCAAATCTCTGTAAGGTTCTTGTCATGAATGGGCGTTGGATCTTATCAAAAGCTTTTTCTGCATTTATAGAAATGATCATGTGATTTTTGCTTTTGGCTCTATTGATATGGTGGATTACATTTATTGATTTATGTATGTTGAACCATCCCTGCATGCCTGGGATGAATCTCACTTGGTCATGGTGTATAATCTTCTTGATGATTTGCTGCATCCTGTTTGCCAATATCTTATTGAGAATTAGGAGATTAGCCTGTAGTTCTCTTTTTCAGTTGGGTCTTTTTCAGGTTTTGGTATTAGAGTTTGAGGAGTGTCGGCATTAAGTGTTCTTTGCATTTCTTGTAGAATTCTGCAGTGAATCAGTCTGGGCCTGGGCTCTTCTTTGTTGGTAGGGATTTAATTACATTTTAAATTTCATTAATAGAAATTGGGTTATTCACCAGTTTTACATCTTCTTGATCCACCTTTGGTGGTTCATATGTTTCTAGGAATCTGTCCATTTCTTCTGTGTTATTGAACCTATGAGAGTAGAGTTTTTTGAAATAGGTGTTGATGGTCTTCTGTATTTCCACAGAGTCAGTAGTGATTTCACTTTTTTCATTCTGTATTGCATGAATTTGAATCTTTTCTTTCCTTTTTTAAATTGGGTTGGCTAGGGGCTTATCAATTTTATTTATTGTTTCAAAGAGCCAACTCTTTGATTCATCAATTGTTTGTATTGTTTTTTTAGTCTCTATTGCACTGATTTCTACTCTTTTCTTTATAGTTTCCTTACCTTGCTCAATCTGTTCCATTACTAGAGACTGTTGCTGCCATTCACCATGCTTCTCCAGCTACAAATTTATTTAAACAGTTACAGGATATCATATGGCTCTGTTACCATAAGTTCTTTATTGGTCACCTACAAGCCCACTCCAACCTCCCTGGGCCCCTTACCTGAGGAAATCAGTTGGCTGATACTGCCACACGTGCACAAGTCTTTATGACCCACTCTGAGCCCACAGATAACGCCAAGGTATTTAAGGCCCAACAAACTCATCAACTGCATCACCTTAATGCCCAAACTCTCTGCCTTCTCCATAAAATTACCCGAGAACAAGCTCGACAGATTGTAAAAAGCTGCCCCTCTTGTGCCATCCATTTACCCCGTCCAACATCTAGGTGTCAATCCAAAAGGCCTAATCCCTAACGCCTTATGGCAAATGGATGTTACTCATTTCAATGAGTTTGGTAACTTAAAATATATACATGTAATTGTTGACACATATAGTGGCTTCATCTTTGCCACCCTCCAAACTGGAAAAACTAGTAAACATATTATAGCTCACATGCTGTCAGCCTTCTCGGTTCTGGGATGCCCTCAACAGCTCAAAACCGATAATGGCCCTGGCTATACCAGCACCTCCTTCGCTCAATTTTGCAAGTGCCTTAATATTCTTCATACTACAGGTATACTTTACAATCCTCAAGGACAGGGCATTGTTAAATGTGCACACCGCTCACTTAAATCCACTATAGATAAAATAAAAGGGGAAACATGATGTAGGCCAACTGCCCTGAGGCACTGGACAGGCAGCCAGAGACGGGCAACTAGGACACATATGTTACGCCACCAGCCGCCTAATACAGGCACAGGACTAATTGCTGTCCTGCAGGCCCATGACAAGTAAGGCCTGGTTGGGTTCATATAAAGAGTCCTTGACCCAAGACAGGCACTGTCCTCACAGGGCCTGCCATACTCCTATAAAGTGATAAGGGAGGAGATGTAGGGAGCGGCATGATAGCTTCACTGCTGCCGCTCCGACTCTCCCTCCTGTGGGCATCCGGTGCGTCAGCCTACATTTCCCATAATCCTCTCCCGCCCGACCCAGGATATGACGGTGACCTATCCGTGCTTGATAACTTCCCGCCTCTGCTTCTTTATAAGCCAGGGATGCTTTTTCAATAAACGAGACTTGATTGGAATTGCTCAACTTGTCTCCATCGTCTCTCTTTCCTCTTGCCCTGCCCCCCATCCCCGTTCCCTCTCCAGGTGAGACCCACAGACTGATCTGCAGGCTGGATCATTTGTGTTTTCATTTGCTTATAGATATTTTTTAATTTCTTTTTCAATTTCCTCTGTGACCCACTGATTGCTCAAGAGTTTATTATTTAATTTCCATGTGTTTGTGGGGTTTTTGCAGTTACTTTTATCATTAATTTCTAGTTTCATAGTGCTATGATCTGATAACATGCATGGGATAATTTCAATTCTTTTGCATTTATTTAAATATGTTCAGTGGGTTAGTATATGGTCTATTTTAGAGAATGTCTCATGTAATGCTGAGAAGAATGTATATTCTGAAGTTGTTGGATGAAACACTCTGTATATGTCTATCAAGTCCATTTGTTCAAAGGTGTTATTCAGATCTGTTATTTCTTCGCTGATTTTCTGACTAGTTGATCTTTCCCTTTGTATCAATGGTGTGTTAATGTCTCCTGTTGTAATTGTGTTCTTGCCTATTTGATTTTTCATTTCTGTTAATACTTGCTTTGTGTAGCTGGGTGCTCTGGAATTTGGTGCATATATATTTAAGATTGTTATCTCTTCCTCTTGTGGTTTTCCCCTAACTAGTATGTAGTGACCTTCTTTATCTCTTCAGACCATTCTTGGTTTGAAGTTCACATGGTCTGCAAACAGAATAGCTACCCCCAGGTTTTTTTTTTTTTTTTGCATTCCTGTTGCATGGAGTATTGTTTCCATCCCTTGACTTTTGGGTTAGATGGGTTTCTTGTAGACAGCATATGGTTGGATGTTGTTTCTTGATCCAATATGCCAGTCTGTTTCTTTTAATTGGTGAATTGAGGCCATTTACATTAATGGTTATAACTGTCATATATTGGTTTATTGTTGACATGTTATCTTTCTGATGTTGTATCTTAACTTTCCATACTTTTTAATTGTTTGCCTTGCTTAGTGGTTTTTTTCCTATGTGTATCTAGAATGTCTTTCAGTATTCTTTGTAGGGTTGGTTTGGTGATCATGATGTTCTTCAGCTGTTCTTTGTCATGGAAGTATCTTATTTCTCCATCCATTCTGAAGGACAGTTTTGCAGGGTACATCAGTCTGGGTTGGAATTTGTTTTCCTTTAGGATCTGAACCACCTCACTCCATGCTCTTCTTGACTTCATTGTTTGTGGTGAGAAGTCTGCTGTGTTTCTGATAGGTTTTCCTTTATAGGTGATCTGTCTTTTCTCTCTAATAGCTTTTAATATTCTGTTCTTATTTTGGATTTCTGGTTGGTGATTATTATATGTCTGTGTGTAGTTTTGTTTTGGCTATGGCTGTTTGGAGTTCTATATGCTTCACTAATCTGTATGTCAGTTTCCATACTCATTTTGGAAAGTTCTCAGCTATTGTTTCTCTAAATAGCCTCTTGATATCATTTGTGTTGTCCCCTTCTTTTGCATTTATCCCTATTAATCTTATGTTGTTTTTGTTTGCATCATCTTTTAGCTGTTGAATTGTTATTTCCTGATTCCTTGTTATTTTTAGATCCTTTCATTCCTGTTAACTAGTTGCAATCTTATCTTCAAGGTTTGAGATTCTATCTTCACTTTCGTTGAGGTGATTTTTGCAACTTTCAATAGAATTTTTGATTTCCTATATGTCTCTTTGAATCTGATTCATGTATTCTGGTTTTTTTTTAAACTATTCATTCAGGGATTCTGTCATTTTGCTTTGTTCCTCTAATTTTTTAGCTGTGTCTTTGTTAGATGTGTTCAGTATTTCTTTCACTACTTTTATCATTTCTTCTTTTATGTGGGAGATTATTTCTGATTTGAGTACCATCATAGCTTCCCATACTTGGTTCTTTATTTTGGTTGATATCATTTCAGGCATTTCAGATATATGGCTAGTATTTTCTTCTATATACATGGCTCCTATGTTTTCTTGGGATGGGCTGGAGGTTTGAGATTGCATTTTGGTGTTTCGTTTTGTCATTTTCCTATATTTCTGTGTTTCCAGCAATGTACCAAAGCTTTGCCTTGATGTGTTGGAAATCACCTCCTGTGCCCTCAGCTACTGGGACTCACATGGCTTTGGCTCCACTTGTGCTGTGGGCCTGGCTCCTCTGGTTGAATGAAAGTTGCTGGGCACTGTCTACTCAAGCCCATAGAACCTCTGGAGCCTAGTCCAGTGTCCTAGGGGGCTGGGAGGGCACCCAACCTCCAGGATCAATGATCCCAAACTGTTCCCAGCCAGCCCCAGTGAGCTGCAACTCACCTCATGGTGGCAGCATGGGCCTGGCTCTGGGATCAAAAATATATTGAAAATATTCCACAAACCTAAATGGTTAGGAAGAAAAGTAAAGGCTCCCAGTAGCTCCTTTGTACATCACTGGAAGAACACTAAACCATACAGCTTTTTAACAATGTTTTCCATGGCTAGACAAATCTTATAGAGATCTGTTATACACTTTTGATGTCAGATATGTAAATATGGTTGAAATTTGTTGCTTCAATCAATCTATCCTAAATGAGTTTACTTATGAAGTCTTTTTATAATAATTGGTATACTTAAAATAGTAAAGATTATTCTAAGAATGGACTGTTCAAAAATGAATTTTAATATGGGCACAATATAATCTTTAGATTTATCACTCCCATTCACATTTTTGGGTGATAAGGTGGCTGTTGTGCCATCAATAGACTGACCAAATTAATCAGTAATACTCAAGTGACCTAAGTAGTTAAACAATTGTTTTGAGGCTTAAATAACTATCCAGTTGAAAATGAATATTTTTCAGTGGTAAAAAAATTAATAGAGTATAGAAGATCCCTTAAGATAATTAGACAAATCCACTCCATAGAAATAGGAATACACAGCCAGCAGATAATTTCTAATACATTTTAAACAGAGTCCCTCCACTTTCCCCCTGTAATTATTTCTTGCATAATACAACTCATCCCAGGGCAGAATTTTTTAATATAAACATAACTTTCAGTGGGAACCACTAATGAAGGAGCAGTGCTTAGTGCTATCTAGCATAAGGGCATGCATAAATCATTTTCTCAAAATGCAAAACCACAATGAATTACTCTATTATTCAAGAGTTACTGTATTCCATATATTAGTATCCTCCAAACTAATGACATCAAGGAGACTTTTATTCTAGCTGAATCTTTCTAACGCATGCAAGCAATATGAATAAATGTATAATTTCCAAATTTCCTTGAGATTGTTTCTAATTAACTGTATAATTTGGGCTAACATATTCATAAAATTTCTATCAAGAAAAGACAGCATTTTAATCAAACCAAATTTTGAAAAACAAGTCATATGTTGAATATTTGTATAATAGTCTAAAATTACTCTGTACATCATTTTTTCATCATTGTTTTAGTTACAATTCTGCCACAGGATAAATCTGAAGATAGATTTCATTGACCACAGATAAATTATGATAATTATAAGACCACCTAGATAAATACCTAATGATAAAAAGAAAATTATATTCTGGTAATCTAAGAGCAAGTATCAAGTCAGAAATGTATGTTCATGTGTACAAGTGTATTTATAAACTGACATTTCACCCCACACAGATTCAGGATTTTGTTTCTGTTCTGTATGTGAATGCCTTGCTGATGCCAGACAATAACACCTAGGATTTTGTCGTAGTTGTCCCGGCTAATGCCAGACAAGATCCCTTCATCCCTCAGAACCAAAACTTTTCTTTCTGGCTTCTAGTCATTTTCTTTATTTTCAACTTATTTGTTCAGAACAATTGCATGTCCTATATTCATCTTTTATTTACTAACTTGGTGTATTACACTTTTGTTGTTGTGAGCTGGGAGAACCTATTCTCAACATATTGCTGAAATAATTCCATAAATTCCTTAAATTTTGTTCTCTGACTGCAGCAATTTTTATGTCTTTTCTCTATAAAACCACTGATGAAGCAAAAATACGTTATATCTTTTTTTCTCTCACCAGCTAAATGTGTTCAGGCCAGCTGTTGTTTTATTTCTTAAGGAAAAGGTTGCAATATATCTTATAAAGAATTTATAAAACTGACTTTTGTTTGTTGATGAGACTGACCATTCCAACAGAATGAAGCATAAACTCTAAGACTGTACTATTCTAGCTTTTGTTGAAATTGAAGCAATCTAGACTTTTCTTTTGATAGACATCCAGCTATCAGATGTTCTACTAATAGTTTTGTAAAGGAAAAGAAAGCAACACAAAACAAAATGATAAAATTTTCTCTTCACTTTATCCCTAAACAATATGGTCATTTTGACAAAACAAAGAATATTAGAGTTTATAGCTTGATTTGGGTCTTTATTGTACATTCAAGGAAAGCATTTATATGTCATATTTAATCAACTTCATATACATATATTTATTTTCAAAGACGTAATTTTATGCATGCTATATCTTTAATAATAGTGAACATATAAATATAATCTTACACTATTTCATCATAACTATAAACCCAAATATTATATTTATATATAAATATTATAATTTGTTATGTGTATATATAATCATTAGATTTTGTATATTATTTTGTTATATGTATTTATAGTTTTTTACATTGTTATCCATACATATAATATTATCATATAATACATCATAATATGTATATTATACTGTATGTGTATATAATTATTACAATTTAATTTAAAAGTGAATGTACTTTTGTAATCTAGGATTTATATGCAGATTTCAACATTTAGCAAATTCATCTAAAATTGCTAAATACATAAATGAGTCCTGTCCCTATCACAAGTTACAAGCAATACAGTTATGGAAAAAATCCTTATTCTTCATTACTTCTAAATGAAGTAATGAACTTTACTGAGTTTAAAACTAAGAACTAAGTTTAACACACAAATCATGTGACTTAACATAATTTCCTAAGCTTCTCTATTTCTTTTTTGTAATGAACTAAGGAAGATTAAATTATGCAATTACTTCACTGAATGACGAAACACATTCAGTGCTGTTATTGGACCTGTTTGCCAGAGGAATTATTCTTTTCCTAAGCACATTTGACCTTAAATTCCCAAAAGCTAACCTAAGCAAGAATGACATGGGCATTTCTTTTGAGAGAAAATGTCTAGAATCACAAGCTTGAGTTTAGAGCTCTGTTCTGTCTAAATTTTATCTTATACTTCTTGCTACCTACCTATAACATGATGAGTTAAATTATAGAATCTTTAAGTTGTCAAACTACAACACTTTCATTCATATGAAGTTGTCTTCCTGACCAACCACTGTCAGACATAAAGATTATATTTTGGTTTTGTTTCTTTAAGTTTTACTTTTTTTTTTTTGAGGCAGAGTTTAACTATGCAGTTCAGGCTGGCATTGAACTCACTTTGTAATTCAGGCTGGTCTCAGATTTATAATGATCCTTCTGACTCAGCCTCCAAGGTGCTGGGATTACAGGTATGCACCACCATGCCTGGCTAACTTTTAATTCTTAAATTTCATAGAAAATTGCTAATTATAAGAGGCTGCCTCAATGACACTAACAAAGCATATGAACATTTTCTTCTATTACTTCCTTACTGAACATAAGTACATCATCTAATTAAGGTATAATTAAGGTATAATTAATGTCAAATCCATTTCTACTAGAATCATATATAATAAAAAAATAAAAGAAATTAGTAGACCTACTTAAACTTTGGCAAATGCTGAAATCTAGCTTGCATTGCTGAACAGTGAAAACTTCTCTATCCTTAAATTGGCTGGCAGGTAACTTGTGTCTCTAAGCATTTGAAACTGAATTTGACTTTTTTTATGTTAAGATTACAAACCAAATGCATAGAAATTATGTAACAGTGTGCCCTATCCACTTGTTTTATATTCCAGAAGAAATCAGGAATGAAAACATTGAATTCTTTATTCAATATCTCACAGGCAACCACAGACAAGAGACAAAATTACCATTCAGTTCCTAGAAAAACATCAATCCTTAGAATACTTACTAAGCTTGTTAAATGACAGGATAAAAGTTTATATTTGTTCGATACTTATGGCATGGTAAATGCATCTTAGTATATGCATAAATCATCTCATTATGTATTAAAACTCTACAATGTATATGTTATTATATATTATTATATTTTCTATGTAATGAAAATGAGATCTAAGAAATTTAAGTAACTTGATTTTATTTTATGGTAAGTAAATAAGGAAGCTCAGATTGGAAATCAGACTTGAATGTTCTTTAAGCCTTTTCTGTCTCTTAAATTGTAAATGATTATCAACTTTCACCTCAGATCAACATTCATTTCTTTTTAATTTTAAAACCTTCAAGTTCATCATATTCTTGTTGGTAGAAAACAGTTTAAAATTAAATTACCAATAAATACATGCAAAAATACACTCTATTCTAACAGGAATACAGAGAATTGCCTTGTTTGCAACATGTAACAATGTGCTCAGAATCTCACAAGTAAGAAGAAGAGCTTAAAATCAGATATCAAGATATATTTTAGATATATGTGAATTTGTGTTCATTTATGCATTACACAAAACACTACACACAAAATACAAATTTAAAATAGTATCAGTCGCCACTGAGTATAGCTCTTGTTCTAGATAATTTGTAAAACTAAATTTGTAATTTATAAATTTGTAATTCCTAAATTTAAGAACAAAGAGATAACAGGATATTGTTCATTACCTGGTCATTTTACAGATATTACAACAATCTAAGTGAATAAATATTGAGTTGTCAAAGTCCATCTATGCAGAAAAGTGGGTATGAATGGAACTAGTGGTGTCTCTGAGTGCCTTATACTGCCTATTGTGAATTGCCTCTTGTTTCAGATGTTGTCATTTTTCATTAAAAAAAATTGAGTTTTTGAATGGGTAAATATTACCTAGTTAAACCAGGTAAATACTATTGCTTAAAAAAGAAATGTACCACAAATTTGTTTACATTGTGGTCTTGCTTATTATGCATAGATTGAACATAGAGAAAATACTACAAATATAGCATTAGATTATTTCTATATAAGTCCTGGCTGTAAACATTTTTACAGTGAAGAAAAAAGCTTTAGATTCAATCAAGTAAAGTAGCCATGGGTGAATATTGAGAACTGAAAATGTGGTGAAGGGAACTGCTTTTAACTTATGTATAGTTATTATGCATGAGTAAAATAGCCACATGTGAATAGTAACTGCTATGTTGGGCAAACCAACACTAGAAAATACATTTTAAGTCCTGGTTTTAAATTACTATGACTAGGACTATGGGAAGAAATACATTTTATAAAAATGTCATATACCATAATTTTAAAAACAAAATTTCTCATCAAAATTTAAGTGAAGATTTTTGATGTTTCAAAACAGCTTTTTTTTCACAATATAATATTTCCTGACAAACATTTGTTACCAGCTTCGAATTTCAGTACTTAATCAAAATTTACACTCACCAAATTCATTCTATTGATATGTTAACATTTTGAGGTGTGCTATTTGGCAAACTCTAGCTATGAATGTGTATATGTGGTGTTATTTCTACTCCTTTATAAAGAGAACTTCAGGCCTGTTATGGAATAAAAACTGGTGGTCAACTTAGCACCAGCTGAATTACACGTAGCATGGTGCTACAGGTAGATGGTCCACCTGAGGAAAGTCACCAGGATAAAAAGAGATGTGGAGAGGAACAGTGGGGCTTCATGGATTCTCCTAAGTGTTGTTGTCTGCAGCCATGGATTCTTCTGGAGAAGCTTGTGAGGGCTATCTTCCCTGATATGGATTTGGAAATTATCGTAGGAGGAGCTCGGTACCTTGTTGGTGAGAGTGGCTGTGGTTCACTTTGGGGGAGCTCTGCTCCTTAGACTGAGCATTGCTTCCTGGCTTCCAGAGAGAAGATGTATGCTGTTTAATATCCAGGAGAAGCTGTCACACTGGCTTCCTGACAGGTACTTGACTGTTCTCATTGTCAGAGGAGCTCAGGACCTCATTGTTGCTGCATATAGCTGTGGTAGTTTTTAGGGGAGCTCTGGTATTTATTTTGAGTGTCACTACTTGGCTCCTGCCTAGAACCCTCGAATTCCTGGCACAGCTCCTTCACTCCACTGGCGTAGACTTTCTAGCTTCCACTGCTGACCTTTGGCCCTTTGTGCAAATCCATAAAACAGTCTGGCATGAGTCCTTGTCATGGGCTCTAGACCCCTAGTTGGACTTGTGGAAGGCATTGGCATGGGCTCTAGGTCTTCAGCTGAATTCATGCAGGACAGGAGAATCCAGGCCCTCCACTGAATATTCTGGGTCTTTAGTGTTGTGAACAGATTTCCTGCACTTTCTTATGTTTAACGCTGGGTGATGATCATAAAATAATAGTATAAATCTTGTGTCCTGTATGTAATTGTTCTCCCTGCAACCAACCCCTGACTACAACAATGTCCCTGCTGAGCACAAAACAAACTGTATCCTTTATTTCTGCTTTGGAGTTGAGAAAGAGAGAGACAGATGGAGGATGGGGGGATGATCTACCCTTAAAGGTTACATAGCTTCTGTAGTGGTGCTATTTTCTCTTTTCAGTAAGAACTGATATTCATATTTCAAAGGTTAAAGGGAGTGGAGAGGTGTCATGAAATTTCTTCCTATACAAAAGTGTGGCAGATTTGTACTCAGAGATACTTACATCTTAAAGAATCAAAATATAAGTGTTGCAGGCAGCTGAGTTAGTTAGAAATATAGGAAGCGAGAAAGGGCAAAGGAGCCAGTACAGAAGCCCAGATAGTTTGCAACTGTGGAGGAGACCGACACTTCTTGGTGTGGGCCAGGCCACAAAACAAAGGATCAAACAAATGCATCTATATCCTAAAGACTGATATTCTAATTAGTTCCCTCTTACCCTGGAGTCACTTATACCATCCCCCTAGGGGAAAGGTCACAGCTCCAAGAATGCCGGCTTCCTATGTGACTTGCTTTCCTATTTGTCCCTGATATAATCAATTTTACCTAAACTATTGATCTTATTGGCTAACTATAGTTATGTCCACCTTATGCCCATCTGCCTTATGAGGTCCCAGTCTTCCCCACCTTGAACCCATGGTTTTACTCTATAAAAGTCCCTGGAAAAGACAGAGTCCTGGACAACCCGCTCAGGTCCACTTCTGTCGCTCTCCAGACAGAAGCTTTCTTTCTCTCAATAAATATATTCTACTCTTAACCTCTGTTGTTCCTAAAATTCATTCTTCGATTTCAGAGAACATGAACTCGCTGACATAGTAGGTCGGGACTTTCATTCCCCTATATCATTAGGAGAAGGCATAAAGAAATATCCAATGTAGAAGAAAATTTGGGAAAAAGAAACTGAAAAGAGGAATGAAGACAGTCCTTTCCCACTGAAATACAAAAGAGGTTATTTAATATGTCAAAACATCCTTGTATATCCACACATACAAATGCACACCACACACACACCACAACACACACACACTACACATACAAACACACACATCTGTCATAGTGACAAAAATCTGGTAATCAAAGTAAAACGGGAACATGTTACAACTCCCAGTTAGCATATGGCAAATCTACTGTTTATTGTTGATTTATTCTAATCAAAGTTCATTTTAAAACAACATATGAAATTATTTGCAGGTAGAATATGTCAGGCTGCTTTGTGGTATTTTTGGTATGCAGAGAAAGCTGTACAAGATTCCTTTCAAAACAAAAAAAAAAAGATTCCTTTCAAACTAAGAGCTCTGACTAGGATTTTTAGTATTATTATTATTTTAAAATACATCATCTTACTTGGGATTCAAGAAAAAATGCATGTATTACATTATTCAAACAAAATTCAAATTTTGCCTTGGTGGCAAAGATTTATTTATTTACATTTCTTTGTATATATTTAAATTAGGCCTACAATTACCTATGCATGAAATCTAGTAAATAGTCTAAAGTAATAAGCACAGTGTCAAATTGATTTTTTTATATTTTAGTACTAATTCCCCTCTTTTTTCTTTTTCCAAATTATTTTCTAGTATACCTAAACACTCTCTTCTGTTTATTTTCTCAGTTCTACTGAAGCATTATTTATTTTTCTAAAGACTTATCATAACTTTTATACTAAATACATTGCCTGACCCTGCATTGCAGTTTCTAAACAGAGTGTAAATAGGTTTTACAGGATTTTTTTTTTTTACAGAACTCTATGTTAGAGAAGATTAGCACATGTACTTCATGCATGTGGATGTTTTTATAACACACACATATAAAAGTGTGGGTTGGTTCATCCTATATCAATTTCTGTTCATTCCTTTAATGAATATATTATAATATTTAAAAATATTTATCAGATTTTTTCTGTAATTCAAATTTATCAAAGGTTTATATAAAACTAAGTGGGAAAATATAGACAAAAAGAAACGCACATTTGGGTCAATGATATCCTCAGAAGTGTCTAACATGGAATTAAATTATGTGATCATTCTCAATGCAAAATTTTCTTCATAGGTGTAAGAAATTTTGATTGTAAATTTTTTCCTAAAAGGGTGAAACTCAGTTACATTTTATTCCTTAATGTTAGTTTGACATATCACTGTTTTAAAAAGTATGCTTGAGTATTTTTCATATTTTTAAAACAATACTGGAATGTTAATGAAAACTATAAATGCCTGATACTGCAAAAAGGATAACTTAAACTAGAGTTTTCTAAAATCATGCTTGCATTTAGCTGCATGAAATTTGGATCTGTTCTCCTGGACCTTATATGAATATTAATGCTGCAGGAAATTTGGATCTGTTCTCCTGGACCTTATATGAATATTAATAAATTATAAAAATAAATTACATTTTTTGAAGAGAAAGGAATATCACAGTATTGAGACCTTTTCCATCATGAAGACCCTGGTTAATATACAGATCAGGTTGCTTTTGTTCATCTTCTTGCACTTACCACTTATAGATTCCCATGGAAAATCTGACACAAATCCAAATGTAGATTTGTAATCATATGTATTTTAGTGTATTGTTATCTCAAGCACAGGCCAGAGATGGAACTCCCAAGCTTAATTCTATTGAAAATACTTTTTCTTTTTCTTTTTCTTTTTTTTTTAGTTTTATATCAGATAACTTCTTCCTTTGTTGCTTCCCCCCCAATAATACATTTTTATTCCAAAATCATAACTCCAGTACAGCACTTTGTCTTGAGTATTAGGTATATCCGTGCAAAACTATAAACTGTCTTTGTCTCTGCATGATTGTCTTCCAAGTTAAATAAACTCAGTGAGCTTTGTTCTTTTATCATTATTCAATCTCTTATTGAAATTATAGTCTATTCATTCATGCCTAAAATAACTTCAGATCTTGCCAATTCCCCCATAAACTTCCTACCAAACAAAATTAAAATTATTGTTTACAAATGAATAGTCATTATTTACTGAAAAGCAGTACATGTTCTGTGATTTCTATGTGTGAATATAATTGCACAAATTGTAAAAAAGTGTCACAATTTCTAATACATTCTACTTTGAATAAAAGGCATTAGAGTCAATTTCTTTGAAATGTGGATATATTAAAATATTATTTTTTTTACATAGAGGACTATGTTCATCTTATTACAAATATTAAATAACTAACCTTCTAAAATAATATATTAATTTATTTTATGGTTACTATTATTATTTCCAAATGTTTGTAATCTCCTTCCTAACAGTTAAATTGCATATTTTTCTAGCATATGGTGAAATTACACAGTTAATTTTAAACTGTAACATGAAAACATTCTTAATTTATTTTATTCTACATAGTTCAAAATATGCGCAGGCCACGATTCACTTAGTTAATTACAAAAGTGAAAATTTGCCTTTTAACTCAAGGAATGAAAAGTTTCATGATATATTTTGTTTCATTTTAATAATTTTTTGGGAGAACATGAAATGTAAACTAGCTTATGTCACAAAAGAATCTGCTACTTTAACGAAGGTTATTTAAAAGGAACCCTTTCGTAGAATCAGTAGGTTTTGTTATTAATGAATTTGACCTTGAATATGTGTGAACCTCTGAATCTACTTCCTTCTTCCCACATTCTGTAAAAATGTATTCAAGCATTGAAGTTAAAAACTCTGTGCTTATGTCATCTTTGTGCATATATAAAATAAAATGAGACATTTTACCATTTTGAGGTACCTTATGATTTGTGTCAAATGTGTAATGCTGAGAGGGATGAGATTAGTTGGACCAGCTATTAGTTTTGAATAGTCTTCAAGACGAAGAGTAGCTAGGCTGTGCTTTGACTCTGAGTCTAAGTCTGAAACCCTTATGTTAATGTGCCATCAGCTAAGCTGCCACATGTGACAGCTACTCAACTCAAAGAGTCCAGGTGCCAGGGTAGACAGCTCCCATCAAGACAAGTTCTTATGTGCAGTGACCCACTGGCATCCTGTTTTAAGGCTTAATTTATTATCATTTCATCTTTTATTTAATATTTCAACTCTATATTTCATGCCCTTGCTTTTACTATACAGATTAATAAAAATTCATGTAGCATCACATTTTAACAACTATCTCTGTCATAACAGAACACAAGAAAATAATTGTGACTTCTCATAACTCTGAGAAAGGAGGATATTTTCCACAGAAATCTAAAAAGTGGCTGATAAATATAAAAATTGAATTTCAGACAAAATACATATTAATATATATATAATTACCTTATAATCAAAATTAAAAATTCGACAGAAAAATAATCTAGCTGAACATAAATTTCATCAAATATATATATATATATATATTACACATTGTATATTACATATCATATATATATATATATTTATCAAATAACTCTCTTTAAAAAATCACCACTTTGGGAATCAATACAACAAAAATAAAAATAATTGAACATTGTTATGTAGTTTGCCTACCTGACAGAGATTCAAATGTGTATACTACAAGAATTCCAAAAAAGAAACGGGAGACAACACTCAGAGTGGATTGGAGGGATTCAAAAAAAAAGATACAGGTTAAAACTTTATCAAGAACTTCAGCATCAAGTAGAAAGCATTCAACAATATTTAGAATCATCACAATCCTAATTGTGTAACTGTGTTAAACTCTTATTTTTATGTATTAAAATTATCGTATCTAATTCTAATTTGCTTTTAAAGGCAAAAGAAATATTTGAAAAGAGCAAAAGTCCAAGAGATTACCTTACATTGTTTTACCTACATGAGAAAATGCTTGCTTAACACATTTTTTGCTGTATGTACCACTTTCTAGGAATTTGTCATTAAGGACTGTTTAAAACCATGCAAGTAAGGTTAAGAATATAGTTCAAGATGTGAGGGCGATCTGGCTGCGACATCCGTCACCCCATTGATCGCCAGGGTTGATTCGGCTGATCTGGCAGGCTAGGCGGGTGTCTCCTTCCTCCCTCAACAATCCATGTGATTCCCCCCCAAGGTGCGCGCTCCGTCGAAGAGGATGGCCACCCCCGATAGAGGAGGATTCTTCGGTCGAGGGTATAGGAGTAGCTGCGCTCCCCTGCTAGAACCTCCAAACAAGCTCTCAAGAATATAGTTCAGTGGTAGAGCACTTGTCTAGCAGTGCAGACTCATTTCAAACTCAAGTTTGAAAATAACCAAGATATCTATCTATATTATTTAATAAATTGTTCTTTAATATAATTATTCTTTAATAAAGTTAATTTCAGTTCTACATACACTGGATGGTACCCTGGTTACTTGGCTAATTTCTATAATGAAGTTTGAAATCTTTTCATCCTGTTTGTATTTCTACATTTTCCAATTATGTGTTACATTCTTAATTAGAAAAAAAATTTTTCATAATGATGTAAATTTATTGCAATTCCATTTGCTGATTACCCTCTCTAGATTCTATGTGAATTTTGTATTCCCTTGTTTATACATTTTTGAAGTGAATTATTTATCTCTGGAAGTTGTTTTGTGATTTAACCTCATAAAGACTATACCAAGTATATAATTTAGAATGCCTTCTTTTATTTGGCAGAAATTTTATAAAAACTTAACTAGACTGTGTGAATTTTATAAAACTATGACTCACCAAGAAAACAAAGTTCATTAAAATTCTGGAAAATTATTTTCCATAATTTAACTAGACAAATATTTTTGTCTACCTTACTACATAGTCATGAGATAATATGAATGTTTATCTTATTTAGATATAATTCAAATGAGAATATTTTGCTTATGGATTCATTCACAAGATCTATCTTATGTGATGTGGTTTTCCTGCCTTATGTAGAAAAATTACAAAATCTCATAAACTTTATTTTCTGTTTTAGACATACTATCATGGAATTGAATTATACACTATATTCACTTATCTTTCAAAATTAAGGAAAGTAATAGGTCATAATTTTGTCAAAATTATCTTGTATCCTTGAAGTAGCTGTTTTTAGATTTATCCCTAATAACTTAAGAGTAAACTCAAGGAACTACCATTTTATCAGCCAAACTTTAGTCATCCTACTAGTGAATAGACAGGATGCTTGAAAATGTCCAGCTTAAATAAGCAAAGAAATTGTCTCAAGTCAATAAAACTGACCAGATGACCTATGCACTAATAAACAAAAAAAGTGTTTTGTTTTCAATCAGTAAATTTGAAGGTGGGTTATTACAGATCAGTGTAATTGATGTCACTGTGTTAAACTCTTATTTTTATGTATTAAAATTATCATATCTAATTCTCTAATTTTAATTCAATTCAGCTACGAGATGTTCTACAAATTTTAGGTATTTGTTTTGAGATCAAGCCTTTAATAAACTTTTTAATATCAATGTTAGCCTCTAAAAGAATATATTTACGGCTAAAAATATAGGTATGTTATTATGGTAAATGCATAATAAAAAAATACAGAAAAAAAGAAAAGGTAGCATTTGCCTGGAGAAGACTATAGTAAAAGATTTTATCATCCAGAAATGAATCAAAGTTAAAGCACACATTCCATTCCCCAAGTGCTGTGAACTAGAACCTTTTATAGGTGAAAGTAAGAGAAATATTGACTTTCTCTTGCCTTCTCAATTATTTCCTGCTATTGAAAATTGCTCCCTCTCTTCTTAGTTCAAAAAGGTCTTTTATTAAACAATGAGTTGCAAGTTCAGATTTCAGTTTAGAAGGTGGAATCTTATTGAAGCTGAGCATCGGGCCTCTTGCTCAGCATACATGCAGTAGTAGGATGGCTGAAGTTTGGCTGTCCAGAATGGTATTTTCCTGACTCTACTCTGAAGCTGTTAGGAAAAAATCTCAAGCATGAACTCACTGCTGCTACTTTACAGACTTTTTTTAACCCTGAAAAACTAGCAAAACACATAATTACTTAGAAAGTGAAAGCTTTCTTTTGTTTAAAATACATAAAAGTAGAGTTTTGTCTTCTTAAAAACATATCTATTGACATTTTAAAACATTTTGAAAATCTTTGAAAATCTTACTACCTTAACTACCTAATTACTAGGTACGAGCCTATTAACTTCACTAAGTGAAAGCAATCAGGCCCAGATTAACCACTGAATTGTTTCTCAAAATTTTAATAAATGTTATTAGGGAAAGCTTTCATGAGTTGGAGATTTGTCTTTTTGAAGTTTGTTTTCTAGCAATTGGAGTGTAGAAGCAAAGATCACAGGAAAGATTAAGTGTATTCTTTCATTAGGCAATAATCACAGTGGTGGAGTTTCTATGTATTTAAAAATGATGGCTTCCTCTCCTTGCATTAAGCCATTATAATCTGTCATTTGACTATTATGGTAAGTATCCCAGAAATTTATGTGGGTTCAAGTGCTTAGTAAAATCTCATTAAAATGTAAATGTATTATTTGAGAAAGGTAACACATTGAGTCACAGTGCATATTAATAATTTAACATGTATTATATTATCTGCAAGTTCTCATAATTGATCTGTTGACACAGCTCTTAGAAAATACATTCACTTGCATTTTTAATAATAGATCTCTCAAAGTAAAGATGATTCGATTCTAGCCTTTATAGCCTTTGACTCCATATTCTACATGCCTTTTCCTCCAGGATACTTCTCATCTTAATAAATGTATTTTCTGAAGAATTGAAATTGAGGGTCTTCTTTCTTTTCTTTTTCTTTTGCATCTCTTGTATCTAAGCCAACAGCAAGTCATTTGAACTCTTTTCTTAATAATTTCTGGGTGAAAATTTTTGCATAACCTTGCAACATAATCTTAATTGTTTGCTTTTACTTGTCTGCTTACTAGTCATCTCTTGGCTCTGTCACACTAACCTTTTTCTTTATGACATGTAGAAGAGCCTAATGTTCTTCTGTATGTCATAAAGATAACTGCTGGGGCTTCTGTCTTTGCTCTTTCTGGGGCTGGCAGGTACTTGGTCAGTGGCCTCTCTCTTGTTATCTATGCTTCCACAAGAAGTCCTTTCTTGAGAAACTTTCCTGACAGTTCTAGCTAAAGTAACTCCCTAAACACCACATGCCCCACTCTATGTTCTTTCTGAATGGAACCTGGTCAGATGCAATGCTTTTGTGTCTACATTGCTGCCATCTTACTCCATAAAGTATAATCCAATAAGATATGAACATGGTTCACCTTATTTTCTCAAACTTATATAATGTTGATATGAGGGAAAAGTTTAACTCCCAACTTGCTTAATGTCAGATATGCTGAATCACTGTTTCCCAAAATTTATGAATGAATTATAGCAAACCAAGGAGACTGACAGTAGGAAAAATTTACTGGGAGATGTAACTCCTCAGAGACAGGAGGGGACCAAAAAGTAGATTGCCACTGACCCCGTTAATCTAAGAAGGATTTATACAGCAAAATCACAAGGTGAATACAAAATCACAACTTGGGTCAAAATTATGATCAATAAATAAGATTACAATTATAGTTGCTGATGTAGTAGTGATCCAAAGGGGAAGCAGGTTGCATAGCAAGTATATATGGGAATAACAAAGAAATTTTTAGGAAGGGGTGGGTCAGGAGGTCCTGGCTACCCATATGGGTGGCTAATACCTATCTTGATAATATCTGGTGATACCAGCTATAATATAGTCTTCAAATTATTGCTTATCTCTTGTGGAGGCATCTAGGTCTGGAAGTTTTATCTTTATCATGAAGCCTGGCGTTTGACAGATGTGTTTCTAGCCCCGGTTGTAATGTGTTCACATCTTCTTCAATTGAGGGTGTAGGCCTGTGTTAGTGTGTATTTTAGTAGTCTATAATAATTTTATCTTAAAATCTTGTAAGTAACTCAACAAATTACTCAAAACAATATGTCAGAAAATGTTAATACATTTAATTTTATCAAAAATCCATAGGAAAATTGCTGACAAAATATTTACATTATTTTAAATACCAAATTATAAAAATTATAGTCAACTATAGGAATTAAACACACACACACACAGTCCTACATAAAGCAAGATGAAAGAGATTTCCCTTAAATTATGTATGCTAATTGTTAAACATATTTGTTATATTTGGATAAGACAAAAGTTAATAATCATCAATGTATTCTAATATGTATGAAAAATTTTAGCTAATTGTATTTTCATTTTAGTAAGAGATGCATACAAATGAAACTATGAGGCAGAAACTTAAAGAGACAAAAATCATATTCATTCATAAATCCCACATATTCCAAGAGATCAGGAAAATCTAGTCAGTGTTTTATATATATTAATTAATCAGTGTAACAATGAACTCACCCTATAAGCATGTAAATTAGGTAGTGACTGTAAATGATAAGAAGGGTAGATAGTATTTTAGGAGACCTTTATATGTGAATCACTGTGGCCTTAAATAAAATAATCTATGTTTATGTTTTTATTTTTTAAATTTACCAGAATTTCATATTTTAATTTTTAACTTTATTGGTACATTTTATATTTAAATAATGATCATATTCATTATACGGAATTGGTACCTTGTCATGATATATCTTGCTACATTTTTTCCTTTTCCCTGTCCCCTTTAATGCTTCTTTTCCTCCTTCTTTGCAAAAGCTTTGTTTACATTTTTCCTTCTTTTATCATTTTTCTTCTCCCTTCTTGCTTTTTCCCTCTCCCCTCTCTTGTACCTTGTCCCATTTGAACATTTTCTTTCTATTTCACAATATGTATTACATATTTTGGGTCTTATTTACCCTTTTAATTTCTCACATTAGAGAAACAATGTGATATTTAAACATGTATCATGTTTTTCACTTAAGAATATGGTCTCAAGGTCCATTCATTTACTAAGAAATGTCTCAAATTTATCCTTCTTTATGGCAGATTAATGCTCCTTCAGATTAAAAACACCACATCTTTATTATCCACTCCTCAATTGATGGCCATTTGACTTGTTGCCAAGATTTAGCTATAACAAACTATGCTGCTATAAACATGGGTGTAAGTATATCGCTCTGGTGTTATGCTTTTAATTGTTTTAGAAAGATGCCAAGTAGAAGTATACCTGGGTTAAATGGGACCACTAGTTTTGTTTTTTTGAGGAATCTCCACACTGATTTCCACAGTGGGTGCACCAGTTTACACTCCTATCAACAATAGAGAACAGTTATTTTTCCTTCACTGCCCTGCTAGTATTTGTTATTGGTTGATTTCTGATAACAGTCATTCTTTTGGAGTGAGATGGACTCTCAGTGTTGTTTTAATTCCCATTTCTTGAATAACCAGTGACTTTGAATTTTTTTTCATATATTTATTTGCCACTTCAAAGTCTTCATTTCAGAAATGTGTATTTATTTTAGATGCCCATTTTTGAACTTTAAAGACATCAGGGAGGTTCTGATTTTCCAAAATTTTTTAAAAATGTATTTATATATTTAGATATTAGTTCTTTGTCCAAGGAACAGTTGACAAAAATTTTCCAGCTCTTTTGGATGTCTATTCATTCTGATGGAGGTTTAATTTGCTATGAAAAAGTTTTTCTTTTAATAAGATGAGATTCCAGGTGTTGATTTTTTGTGATATTTTCTATGTAGTTGTGGTTTAGTTCACAAAGTCTTTGCCTATGTCTAAATTTTTAGTAGTTCCACCTGTTCTACTTTCCAGCAGATTTAGTTTTTGTGTTTTCATATCTAGCTCTTTGATCCATTTTTATTTTAGTTTACTGCACAGTGAGAGATATGGGTCTAGTTTTAACATCAGCATGTGGAAAGCCATCATTTATTAAAGAGATGATCTTTTTTCTAGTGAAGTTTGGTCCCTTCGTCAAAGATAAAGTGACTGAGTGTGTTTTGAATTATTTCTGCAACAGTATTTTTCCTGTTCCATGGATACTCTAGTCTATTTTTTTGTGCAAAGTACCACACTGCCTTTATCATGGTAGGTTTGTGGTATAATTTCAAGCAAGATGCAGCCTGCCTTGACTTTGTTGCCTAGAATTGATTTTGCTATTCCAGGTCTCTTCTGATTCAAAATGAATTTTAGGATTGATTCCTCTAAGTTTTTGAGGTCTGCTCTTAGTATTCTGGTCAGAATTACATTAAATTAGTATATAATAATTCTGGAAGCATGGGCAATTTCTACTCTGTGTTTACAATCCAACATGGATATAAATGACAAAAATGCACCAGAAATATGTTCCAAAATAGACATGTACATAAGTTTGTGTGAAACCATAGGGTAGAAGATCCTTGAATCTTGAAGTTCAGTTAGGAAAGTGAAAAAGACATTCCCGAGCTGTTTCTTAAAGGTAGATTAGATATGAACAATGTTAAGGAACATGAAGTGATTCTATGTAGGGGTCATTGTGGTAGGCATAAAAGTGTATAGCATAGTGATGAGATAAAGAAAGAAAATCAATTAGGAATATGACTAGATAGTGTATTATTTGCTATACTCCATTCCCTCAGCAAATATTTGTTTACCATATGTGTGCCACTCAACACATTTCAAAATAAAGAGCATGGGCTTTGCGTTCTATCTAGAAGCAATAGGTTTTATGATGGTTTATATTTGAGTATACATGACTCTGGTATGTTTTTGGAGAAAAAATTGAAAGGGTTAAGATCACAGGCAATGAGACTGCTGTAGTCAACCAGGGAATGTTGACAATGGTCTGCACTACAACAGTGGGAAGATGGAGGATGAGACAGATTTAAGAACTATTTAAGACAAAACATGAGCAGATTTTACAAGTGAAATGGAAGTAATTTTCAGTGGTATAAAGTGAGCAAGAAGAGTTTATTAACCTCTGCCTCTTATCAGTTCCTTAATAGCTTGAAAGGCAAAGGTTGTACAAAGTGGAATGATCTGTCAAGTCTGGGTGCTTGCACTACACTCTTGAAGAGAAAGAAAAAGAGTCTGCTTGTCTCATTTTTTCCCCATGTCTGCCTTGCTCTTGTCTCACATCCCCAGCAGGCTGCCACTCCATGACAGGGAGCTTCTCTGACACTGCCAGGGGACATTGGGGTGCACATTTATGAGATACCACAATTCAAAAAAGAGAACAGGTAAAGAGAGGAACTACGGGAATAATTTGAATCAGGACTCATCTTTTTTTATGTATGCAATATGATAGACAAATATGGTTAATATTTAAATTTTAAGAATAATAGCAATAGACACATTGTTATTAATTGCAAGACCATATGCCTGGTCCTTAAGATTATGATAGAGTCAGATTTTTAGGATTTAAACCTTGATTAGGTTTTAGGATTTAAACTTTGATTTTGCCATCTGCTAAATAGCTTTAGCCTAGTCTTCTTTCTAAGGTTTGTTTTCCATGCCTGCAAAGTGAGGATAATACTAGCATCTGTAGAATAGATTTTATTTTTGTTTGAGAATTAAATAGTGTAATACATATAAAGTGCCAATAATATGATAGTCACATTTAAGATGGCAGCTTCCTCTTTTTCTGTTTCTTTCTCTTTTTTCATTTATTAATCAAATTTATTGTACAGCATTCCATGTGTGAACTTGGTACCTGTGTATAACACATCTCCATCCTTCTTTTCATATTCTATCTGTACCCTGCTGTACTCAATCCTCCTCCTCTTTGAGAATGTTCTATCTCCCTACTTCCTGTTATCTTTCATATTTTTATTTCTCTTTACATTTTTCTCTTTATTTCTTAAATAAGAGAATCCATATGATATTTAATGACATGTGTCTAATATTTTTAATTTAATGTTGTGGTCTCAAAGTGCATCCATTTTCCTATAAATAACTCAAGTTTATCTTTCATTATGGAGAAGTAGTACTTCACTGAGTGCAAATATCAGATTTTCTTTATCATTCCATCTGTTGCTAGACACGTATACTGCTTCCAAGATTTAGCTATTATGAATTTTGCTGTTATAAACATAACACTATAATATGATGTATGTAAGTCTTTAAGGAAGACATCTACAAGGAAAATAGTTGGGTCAAAAGGAATTTCTAGGTTCACTTTTATGAGAAATCTCCATACTTTTCTCTATAGTAGTTGTAGCAGTTCACATCACTAACAGTGTGGAAACTTTCCTTTTTCCTCAAATTCTTGCTACAGTATTTATTGTTTCTTAACAATGGCCATTCTTTCTGGGATGAGACAAAATATCAGTATTGTTTTTATTTGTATTTCTCTAATGATGAGCAATGTTGAGCATTTCTTCATGTATACTACTTCCATGAAGTGTCTATGCATTTCACTTTCTCATTTTTTATTGTAACTTTTATTTTGAGGATCTAATCTTTTTCAGTTCTTATATATTCTAGATATAAATCCTCTGTCTGAGAAATCATTGGTAAATATTTTCCCCATTTTTACAGGTTATCTTTCTACTCTGTTGATTGTTTCTTTTGTAGTGCAGAAGCTTTTTAATTTGATATGATCCTATTTGTTGATTTTTGAAACTATTTCATGTAAAACTCATGTATTTTTCACAAAATCTTTTCTATATAACAAGAGTTTTGTTTTTGTCTCCCAGCAGGTTAATTTCTAAGCATTTAATTCTTCTTGGTGTTATTGGGAAAGGTATTTTTGCTACAGTATTTATTGTTTCTTAACAATGGCCATTCTTTCTGGGATGAGACAAAATATCAGTATTGTTTTTATTTGTATTTCTTGGTGTTATTGGGAAAGGTATTTATTCCCTAATTTCTTTCTTGGTAGGTTTATTATTAGCCTATAGGAACACAATGGATTTTTTTGTGTGTTGATTCTATATCCTGCAACATTACTGAATTTAGTTATTAATTCTAAGAATCTTTGGCCTTTTGTCTATATAGAGGATAATGTCATCTGAAAATAATAATTCGACTTTCTCCTTTCCCATATATATCCTTTTTATTTATTTTCTTTTGCCTAAATACACTGGCTAATGTTTTGAGAACTCTGTTTAACAGGACTGCTGACAGTTGACATCCATTTCTAGTTTCTGAACTGGAGGCAAAGCTTTCAGTAGGACACTTCTCCCTATTTTGAATCTAATCCCTTACTTAGGGATGGGGTGCTGCCCCTTCAGTGAGGGCATCCTCTCTCACCTTTAAATATTAATGACATTTTTTATCATATCTGGTATAATACTGCCTTTGCTGGAGATGCATCAACAGGAGATTATTGGTTTTGCCCTTTGCTCTTGAGCTCTTTGTAGAGTCTAGAGCATACTGGCTATGATAACCAAGACAGAAAATCACATGAATAATGTGTTTACAAGCATATTTTTAATATTTTTTTCATTTTTCTTGTTTTGCATTTCCTGTGGGTACTAGAGATTAAAACCAAGTCCTTGAATATGTTAAACACATGCTGTAGCACCAACCAAACCTACTTCTGGCTTGATTTTTTAACATTAATAAAAACAAACTTTATTTATGAAGGTAGATGTAATCTCAGTATATAAATTGACATATAAAATAACACTAACAATTTTAAAGGCAAAATTGCAATAGAACCTTTTAATACAATACATAAGCTCTGAACATAGGAGTTAAATCAATTTATGATTAGTGGATTATTTGAAATTAAATCATTCTTTATTCAAATACTAATTTTTTTTATCTTTTATCTATAAATAGAATATTATTTCTGCACACATCAATGCATTTAAATTATCAAGAATATCTCTAAATATAACTAGAAGAAAAGAATAGGTCAAAAATCATGTGTGATGGGTAAATTTTTTTCTCCTCTTTGATAATTTTTTTTTACTGACATTTTTTCATTTAAGAAAACTATGAAAAAAATATCTTGGCTAAATCTAGCTTGACTGTTTCCCTTCTATAGGATATTAAGTACTAACTTAGGTCTAGCATATTTCTATTACAAATCTGTGGAGACATTAAGTTAAATAATTTAAAATGTTTTCTTCTGATTAAAGTTAAATTGTAAATGTTTAATATTTCAATATTACATCAATGATTATGGTTAACATTTATTACAAATCAGATATCAAATATTTTCTTATATTTACTCATGTATTTGGCATTACAAATTCAATTTTGAAATAAACAACTGTAATATCTTTTGGTATTTCATTTTTTTCCAGTGTTATATTACATGTAATTACTTTTTGTTCTAAAAGAGAAAAGAAAGCAAATATGATAGTACAGAAGCGAATTAAAATGTCTATATCAAAGATTATGAGAGGTCTGGGTGAGATGTTGTTTTCAGGCTCACTTTTACTTAATAATACTTAAAACTTAGACGTTTTTAAAAAATTTTACACAAGGATTTACAACATTTAAACTATAGACATATGTCAACATAGTTTAAATATATGTGCATACAAGATTTGTATCAATTTAGATGCTATTGATACAATTTTGTAGTTTTGATAGAAATTTTACAAGGCAAAAGTTTTTTAAATCACTAAGTAAAAATTGTGTTCTTCATCTTTGTGTGAAGCCTTGCTTTTATCAATAAAACTCAGTCAGTGTGCATTTCCATGAGATAGGCAGTGCTTGGATGTGCAGCCCCTCTAGGAGAGCAGCAAAGCTGGTGACAGCAATGATCTGCCTGTCCCCACGTGGGCATCATCACTAGCCACCGTGTCTGAAATTCTGTGCACTATTTAGGGTATATAGTTGTAAGAGGCTAGTTATTACCTGAAATGAATAATTCAAAATGATATTAAGTTTTAATTTTATAGATCTGTACAAATTAAGTTACTATTGGTTCATAAGTCTTACTTTGACAGAGATTGCTTATGTCAGATATCAACCTAGAAAATAGAAAATATAAAAGATTTCTAGATAATTCTGAGGGAAATTTTTAAGGTTACAAAGGAAAAGGAGTTCCACTGAAAGATATGAAGAATATTCATAGTAGTGAATGTTATACATATTGTCAAGAAAGAGACAGTTTACAATCTATTATGATAGGTATTGTGTCAATGAAGATTATTAATTATATTTTTATAAATTTTCCCTAGCATTTTAATATATCATATTTTAATTGAAGCCATCTGAGAAGTTTCATAAGTATTTTTTTATTTTAAAGAAGAAAAAAAAACAATAAAAACTGATACATAATTTCATAGCAATATAATATGAAACTAACAATGACTAATACATTGCATATCATCATCAAAGTAATTGCTTAGATTACAAAATATAGGTATGCATAATGTCAAACAGTATAAGTACAAACCATTTTTTCAATGAGCTAAAAAATTATTAGCATAATTGTCTTAGCTATATTTATATCAAATTTAATTCTTTTTTTTGGTGTTTTCCATGAAAATGTCATACCAGTATATTTCATACAGATAGGTTATTATTATAAATTAAAGTTATTCCACATTTATAAATTTTCAATGTCACAGATATTTATGCTACAAAAATATGATTACTTAGTATTTTGTATAAAATTTCATTGATGAAACATTTCAGAACATCATAATAGAAAAATTAACAAAATTTCATATGATTCCTTGGTTATTTTATAACACAAATGTTGTAGCTTGGCATAACTGACACCATCTTGAGCCCTGCATTTAACTAGTGCCCTGTATTTGACTCAGAAAAATGGAAAATTACTCAGGGTATAAGCAGAAAAAAGCAGAATGAGCTGTACCCACAGGAAAAAAGTTAACCAGCTCAACAAAAACAGCAGGATATAGGTGTCGACCAAAAATTAATGTAAGATTCTAGCTAATTTGTTTCCAACAGGATGTCTTTTTGTGGTTTTCTGTTTAAAAGCTTTATAATTTTCCTGTTCACGGCCACTCGGTGAGACTCTAAAATGGGTCCACATGAGTAGTCACTGAGCTCAGCTAATTAAATTCCAAATTTATCGATTTGGCTGTTTGGATTCTTATATTGTTTAAGAACCCACTTCCTTTTGGGGACTCGTCCAGGATGGATCCCTATTTAGGGACTGATAGGATCCAAACGTCTCTTTAAAGCAAATTATTCCTTAGGGGAACTACCAAGAGACATTCCTTGACCCCAAGGAATCTTCGTTTCAAATAGAAACAAAAAACAAAACCCTGGCTGCTAATTTGGGGTAAGTAGTCCAGATCCTTACCAGTAAGATTGTTTTAGTTTTTGTTGGGGTGCCCCTTGGGAGTCTTCAGAAACATTGGATGCAACATTAAAATCTCCAGGACAATTCTCAAACCAAGGTGTTGGTTGAGGCTTGTTGGCCACAGGGTCAAACCTAGTTCTTGGTGTCAGTCTGTTAGTCACTGTCTTTGTTTTGTTAATCTTGTTTGTCACTGGCTTCATGCTTGTTATTCATTTGTTATTCATGTGACTGGTCAGTCTGCTTCTGCTTTTCTGTTACCCCTGCAACGTGTTCCGTAACCATTTTCAGGAATTTTGTCAGAGACCCTCTTTCTACAGTGAACCTGTTTATCCAGTGAAGCTCCAAACTTTTTGTAAATTTAAATGGCCCACTTTTGGAGTCTCTTAGCCTCTGGAAGGGACTTTTAACCTCTCTCTGTGTTAGCAGGTCTTCCTCGACTCTCTGAAAACAGCTGCGCTGCTGCTCCAGCTGTCACTGCTGCATCTGCTGCTGCTGCTCCACCCAGTGGGTCTTCCAGGGAGAAGAGGGTACTCACACCCGCCTGCAGGCCCCACATTCACCTCAGACACCTGAGGCCCTTATGTCTCTGGGCTCCCACTGCAGAAAATAGCTCACTGCCCCTTCCTGCTCCCAGCTCACTGAATAATCAGCCCAAGCATGGCACCTTAACTGTTTCCTGCCCAGCGACTCCTGGCCCAGCAGCAAAAGCACAAGTGACCAGACAGCAGCAACCTGAGAGGATTCAGAGCCCTAGCCAAAGCCAAAGCCAGAGCCAGAGCCAAAGCCAAAGCCTGCACCACACCATGGGGACAATGGTGGCTTCCAGCTCTCTGGAGCCAAGAGCACAGACAACAGCATGGCTTCCCTGACGGACACACGCCTAGCCAGCTCTAGTGCCCCTTTTCTGGGCTTCCGCCCCAAGCCACTCACTGACCCTATTAAGGTAAGGAGGCTTTCCTATGGTTTTGCCAGACTCCTTTGGATTCTTTTAAAACAGCTGCTTGGAAGCCAACTAATCTGTCTGAACAGAGTTAAGTTAGAAACCTGACAAGGCTCCATCTGCATTCTTAGAGTGCCTCCCATACAACTATTGATCCAGAGGCACCTGAAAATAGATGTGCACTAAATATCATGTTTGTCTCCCAGTCGGCCCCAGATATTAAAACCAAAAAAAAAAAAAAAGCTTCAATGGCTAAAATGATTCAAAGGTAAGGCACTCTCAGAGTTAATAGAGATAGCCCAAAAAGTCTTCAACAACTGAGAAGATCCATAGGACTTAAAACCTAGTCTGAGTTAGAGGAAAAGCTTTCAGTGATTTAAAACAGGCTCGCGTGAATGCTACAGCCCTCCCTCTCCCTGACTTAGCCAAACCTTTCCAATTGCATGTGGCTGAGAGTCATATCACCTGGACCCTAGAAGAGGCCTTCGATTATCTTTCCTGGCAATTAGACCTCACGGATACAGGGTAGCCAAATTTCCTATAGACAACTGCAGCTACCACAACCAAGGAAGCCTCTAAGTTGCCTTTTGGCCAGAGACTCCAGATAGTGGCACCACATGTTGTGGAGATACTATTGCAGTCACCTCACAATAGACAGCTTTCCAATGCTCACATTGTCCCAGGACCAAGCCCTTCTACCAGATACTGACTGTATTGAGTTCCTGTCTACCTCTGCCCTCAATCCAGGGATTCTCCTGCTTGATGATACCTCAATACTGAAGCATAATTGTATGGACATTATTGACTCAGTCTCAAGCCAGCAAGCTGACCCAACTGATGTCCTGCTTGCCCAGCCTGAAGCCATCCTTTTCGCAGACAACTGCAGTAACCTCCTCCAAGGTACTCTAAGGGCAAGAGCAATGATGACCACTGAAACTGAGACAATATGAGCCCAAACCCTATGGTCAAAACTTCATCTCAGTGGGCAAAACTGATAACCCTTACTCAAGCCCTAAGATGGGGACAAATAGTTGGTACACTTTTGCTGCCATACATGTGCATGGAACCATTTATCAGAAAAGAAGACTACTAACCTCAGCAAGAACAAAGATCAAGAATGCCCTCCCTGAGGTAGCACTAAACCGGTGAGGTCTATAACTCTTCTCCCCGCTCTCCACCACCCATGCTACTCAAGTCATTGTATACAGATTCAGACTTGAGACCAGCCAAGAGCTTAGAGGCCTAACATTCTCTGGAAGGCTGACAGATCATTGGGACCCCAGCTCATCTAGGAGACCCATCAGGCCACTCACTTGGGGGAACCAAATTGGCCAAGTTATCTTGCCTGACTAAAGAGATCAGCCAAAAATGCCCACAATGTCTTCAAGTGAACCCTAAGCTGGCTCCCACTGATGTTCAAAAGAGACAATGAGAACTTACCCTTAGAGACTACTGGGAAATAGACTTTACTAAAATGGGTCCAGGAAGAGGGAGACATAAATATCTCTTCATTTTCATAGACACTTTCATTGGGTAGACTAAAGGATTTGCCACTCGGACTGAATCAGCTTTCATCATAGCTAAAATACTTCTCTATGAGATTGTGCCTCCATTCAGTTTGCCCTCCTCCCTGGGGTCCAACAGTGGTCCAGCTTTTATAGCTCAGATCACTCAAAATTTAGCTGGAGCTTTAAAAATCAATTAAAAATTACATTGTGCCTACCAGACTCAAAGTTCAGGCCAAATAGAAAAAAAAAATAAGCAGAACCAGAAAGAAAACTCTTTAAATACTGGCTCAAGACTGGCAAAAACTGGGTAAGTCTCCTTTCTTTTGCCCTTCTGCATGAGCAATGTACCCCTACTTCCAAGACATTAGTCCTTTTGAGGCCATAAATGGCCAACTGCCTTCTTTGACCCCCCATGTCCAAGATAATAAGTTGGTTGCTGTCAGTAATGGGGAACTTGTTAAGTCCTTCAGGTTCTTCAGCCCTTTCTGCACTCAACCACTGATTGTTCTGGGGGCACCAGACTGTTACGAAAATACCTGATGAACCCCTGGCTGCTCAACCTGGTGATTAAATTTACATCAAAAGGAGACAGCCCACATCCATAGGTACGCACTGCGAAAGACCCTTGAGTACTCCCATGGCCATCAAGGTTGCCAGAAAGAACCACAATACCAGACACTCCAGCTAAGTACACTAAAAATAAAACTCCAAAGATACAAACCCTAAGTCTGTTTATATGTATAGCTAATATCAAATCCAGAGGGTCAACACCTCAAAACTTGATTCTGATTCTTCATGTTGGTGGGGACAGGGACATAAGTCCCTCACTTTAGAAAACATTCAGGGCTCTAGACTTTGTATTGAGTCTATAAATTTCCCCTTAAAGTGCTCTGCATTTCAAATCAATTGTAATTCAACTGTGTATGTACAAAATGTCTCTTATCCCCTCAACTAACATTTAGTCTCCCTGCTGGGAACTTGGTTTGCCTGTACAAATGGCCTCACCTCTTCTTCTCATCTGACTGTCTTTACTGGACCTAACCCTAAACTCTGTATCTTAACTAATGTTCTTCCTCAAGTGTACTGGTATTCTGGAGAAACAAACAAATAAACATAAGGGGTTACCCAACCTCACGAGTAAAAGAGTGCCCCAGTCCTAGTGCCTGTCCTTTTGAGATTAAAAATAGTTGATTCCACAATACTAGAAACTACAACCCTCATAATGGGAGGCCAAAATTACCGGATACTAGGCAAAAAAAAAAAAAAAAAGAGAGAGAGAGAGAGAGAGAGAGATTGCAATATATACTTAAACAAAATGTTCATCACCTAGCGGAGTCTCTAAACTCCCTGGCTGAGATGGCCCTTTAGAACCAGTGAGGTCTTGACCTCCTAATTCTTAAAACAGGAGGGTCTGTGCCTTGCTGTGGTAATTCTTGTTGTTTTTACACCAAACATTCAAGAGTTATTAAAAACAAGTCTTAATCAGCTCAGAAAGAACCTTGCTGGTAAAAAAAAAAAAATGAGAGACATCATCAACAGAGTTGATATAAAAATTTTTCTCCACCACCCCATGACTGACCACCCTATTCTTGGCTCTGGCAGAGAGAGTTGGTTTTCCTCTTTCTGGCCATTACTATTGGCCCCTGCATGATAAACTGTTTAATGCAGTATATCCAAAGCCAAATCCAATTTATTAAATTAATGGTTATGCATTCCTGATACAAGGATTTACAAATTATAGATAAAAGAGATGACATTTAAAAAAATGACCAGGAATCAAGGATTTGATTCCCATACTAAAACCATTGGGGAGTGTTGTAGCTTGGCATAACTGTTGCCACTTTGAGCCCTGCATTTAGCTAATGCTCTGTATTTGACCCAGAATAATGGAAAATTACTCAGGGAATAAGTGTCATAAAAAAACAGAATGAGCTGTACCCACAGGAAAAAAATTAATTTGCTGAACAAAAGAAGCAGGATACAGGTGTCAACCAAAAATTAATGTAAGATTCTAGCTAAATTGTTTCCAACAGGATGTCTTTTTGTGGTTCTCTGTTTAAAAGCTTTATAATCTTCCAGTTCATGGCCATTCAGTGAGAATCTAACATGGGTCCATTGAGTGGTCACTGAGCTCAGCTAACTAAATTTCAAATTTATCAATTTGGCTGCTTGGATTCCTATACTGTTTATGAATCCACTTCAACAAATTCTATCAATTCTTTTCTGAGGCAAAACACAAAATTCTCACATATTAAACATGACTTTTATCATAAGGATACTCTAGGCTTCAAAGATGAACTTGAATTATTTTTACTGTGTTATTTCTACCCAACAAAAGAAAAATGACTGACATTACAGAGTCATCACACATATTCACTCTGTGCTTTTTTTCTGTATGAGAAATTCATTTTTTGATGTACTAAATAGATTTATTTCCCTCATGATGAGTGAAATTCTTTATTTTGAGCCATGTTTTTCCATTAATAGTTAATACAAATTTTAGTTTGACTTTTCAAAATGTCTTTAAAAAACTATTTATAACTGATAAAAGAAAGATCAGAACTGACAATTAAAAGATTTGTCTGAATGATACCAATAATGGAAAAACAATGTTCATATAAATATAACTGTGATCACAAGGAGGGAAGAAGATGATTCATGTTAGGAAGAATCACAGACCAATACATGTCTAAAATTTCTACAATTCAAAATCTCAGCAAAATTTATGCTGTAATTCTTATTGCATCTGAAGAAACCCATAGAAGAATAATGTTTCTATTTTAAGCAGTCATATACTTCATATCACAACAAATATTTTTAATGTGAAACATAAAATATGTTAGGTCTAATTGTCTAAATTTACTTTTCAAATTTTACTTGCAGGTAGAGAAATAGGGAAGACATATGAATCCCTAAATGTAAAAATGTATGAAAAATTTCATAAGAAATCCTTAAATTGCTCTAAAAATTTCTATTGACCTCTGGTCCGCTGGTCTGAAACTTTTGTTTCGATTTTTTGTGGACCATAAATGGGGCAATGCCAAGATAGAAAGACTGAATCAGAAATATTTTCATGAAATTGGAACTCTGGAAAGGTTTAATCTTTAGTTAAGAGGATCAGAAAGACGCCTAGAATGCAGAAGGAGATGTCTTTTAGGGGTTTTCTAACCTTGCTTCAAAACATGCTTGACACTTGAATGCATTATAGTAATGTTTTAAAAATGTTGTAAAGTTTAGCTGAAATTTATCCTGTCATGTCCTTGAGCCACTTACCTCATAAAACCAATACCATCAGGAAAAAGGACTCTGAATCCTGCCTTTAAAGAAGCATCATGATTCATTTTCAGAAATAGATGATTAACAAAAATTGTGTCAAAATACAGATATCCTCTGTGAAAATTACTGAATCAACAAGGACTAGGTATAGGTGAAGTGGAAGCACTTATATAAATAAATAGTTCAATATTTGTATATGCATTAAATAAAATACATACACACACTAGAACTAGATATTTTTATATATATATTAAATTATGTAAATATTATAGAGTTATGTACACTCATGAATGAGAAAGCTTGTGTAGGATTTCCTATTTCTGATAAGGACTAAATTATTCAGAACCCACTTTTTAATTGTAATCCACTGATAAGACACTAGGAAATACTTTCTTTTAGATTCATTGAGGTCACAAATAATGACTAAAGTTAATTGAAGTTCATTTTAAAATCCTCAGAGATGCTTAACTAAGAAAACAATTTTTTTTACAAATATTTCCTCCACTGTTTAGTTTGCATATATCGTTAAAATTAAACAATGTCAGGGCCTACAGAACATGGAAATTCTTTAAAAATACTCACCTCACTCTCAGTATCCTCACCAGGGAGTTCACCAACTTTCATGAGAAACTGACGTCAAAATATGACTGAACTACAGCTTCTGAGAAATTTCTAAGCCTAAGTTCAGTTATGCTAACAGTGACCATTCGCAACTGGTACATAAATTTTAGACTTCAAATTATGCTTCCAAATACTTCTATCCACATAAGTAATCAATAAATACATGAAAGAAACAAATCAACATGACTTTTAACTACAGAAATCCAGAATAGACACAGAACAGAAACAAACATATTTTGAATATTAAATTATTAAGTATCATGGCTTGGAAAGAGAACCAAGAAGTCAACCTGCCCTTCCTGTGAGCCAGAAGTAGTTATGGGCCAGGAAGAAAACCAAAAAGTCAGTCAGCCCATCTTTCCCATGAGTGAACCAACATGCGGGCTGAGAGACAAGAAGAATTTCTACCATTCTTTCCCCGGTCCACAATAGACTGATTCAGAGGAACACAGTTTGGAGTGATGGTAACTGAGGTAGAAAAACAAATCAATGCTTGTATTGATTGATTGACTTTGCAATCCTAATACCAGTCTGGGCATCTGTTTAGAGGATAAAAATATGCAATATAGCAACTATGGTGGATTTCCCTCTGTCTTGTTTTTGAAATCCAAAATATTATTATGACCATTTTATTTTGTTTTGTTTTATTCCCTTCAAAATAAAATAAAGTAAAATAAATTATTAGGCATAGAATGGGAAAGAAGTTAACATTTGTAATGAACACACACATATACACATATACATAGGTTTATTATATATATATTATAATTATATTATATGTATATTATATATAATAAAATTTATATCTGAATTTCAAATGAAATCAACATCTGAATTCTTTGAGTGACTTAAGGACATTTCAGGGCTGGTAGCAGTTGTTCAATGCCAAGGAAATCAGTAGAATAAAAGATAGAAAAAGAGGACTCCATCCTTTTTACTTTCTGACTACCTAGCTGAGATATAATATCTCATCTTATCTTCTCTGGTCCCTTAGATTGGAATTTGATTCCTGGTCTTGGTCTTCAAACTTGAGATGAATTACATCAGCGAATTTCCTGAGTCTCTAGCTTACAGATGAAGACTGGGGAAATTCTCAGCCTCTATAAACTGTTGGACCTGTTTCTTACATTAAATGACTCTCTCTCTCTCTCTCTCTCTCTCTCTCTCTCTCTCTCTCTCTCTCTCTCCACGTATATATTTCCAAACATAAATACATACACACACACAAAATGGTTCTATGTCTTGGGGTAACCCTGATTAATAAAAAATATAAACCTAAATTTCACATAAAATATTTTCATATATATGAATATACTTGCAAGATGAAGAAAGCTGTGAAAATGACATTTTATATGTATATATATATATATATATATACATATAAAATCAAGAAGGTCCCCTAGAAGTAAAACCATTTTAACCAAAATTATATATAATGATTTTATATCTATGTAGAAAAAACTGAAAATGCAATCAGGAAACTGTAATAAATGTCAATGAAAATTATTCAAAATGAAGAACACAGGTTTATATATATAAAAATCTAGTGAAAGAGCAGTTGGACTTTAGAAGTTTAATATGAATTTATAAAGAAAAATAACAGAAGAGGAAAAGAATAAAAAGGAGACAAGATGTGAGAGACAATGGCTAAAATTTTTCAGAATCAATGAAAAATTATAAAATCAAAGACTCCACCTTATTTTAAATAGCATAAACAAATAAAAGAAACTCACTTAGAAGCATAATAATAATAGTGCCAAACACAAAAACTAAAAACACTGTCAATGACAATTCTTCAAAGGCGCAAGAACAAAAGAAGACAGATTATCTCAAAAATTTTACACTGATAGAGTTAGATGGGATCTTATCTGTCAATAATAAAAACAGAAGCTAAAATGTAGCAGAATTCTAAAAAAAAAATAGCTGCCTATACCTAAGAATCTTTGATTACTAACATGAACCCTGAAATATATTCTACTGACAGTATTGGGAATTGTATATTAATCTTCATTTTAAAAGGGTAAAATTTAGACTGGTATTAAAGTTCTTCAAAGAGTAGAAAAACTTTTAAAAAGTACTTAAGAGAAGGTAAATTAAATATTCCAGTCAACCAAATTCTCCTTTAAGTAAAATGACCAGGAGTAATTAGGAAAATTCAAGAATTTCAGGATCATTGTCTCTGTAAGACTTTCCTGAGAAACACTTAAAAAATTACCATCATACATCCAAAAAATCCCCTGAGAAGCTTCAGAATAAGGTTTCTGGGTCGTCTTTAAATATTTTTAATCACTGGGCTTTGACTAAATAAATGAAATAAAGTACCAGAATAGCAGGGAATTGGTACATGATTGCACAAATGCATAACTGCTTTCTAAACTGTGATAGATAAGAAATACAAATGCTTTCAAATCCTAAGCTCCTTTCAACCCATATCAGGGCTGAGATCACAGAATAACAAAACTTGAAAGTCAGAAAGAATGTAGATAGGAAAAAGATGTGGTTATTATCAAACAGATAAAAATAAGTTAATAGTTTTATGAATTGCAAGAGTCTAATTAGTGTGAAAACACAGATCCCTTGGTTGCAAACTTGGAGGTAGCTTCCATTAGCTGTGCATACATGAAAAGGAACCATCATAATATTTGAAAGTTGAGACAGTAAAAATGGGAAAAAAAGTTGAGGATGAACCTCCCCTTTTTATTAGCAGATAGTAATGTTTTTGTCATTATTCCTTCTCAAGTTAACTGTGCTTGAATATCATGGTTGTTTAAAAAAAAAGACTACTTTTTTCAAAATAAAATGAAATGTATTGAGATACAGTGGCAATTCTAAACTTCTAAGAAGTCATATTGTGCTTAGTTTACATTTCTACACACATGTCTTCATACATGAGCAACTAATGGTGGGCAGAACAACTTCATTCTACAGAGTGCATCTGATAGTTAAAAAAGTTAAAACAAAACCAGACCTCTGGGCTGGGAAGATAGCTCAGCGCTCAGCGGCAGGCACAGTGCCTGTCTGCTAAGTGCAATGTCGTGAGTTCATTTCCAGATACAAAAAACAAACACACAAACAAACCTTCTGTAACTTTGTTCAAGTCTGTGGGTATAAGAAAAATGATCAAATGTATTTTTTTCTCTGTCACGATACTGGAGATTGGACAACAGAAATTGGCAGTGAGCTGCATCCTCAGCCTTTTACTTTTAATTTTTATAAATTTTACAGTGAAACAAATTCTTACCAAATCAGCCAGACTGGACTAAAATTTACCATCCTCTTACCTAAGTATCTCTGACTGCTGGGAATACAGACTCCTGTCATCACACCTGCCTAATTGTGCTTTTTCTTTTTTCCTTTCTTTTCTTTTTTTCCTTTCTTAATTCAAACATGTGCAGAGAACAAAATGTTTACAAAAATTTTCCACTTTGTATTAAGAAAATTCAAAATAAAATTTTTAAAAATTAAAACAATATTTTAAAAAAAGTCCAAGGAGAGATATGAAACAGTTATTTTTATGGTATAAATTTTATTTAAATGAGCTTATCACTGGGGCAATCAATATTAATTTCAATCAAATCCTAACTGGATACTCGACACTTTGTAACTTTTAATACTTCATCAAAGGCAAATGTATGGGTAAAATTTTCATGTGGCAGTTCAAGGAGGACCAGGATATATGATAAAATCTTATTAAATAAGGCATTATGGTATTTATCTTCAAGTTCAAATAAATAAATATTTAGTCAAATTGACAAAATCATCATTATGGATCATAATGACAAAGACAACATTACCATATTTCTGGCTTCTATTGAAGACTCAGTTTTCAGCCTTTGCTGGTTTTTTATTCTTTGAAGTGTTTTCCTTTTCTCTTTGGTTTTTTACATAATTACTCTGCTTGTCTTGTGTATGGCTTACATCTCTCTAGCACTCAGTTCACAATCCTGTTGCTTGATTGTCCTCCCCAAATTTAAGGACATCATCATCATGAAATCTTCAAATACTGCTACCATACCATCTTGTCTTTGCTCCTTTTATGTATTCTAGCCTTACCTTTGATAAGTTTTCCCTATTTCCTCTGTCTCTTGTACATTTTAATATATTCTATATTGTAATCTCTCCAGATTGACCATTTTGCTCTTTATGTTCACTGTTTTAGTTTTTGATCACTGACTACCTATGAATTTCACCCTTTTGTTTCTTAAATCTTATAATTTATAATTTTCATATCTAGTACTTTCATTTTGTATTTTGAGGGAAGATGAAGATATCTTTACAAATTCTCAAAATTTTCTTATATTTTCTTTAACATTCTAAACACAGGTTTATTTCATTATAAAAATCTTAGTCTCATACTTTCCACATTTACATTCCCTTTGAGTAATTTTCTAATATCTCCTATTTAGATCAATATATTCATTAATATTAGTGGGCAAGGCTGAGTATTGTAAATAAAAATGAAATAGATTCTTTGAACTCTGGATGAAATATTCTTTATAAAGTAATTTTATGTTCTATGTCCAGCTAACTACAGACAACAGTAATCCAAAATCACTTTAATGAAATCTAATTTAAATGAAGTTTACTTTTGAGATGGTTTAAAACTTTTAGTTTTAAACTTTCTTTTAGTGAGTCTTGGTTTACTCACTTGCCCTGAATGTCGAGTGCACAGCATTTTAGGTTACCTTCATACTGTTTTTCAGGTTTGCAACTGTCCCTACTGCTCTCTAATTTCTGTTCTTCTAGCTTATGAATATAGTCAATGTTCCTTTCAAATTGTAAACCTGTAAAGTAAACAAGGGTACTAAACACTTGGATAAAAATATTTGTTTTCCATTTTTCTCACCTCACAGATCTGTAGTTTGCAGCTGTTCATTTTCTTTATAGGTATATACATTAAAAACATTTTAAATATATATTTTTCCAGTATTTATACTTATTTTCAATGTCTACTTTTGTTCAAGTTAACAAATTCATTGTTACAGGAAAAAGTAACTCATCTTTGGACATGAAAATCAAGCAATATAATATTTTATAATAGTTAAAAGTATTTGGTTTTCTTGCTGGTTCTTTATTCTTTCAAAATTTTCAAAACTTTGAGAAAATAAAAGGCCTTAAATATCGGTTTACTAAAAGTTGTCAATTTTTTTATGTTACTTTATTTTTATCAATACTGGCACATACAAAAATATTTTTGCTAATATAAATTGATGATTCAGTTGATATATGAACAAGTTCTACTAACTTTAACTTTTGACTTTATAACCCAGGACTCCTGATTGGTTTCAACAGAAAAGTGTGTGCTCCAACATCTTCTGCTGACCTCTTCATTTTCTTAAAAACCAATTTACTTGCAGATAGGGACAGAAAGGTAGGGTGCACATACTGGTGAGAATTATGAAACAAAGATTAATGAATGGTGCTTGTCAAAGATTTGCTGAAGTCAAATATTTTACACAGGCTGCCTGATACAGCAGTCATGCATTCATTCAGTCCATAGCATTTAGGACATAAAAATGGAATCATGCCAGATGAGTGAGCTAAGGAAATATGAATGCTTGAAGAGTAGCAATGCACCCCACATGCTTCAACTTAATAAAGCCTGGCAAGCCACCCTTACTAGACCTCATTTTTTCCTCTGTCAGCTGAATATGGACAAAATTTCTGAAAAAGGATAAAAGTGGTATGCAAAGTATTTAAGTCCTTAATTTATTCAACATTCTGTTAGACTTCCCAAGCATGCTTGCCATGGTGCCAACAAGCAATTTAAGATGAATTAATCTATATTGAAAATAAGATTAAGTATAGATAGACCCAAAACTGCAATATAAATTGCAGTTACAATTCACATCAACAATATAATAGACTTCTAGTATTTGTAGACATTAGATAAGTCATTTTGAGAACATTGCAAAGCAAGATATTAATTTAACAAGTAATAGTTGAAGATAACTGCATTTTAATTAATCTCTAATTAAAATACTAGTGATTTAGTTAGGGTATGAAGCCCCTACGTAGATGTGCAATCAATCACTACTCTAATTTTCAAGACCTAAAATATTCATATGTTCTATGGTATTTCGTTTTCTTGGCCAAAAGGAATGTCAGAAGTGTCAAAAAACAATAAGAATTTTCTGTTGTATAGGAAGACATATACTTATCTAGATTATAAACCATAGATTCAAGAGTATTAGATTTAAAGTCTATGAGGTTTCAAATACATACTTGTCATATATAGGAAAATATTCCATCATATCTGCTTATTTACCTTCAGCAAATTAACATAATTTTATTCTTACATAAATGTGCATTGAAAATTATTTATTTTTCTAAATTTAATTTTAAAGACAAAAATACATTTTAAAACAAGATAATAGGAGAATAACAATGGTTAATACATTGTATATTGTTATCTTTAAACTAGTTACTAAAAGTGTATTGTTATCTTTAAGCTAGTTAAGTATATCTAGTTACTCAAGATATAGGTATTTAATTATCCAAACAATATTAGCAGAAATATTTCTTTTCAATGAGCTAAGAGATAATACTAGTATTACTATCTTAATGATCTCTCTCTCTCTCTCTCTCTATATATATATATATATATATAAATGTTTGTGTGTATTTTGTTTTTCTTTTCCATTTTTTCTTTCTCTCATCCCAGTTTCACAGTACTTTTAACATTTTCCTCCCATTTTACAGTATCTATTGCATATTTTTATCATATTTACTCTTTCAGCTTCTCACACGAGGGAGACAATATGATGTTTATACATCCAAATCAGATTTATTTAACTTACGATTATGGTCTTGAGTTGCATCCATTTACCTATAAGTCTCAAGTTCTTTAGGACTGAGGAGTACTACACTATATAAAGAGTACGTCTTTTTTATACATTCCTCAATTGATGGGCATTTGAATTGTTTCCAAGATTTGTGCTGCTATAAACATGCATATATCACTGTTCTATGATGTTTTGAATTCTTCCAGAAAGATACCAAGAAAGGAAATAATTGGGTCAAATGGGACCTCTAATTCTGTTTTATGGGAGAATCTCCACAATGAACTCCACAGTAGTTACACCACTCTACACTCTCACAAACAGTGGAGAAGTGTTCCTTTTTCCCCATAGCCCCTCCAGCATTTGTCGTTGATTGATTGCTTGATGATATCATTCTTTCCAGGTGGAGATGGAATCTCATTGTTGTTTTAATTTGCATGTCTCAAATGACCAGTGATGGATGAACATTTTTTTCATATACTTATTTGCTGTTTGCATTCCTTCATCTAAGAAGTCTATATTCATCTAGATGACCATTTTGGATTGGGTCTTTATATTTGGGAGTTCTGGTTTTTTTGAGTTTTTTATACATTTTTGATAGTAATCCTTTGTCTGAGGAACAGTTGACAAACTTGCTGATATTCTGAGTTGTCTCTACACTTTGTTAGGGGCTCTTCTTGCTATGCAATTGCTTTTTAATGAGGTGAGATCCCAGTTTTTGGTTTTTTGTGATAGTTCCTGTGTATTTGGGGTTTTATTCATAAAGTCTTTGATTACACCAATTTTTAAAGAGTTTTACCTATTTGTAACGTCTTTGACTACACCAGATTGGGATAAAGACCATGTATTGCAATTTTCTGTAGAGTTTTATCATGAATGGGTGCTGGACTTTGTCAAAGGCTTTTCTGCATCTATTGAAATGATCGTGTTCCTCCCACATCCCTGCTTGCTTCTGTTATTTTGGTGTCTTACACTTACTGATTTACGTATGTTGAAAACTACCTTCATGCCTAGTATGAATCCTACTTGGTCATGGTGTATAAACTTATTGATGATTAGCTGAATTCTGTTGGCCAGTATCTTACTGAGAATATTTGCATCTATGTTCATTAAGTAGATTGGTCTGTGATTCTCTTTCTTAGTTGGATCCTTCTCCAGTTTTGGCATCAGGGAAATGCTTTCTTCCAGGAATGAATTTGGGAGTACTGTTTTCCTTTCATTTTTGTCAAAAAATTTGAGAAGTGGTGGTATTAAGTCTTCTAAATTTCTTGTAGAATTCGCCAATGGCTTCAACAGGGCCTGGGCTTTTCTTTGTTGGTAGATATTTAATTGCATCTTTGATTTCATTGATATCATCTTATTTAGATTTTTGTGTCATTTTGATTCAGCTTTGGTAATTCATATGTACCTAGGAATCTGCTCATTTCTTCTGCACTTTCCATCTTACTGGAATACAGGTTCTCAAAGTATGTATATATGATATTTTGAATTTCTGCAGGATCCTTTGGGATTTCATCATCTTCATTCCCATTAGTGTGGATTTGAGTCTATCCTTTCTTTGATTAAATTGGCTGGGAGTGTCTTGATTTTATTTAATTTTTCAAAGAACCAATTGTTCAATTAAAGGATCCTTTGAATTATTTTTTGTCCTGAATGCATTAATTTCTTCTCTGATCTTTATGATTTCCTTTCATATGAGCTTTTGGCTTATCCTCCTCTTCTTTTTCTAGAAGTTTGAGATTCAGCCTGGGGGTTTAGTTCAGTGGTGTAAGTGCCTGCTTGGCCTATGTGAAGTTGTGTTTGATCCCCAGCACACAAAAAAAAAAAAAAGGAAAAAAAAACAAGTTTGAAATTCATCATTAAGCTATTTGTTTGCACTTGTTCTGTTTTTCTAATATGGTGTTCACTACTATTAATTTCTCTCTTAGGACTACTTTCATTGTGTCCCATAACTTATAGTATGCTTTATTGTCACTATCACTTTAGAAATTGTCTAATTTGTTCTCTGATTTGTGAGCCACCGATTGTTCAGGAGGGTGCTATTTAATTTCCATGTGTTTATGAAATTCTTGTGGTTTCTTTTATCATTGATTTCCAGTTTCCTTTCACTAAGCTCTGATAATATGCATGATATAATTTCAACTCCTTTGCATTTACTTAAGTGTATTCTATGAGCAAGTATGTGGTATATTTTGAGAACATCCCTATGCAGCTGAGAAGAATGTGTATTCTGATGTTATTGGATAGAACATTGTAGACATTTACTGAATCCATTCGTTTAAAAGTTGTTTCAGTTCTAATATTTTGTTGTTGATCTTTTATCTGGTTGATCTCTTTTTGTGACAGTGGGGTATTAAGAGCTCCCAATATAATTGTGTTAGTGTTTATTTGATTTTTCATGTCTGCTGATATTTATTTTATATTTTATTTTATTTTATTTTTATTTGGGGATTTGAGTCAGTTTGGTGCTTTAGTCCTTTCTGATAAACTCACATGGATTCCCAACAGAGATGTTCACCATCTCTCACATTTTTCATTCATCTGTCTATCAATGAGGTTTGTGGGCCCAAACTCATCAGCCCATTGATTGGTTCTGAGTATGAATAATTAAAAGACCCACTCTAGGTGTGGGTGGCCCCATCCAAAAGGCTTGTAGTGTAGGTGGAATAAAAGGGAAAGGGAGGCTCACTGCTTGCCACCTTTTACCTGCCATCCCACACCATAAACCTCCTCTGTCATTCCCCTCTGCCATGCTAAACTGCCTTGAAACATTGAAGATGTACTGAAACCTCCACAAACTACAAACTAAAATAAACTTTTCCTCCTTTAAATAATGTGTTGAATGTTTTGTCCCAGCAATGACAAAGCAACTAAGACACCTTTGGTCAATCTTTCCTGCCCACTCCCACTCCTCCCAACCCCAACTTTGGATAATCACCATTGTATTCTCAATTTCTTTCAGAACAATTTCTTTTTGAGTTAAATATATTTCTTGTATGCAGCATATTGTTAGATCTTACTTGTTGATCCATTCTGTCAGTTTGGGTCTTTTGATTGCTAAATTGAGACTATTAACATTGATGGTTATAACTCATATATATTGATTTATCCTTGTATTATTATTTACCTATTGTGGGCTTTCCACCTGTTTAATTTGTTAGCTTGCCTGGTGAATTTTTTATTTTGGGATTGTAGTCCTTGTTGTCTCTTTCTAGAATGTCCTTCAAAATATTTTGGAGTGTTAGTTTGGTCATCATAAATTTCCTCATATATTCTTTGTCATGGAAGTATCTTATTTCTCCATCAGTTTTGAAAGAAAGTGCTGTGGGGTACATCAGTCTGGACTGAAAGTTGTTTTCCTTTAGAGCTTGAAATACTTCACTCCATGCTTTCCTTGACTTGAGAGTTTGTGTTGCAAAGTGAGTTGCATTCTGATGGGCTTTCCTTATAGTTGATTTGTTTGTTTTCCTGAACACCTTTTAAGATTCTAGTCCTGTGTTGAAATTATGAAATCTTGACTATGATATGGCTGCACATGTTTATGGAACATGGCTAATTTGAATTCTATGTGTGTCACTTATTTCTATGTAAAATTCTATTTCTCTACTGAGGAAGTTTTCTGCTATGACATTAGTGAACATTTTTATATAATTTGTGTTCTCTCTTGCTTTTCTCATGGATTCCAATCAATCCTAAATTATTTTTCTTTTGTCTCATCTGATAGCTATTAGATTTATTTCTCATGATTCTTTGCTATTTTTAAGAAGTCTTTCTTTTTGTGATCTCTAAACACAAACTTGTCTTCTATTTTTGAGATCCTGTTCTCACATTACCTTAATCTCCTGTGAATACTTTCAATGGAATTTTTACTCTCCTGGATATCTCCTTGAATTGAACCTTATGGATTTCATTTCTTTTATATGATTTCATTTCTTTTATATGCTGAACATTCATGTCTCCCATAATACTTTTAGTCTCTCTCTCTCTCTCTCTCTCTCTCTCTCTCTCTCTCTCTTTTTGTCTGTATCTATTTTATAGTAACTAAGCATGGTTTTTATTGTGGACACTGTTTCTGTAGCTATCTGAGAAATTCATTCTGATTTGATTTTTTTAGGGTCTCATTCAATTGCTTTGTTGTCACCACTCAAGGAGGCCAGATGAGTGTCTTTCAGATTTTACCACCTCAAGGCCCCCTAGGTTTGCCTTTATTGAACTGAATGCCTGGTTGCATCTTGTTTAAGTGTCTTCTCATGGTCTTTTCTTTTTAGTTTAAAAAAGGGCAATGCTTACACATTGCCTATGGTAGGTTGCTTTATCACTAATATTTAGAACTTTTAGGAAATGGCTATTTCTCTGAGATATTGTCTCAGTGTAGCTGGTTTTGGGGTTTTGAGTCTGTTGCAAGATCCTACCTCTTAAATTTGTTGGGGATGAGAAGTTGCTACCTGGTTGGCCCAGTCTTTGGTTCTTTGGCGCTTTTCCACAGTATATTATATGAACCTTAGGTAATCTCAGTCTTGGCATACCAGAAAGAACTTCTGATTAGAATAATTATGTCACTTTTGGCAAAAATAGTACCATCAGCAATAACAATAGCATTAAACACAGCCTAGAAAAGGATAAACTGAGGTAACCATTAATTTGTCACCTTTAGCCATGTGAACTAGATTTGTTGTTATATAACAAAATCTAAAACAAGCTAGAAAATTATAGGGCTAAGGATGTAGCTCATAGACAGAGTACCTACCTGGCAAACATTAAACCCTGAATTGGATTCTAGGTGCAAAACAAAAATTAAAATGAAAAGATAGATGCAGTATATAAGTCTTTAAACTGTAAATTATACCCTCAGCCATTAATAGTTAAAAGGTCTTAGTGAAAAAATAAGAAGCAAAAAAACAAGAAGATATTAGAAGTAAGGTTGGAGCACAAAGGGGACTCACTCTAACTTTGGGAAACTGGTGCAGAAGACTGGAAGGAAAGATAAAAGGAAGAGATAAAAAGAATAGGACAGAACAAAAACCACAAAGAGGTTAGAAACCATATTCACACGCACAAAAACAAGATCAAACAATGTAGAAAACAAAACAAAGAAAAACCAAAAAGAAAAATAAGCAAAAGCATTACCACCACAACAAAACAAAGCAAGAAACGGGGTGGGGGGGGAAGGTCCATTTCCAGGTTTGTCTCTGCTGTCATTGCTAGACAACTTATGGGGTCAAAGTCCAGACCATGTTGATTTATCACAGCAAGCCAGCAGTAGATTTTGGCTGGGAAGTGGATAATCTCAGTGAGCCTGAGACCTGATTCATGTGGTCTGCAGCCATCAGCACACCTTCTGCATATCAGAGCCAAAATTTGAGCCACTACATGGAGCCAGCAGCTGCTCTGAGTTCTGAGTTTTGTCAGCCCATCTCCAAAATGGTTCCGAGATAATTCCTCTGTCCAGTGAGGAATGACTGATCCCTCAGCACTCACTCTCAGCCAGTGCAGTCCTTTACATCCACCTCTCACCTCCACTGCTGCATCTCCCTGTAAAGGCCTCTATGGTCTCCAGCTATCACCATGCATCTGCAGGTTTGAGCCACTCCACTTGTGCAGTGAGTTCTGTGTCAGGGAGAAGGTACAACCTTGTATCTCCTTCTTCTTCCTTGAAGTTTCTCTCTTTATTCTGTCTATGGTCTTTAATTCTCACTTCAAATCCTTCACAGGTCCAGAGATCCCACTTCTGTCCTTCTTGTATTCATTGTGCTGCTATATTCCAGGGTCTGAATGGAAACTCTTAGAAAGGCTCTTTCTCTGCTTCTTACCACTCCACCATTTTGGTGTCCCCCATCACACATTATTTTAATGATAAATTAAAATTTTGTTTAATGTCTTATTTGTTATACATTTAAGTATAAAATCAAATTTAAACTATTAGACATTTTTATAATGAAATAAGTTTAAAATATGCACTGTTCTTGTGATTATTTTAAGATACTACTCATAGATATTAGTAAGTTTTTTTTGTGCCAAGGTACTTAGGTGACAGTATATTTAGTGAATTCAGAAAAATGCTTTGAAGCATTATCATTTTAATAGCTCTTCTATTTTTCCCAGGTTTACTTTTCATATAAATTAAGAAAATGTTCCAATCAGGAGTATATATCCTGACATGAGTAAATACATATCTTTTTCAGGCTGTCCCTAAACAAATGTGAAACTGATCAAAAATATCTCTACTAGACTAGAAACACTAAATAACAGAACTTTGGTGACCAGCATTGAATTATTTTTTTAAACTTTTATAAATATTTTGGGATGAGGTACCATACATTTAATAATCACATCAGTGGCACAACATTTTCAATTTAGAGATGTGACACAAAATTGGCAAAAAAATTAGAAAGGTAACAGAAATCTCTATAATAAGCCAAAGAAAAAAAACACATTGTCATTAAATTTTACAACACTGTTAAAGATGAAAGTCCCTCTAGTCTAACTGAAGAGGAAGCCATGATAAAACTGCAACTATTTTAGTTCAAAAAGAAAGTCTCCTAAATTTTAAATTGAAAATGAAATGTACACAAATATGTTTTCACTGATTCATTCATTTATTTTATTTTCAATTGCTCAGGCCTTCTATCTAGAAAAGAGTCTTATAGATTAGGAACATGAATAGCTATACTGTATTTCGAAGTCTAAGAAGGAACTAAATATGATATTTATGATTTCAAATAATTGAAAACAGGAAGTGGAATTGCTTTTATTTTTTTTATCTCCTTGGATTACAATGCAGTTCGTTAAATCTTTTAACTTTAATCCTGTCAAAAGTACCACACATATGTCTCCAAAAATCTTTTCTCCCTTTTCTCTCATTGTTGCTATCTCAGTTCAACTTCACATGTCTGTCACTTGAAATATCATAAAATAACTTGTGGCTGATTTTTATGTAAGTAGTTTATTTAATCTTGATTGTCTTATTTGATTACCATGATAAACCCTGAAGCATTATTAAAACTGCTTTGGTATGCTGTATACATAGACTAAATTACAAACTGTAAGACAGCAATAAACTATACACTTATGTTTCACAGTATTATTCTGATCCCTTTGCTTTTTAGTCTTGCTGCAACCTACTCATATCCTTTCACCTCATCTTTTACATTACCTTGCATAAAAAAGTGCAATCAATATATGCTGGATCTCACAGGCTGGCACTCTTTGCTTCCGCTTAAGTCCTATCATTGAAGGCTAAACTCAGATATTGGCTCCTCATTATGATATGAATTATACATACTACAGTTTGGATATGAAATATCCCCCCCGTTCATATGTTAAAAGTTTGGTCCTTAGTTTGGTGCTATTGAAAATTGCTGAAAACTTTCAAGTAGGATACAGTGGAAGATCACTGGGTAATTGTGAGTAACTCCTTGAAAGAGTTGTGGGACCCATTCTATCTCTTTTGCTTCCAAGACAGGGGATAAATGCTTTTGCTTCACAAAACCTTCACATTTGATGTACTATCTCAACCAAAGTAACAAAGCCGAATGATGATTATAGATTGGTATAGCTTAAATGGTGAACCAAAAACACTTTCTTTCTTTATGAGATCATTATCTCAAGTTTCATATCGTAGCAGAAAGCTGGGTTACACACTAGCAGCACCCATTGTTTTATCTTGTTTACTGCATTAGATTGATACGTACGTGTATGTGTGGCATTTTTATAGCTCATTTTTAGTGTATGCACCTTATGTCTTAGGATAATAAGTCAAATGAGCTCAAGGTGCATTATCAGCTTATTTTTTATCATTGACTTATAGCATTTTTATATAAAAGAGATAATAGTACAATTTTAAAAATACATTAAAAATGCGCTGTAAAGGTAGAGTGAAAGCAATTATTATATTTGTATATTATGAATTTCTGGATTCATTTATTAATTGAGCATATTTCTAGAAAGCATTTTTGTGCATTCTGGTGTCAACTGCAGTAGCAAGGATAAAAGGACTACATTTTTGTGATTAAAATTCATTCAGTCATATATTTTCTCAACCAGAGATGGAATTTTGCCTGTGGAAGTAAAATATTCCCTCTTTTCCCACCAATTGTGATTTGTGATCTCATAATATGACAAAACAAGTACAAAGATTAAATATATGTTCAATATTTTACTCTAACAGACAATAAGTGAAAAAATCTATTATATTCTTATAGGAAAATGTCTACAGGAATATCAAAATAAACTCAGGAATTGATGAGATATGATAATTTCTAATGTATTTTCTACCAGTAAGTCCTTCTGACTTTAGAAACTTCTGTAATTAGAAACTTTATACAGCTCTTGCTATTTATACTATGCAGTTGCATCTAAAAACAGATTTCTCTGATTTTGAGGACAGTTATTTGAGATTTGTGGAAAACTGCACAATTTAGTCAGCTGTTTCTAAAAGTCATTTATGTATCAGTGATCTTCAGCAATGTCCTAAAACTATAACTGATGCCTCCTCCCCATTTTCAAAAACAAAAACAGCAGCAAAAACACATTTTTTCACTTTCAAGCTCTATGAATTTACAAAAGAAACCCAAAAGTTCTTGTATTATAAGATGGAAGCTGATAGAGTACAAACAGGAAGATTAATATTATCTTCTCTACTTGCTAATCACTTCCTTCTAGAATGAATCCTCTAAATTATACTGTTAAATATACAAGTAAAGAAACACAAGCAGGTAAGTAAAAGTAAGGATTGATAAGTATAGTCTGTCACAGTTGTCAACCTTAGAGTAAAAAGAATCCCATGTAATTTAATACCCCTCTTGAACTTCATTCCACAATGACTAAAGTTTTTACTGTGTCTTTAATTATTGAATCACAAAGAATTTATGATATTTCACTACAGTTTATTCAAATAAAACTGTTAAATACTGTATATTTACAACAACTAACTAGTCATTTGCAGTGCTTTTCCCCTAACTTTTGAGGTGATAGTGAATTAGTTTCCTAATGCAAGAATATTAAATAGAGCATAAAGTTATAACTTGGAGAATAAAAGGAAATCTTACATTTTTCTCTCTGAAATGAAATGTTAACAAATAGTTAAGTTCACAAAATTCTCCAATAGTTTTTGAAAATTAATAACTTTTTGAAAATATCATTGAAAGACAATACAATGAAATTAAATGAAACTTTAAAAAGAAACTAATAATCAAAAAATTAGTGCAACCCTGATCTTTAGATATATATGATTCATTCATATTCTTAACTTAGTGTACCTGTATTCTTATAAATGTAATCATATTTTAAATTGTGGTGGTTTAAGTTAGTGTTATGTCACATGAATATGATAAATTGACATACGGGATTAATGATTTATTTTATATATTATTATTAAAGATTATTCACTAAAATTTATTTTAATGATCGAATATTATAGAGTCTTTTACAAATGCATTATTTTTTCTTGAAATACTTTTCTTTATTGTTGTTGTTTTTTGGTACTGGGAATTGAACTCACGATCTTGTGTTTGCCAGACAGGCACTTATGCCACTGAGCTAAATCCCTAGTCTTCTTGAAATACTTTGAAGACTCCTAAAATTAGTCTGGGAAGGAATATGTTAGTGAAGGTAATAGATTCAAATATAAGTGGTCTCAAGTGGTTTCTTTAACAAATAAAATTTATGAATAAAATATATCGTTCTTACTTCATAAAATATTTTAGAACACAGAAATATATGTTCATCTGAAGAAAGAAAGTGAACCAAACCTATAAAAACTTTTTTTTTTTTTTTTTTTTTTGCTGTAGTGGCTGATTTCCTTAAGCTATGGAGCTTCATGGTCCTTTTTGTAGATGTGAACAAAATATCTAACTTCTTGGTTTTATGCTTGATTAAATTTTAAAAAGTGGGCACAACTGAAAGAATTTTGTTGGGGAGATTTTTGTGTACTAAATATATATATATTTAATTAATTCTATTGTAATATATCACCCTTACAAATTTAGTTTATTAGTGCATGTGTATAGCATATAATATTTACATCCCTGTTGTGGGAAGCTGGGACATGTACTAACTCTGCTCATTCTATTTCTCATCCCTTTCACTTCCCTCCCTCACCCCTCCACTCATCTCTTGATTCCATTAATTTTTAAAATTTTCTTATATGTTTGCAGTGCATAATGTTTATATTCTTCGTGCAGTGTTGGAACAAGTATGTAACACATGTCTCCCTTTTTTTTTTATTTTGTTCTCCTAGTGTCCCTCACCCCTCATTTCAACTCTTAATCTCTTTCCTCATTGATAAAGAGCCATCTTTCTACTTTCTTTTATCCTTTATTTTAATCTTTAATTTTACTCTAAGTTTCTCATATAAGAGAAAAAAAGTGATATTTAAACTCATGTGTCTGACACTTAAAAAATTATTATCTCAAGGTGCATCTTTAAGGTGAGTTTTATACAAATGACTCAAGTTTATCATTCTTTACATCAGAGAACACTCTGCTGTGTGTAAATACCACATTTCCATTACATGTTCTTCTAATGAACATAAAGGCTACTTCCAAGATGTAGTTCATATGTGCTGGTATAAACATGGGTATGCATAAATCACTATACTATGATGTCTTCAACCCTTTCAACAATATATCTAGAAGGGGATACTAGATCAAATGAAATTCCTAATTTTATTTTTTGACTCACCATACTGATATCCATAGTGGTTGTATTAGTTTACATTCCAACTAATAGTGTAGGATTCTTTTCCCCCTACTGCCTCTCTAAAATTTATTATTATTTGATTTCTTCATGGTGACTATTCCTTCTGGGATATATTGGAGTCTCACTGTTGTTTTAATTTGCATTTCTCTAGTGGCCAGCCATGTTAAGTATTTCCTCACATATTTATTGACCATTTGTACTTCTTTGAAGTGTTTATTCATTTCAGTTGACCATGTTTTTGACTGAGTCTTTTCTTTGGGGGAAGTCTAATTTTTTGAGTTCTTTAAGTATTTTAGTTATGATCATTAATACACAGTTTTGTTATCTTCTGGTTTGAAATAATTCTGAGATTACAAGATGTTGTAAATATAGGGCAGAGATACCATGTAGTTTTTATGCAATTTTCCCTTACTAATTATAGCCTATATTGTATAGGACAAAATCAAAACTGGAAAATTTTCGTTACAGTTAGATATAATTTTATTATACACATAGATATGGGTATAATTAGCATCAGGGTCAAGATACAGAGATTTTGAAACACCTCAAAGATTCCCCATTTGTTGCTTTGTTTTAGTCAGACCTATCCTCTCCTAGATCACCAACTTCTGAAGATCATATGTGTTCTACACTTTTATATTTTGTTGTTTTGAACTATCTTTTCTTTTTTTTTTGCTTTTTATTTTAAAGGGACTAGAACAAAACAATAAAATGAAACAAAATTGTGAATGATATTGGCAAAATCAAGATAGTTAATTCACAATACTTACTATATCACTATACTGTTATCTTCTACTGATCTATTTTGAATATATTGTAGAAATAAAATCATGAATTATGCAACTTTAGAGAGTTTATCACTCTATCACTTTGTAATTTGTCCAACTTGATTATTTTAGCTAATTTTTTCATTTCTAAGACAAAATACACAATATCCAAAGATAAAGGATGAAAGGTTTGTTTTGGTTCACAGTTTACAGAGGTTTCAGTCCATAGTCAGCTGTCACCAAGGCAGGGTGGGATGGCAGAGGGCCATGAAGAAGAGAAATACTCCATGGAATATCAGGACAGAAAGCAGAAAGCAGCTAAGCACTGAAGCCATAGAAGCAGCAACCAAGCCTGCCTTTATATTTCATCTAGGGTACTAGGGGTACTAGGGGCCTTTTTCTGGTGCCCCCCACACCCAGGGTGGGGTAGCTTTGATTTCATCATCCCGCTCTTAATCCTAGCATCACACAGCCTAAATCCACTCCTACCATGACTGCATGAGTCTTTGGAGGTACATGTAGACACAAATCATAACACTGGCTGCTAACAATAATTTCCTTTTAATAATTAAATTATATTCCACAGTATGCATGTGTGATAGTTTTATTTTTGTCTTAAAAGATGTTTCCAATAATTTTTATGTATCTACTTTACTGGATTAAGAATTCCTAGGTAGTTTATTAAAACATATTTCTGGGAGTGTCTATAATATACTTTCAGAGATGATCGATATATGGACCAGAAAACTGAGGGTAAAGAACTCAACTGAATTGTGTGTGCCTCCGTCCAGTAGACAGGCAGCTCAGGTAACAATATTACTAAGTTTTTGCTGGATCATTGAACAGAATGTTTTGCACTGTTATTGTTTGATTGTCTACTTTCTATGCTTTAATTTTGTAACTTGAACAACTATATCTAAGATGACAGTACATAACTTATTGACCAGTGATTTCTTAGTGTTTATCTCTTTTGAAATTCTGTATTATTTCTACCCTTTTTTTGTTTTGCTTTTTTTCTCTTTAAATAAATAAAAAAATTTAAAAAGAAAAAAGAAAGAAGTAGGACATGGTTTTGGAAGCTCCATTCTACTTGAGAGGGGGTATCTTTTGCAGCCATTACCTATGGATATCAGAATCCAGTTAAGTAACCTTCCAACCCAAGCTCACATCAGCAACTCTACAGAGAACTTCCAAACCTTTAGTCTTAGTGGGCTCTGCATGTTTGACCCTTCTTGTCTCATTGTTTTCTGCTTCTGGGGTTGGGCAGCTACTGGCTTCTTCAGTTCTCAAATGTGTAGATGTGTGATCAGCCATTGTGGATCCTTTGGTTTCTAATACTGTAAGACTACCTAGTAAATCCCCTATTGATTTCTGTTGATTTCCAGGTTGGGCCTATTACTATTAAAAGAAGTATTGACAATTTGGTACCATTTTATGGGTTACAAATTTTCATGCCTCTGGAGTAAACATGCAAAATCTAATTGCTGACAATATGTGTTAACTTTTTCCAAAATGACTGCATCCATACCAATAAGTATCAGAGATCTAGTTTTTCCACATATCAATTAGTGTTTACTTTTGTAAATATTCATATCTATTCAAATAGAAATAAGATTACACAAAAAGTTACTGTCCATTCTTGTTAGTGACCTATCCATAAAGAGAGTTATCTTTGAAGAGAAGTGTTAAAACATGTAACTAATTGATACTTACATTCTTCTTGCACAGTTTTGTTAATTTTCCTTCATATCATTTATGTAATAAATTGTAGTTATGTGCATGTTTTTATGCTAAGTGCTCCGAGTTCCTCCTTCTGAAGGAGCAATTTGGGAGCGCTCACATGGACACCTGACACAGTAGTGAAACTGTGTATCATGCTCCTAATATCTGATGGGTCTTCCTATTGGCTAGTGAAATTAAACAGCTTTTCATGCATTTGTTACTTATATATCATCTTAAATGAAGTATCTTTTTCTGTTTTTGTCTCATCATTTTTTTTAGCATTGGACTTTATTTTTTAATTTTTTTGAAAGTTTCATTAATCCACATATGACTTCCTTTTAAGAAACTTGATTTCTAGGGCTGGGGATTTAGCTCAGTGGCATAAGCACCTGTTTGGCAAGTGCAAGGTTGTGAGTTCAATCCCCAGTACCACCAAACAAAAAAAAAAAAAAAAAGAAGAAGGAAACTTGATTTGTAAATACATTTGAAATATATCACAATCTGTGATTTTTCTATTCCTGAAATATATCACAATCTGTGATTTTTCTATTCCTTCTCTTTATGGGTCTTTATAAACCAAAAATTTTAATTTTCATAAAATCCAATGTATTTATTTTTCATTTATGAGCCAAAATTAATGTCATGTTTAAGACTGTATCATCAAGTCTTATTTTGTAAGCACAATCTCATATGTTTTCTTTTTTTCAGAAGTCTTCAGTTTATATTTACAGACACAGTCAATTTTAAGTTAATTTTTGCACAAGATGTGATAAAGATTTGGGACCTTCCAGATATTTGGTGGCTCCAAATTGCCCTGTTAAAAATTTAGTTGCTCTCAGTCATTGAGGTGCAAGCAGGGGCAGTGTATGCTGGCCTCTCCCCTCTGAGCCAGTCACCCTGTGGAGGCCTTTCACCACTTAGTTCAGTTCAGGGCAGCTTATTGGGTCCTGTCCAGGGGCGTGACTCAGGCCAAGCTGATCCTACCAATCTGCTCTGGGTAAGGAGCAACCAATTGAAGTCACTACCATTCCTTGTTCATTCCCATCCTGCCCGATTCCAACATGTCCTCCAGTTGGTTGCCCCTTTCCCATGGAGGGTCTTATTGCAAGCATTCGCCATGGGATAGTGCAGGTCCCTTGCAGGCTTCATTCTCCAATGGGCTCACCAACCCCCGACTTCAGCACTGCTGCAGCTCCTGAAAGTCGAGGTGGAGCAAGTTCAGGCGGCTTGGCAGGTCACAGCGGGCATGAGGACCAACAGCAAACTGGAGAGGGAAGAAAGCCCTTGCCACTGTGCTTTAGAAGAACCATAACCAACAAGGAAAGGGGCTGGGTCCTCCACTATACACCTGTATGCAAGAAACCAAAAATATGGCAAGAGAAAGAAACAAGAAAAAGCCCCCAGACCTCAACCCTGAGGACATTGATCCAGGAGAGGTAAATACAAAAGAGATTGAGGGCAGCAGACATAAAATATCAGACACGGCATCAGCTAACATAAAGAGATATCTTTGTGACATCATTGATGAGCTCAAAATTGAAATATTTATTCAAGTTAAGCAAGATAGAAGAAGATTAATAAAAGAAATGTTAAGCACCTTTTAAGAAGACACAGACAGAAGAATGGAGGAACACACAAAAAAGGAGAGAAATGTTCAAAGAAGAATATAAAGAAAACCTAGGATACATGAAGCAGATTCAAAGAGATTACCAGGAAATTAAAAACTCCATTGAAAGCTGGCAAAACTGCCTGAAAGAAACTAATGATAGACTATCAAAACTTGAAGACAGGTTTGAAATGTGTGATCATGAAAGGAAATACCTCTTCAAAATAACAAGGAAATAGGCAGTAACAATACAAAGCCTAGAAGATAACAAGCACCTGCAGATGGGTTGGAAAGACAGGACACTTTGGTGCAGTGAAGAACTACTCAACTATAATGAAGGAAAACCTTTAGGCTTTTGTAGGTAAATGAATCCAACTTAAGATCAAGCCGAGGGTTAAAAAGGTTCAGAACCACTTACTTAAACAGCAGGTTGTACCCTTAACTTAAAAACTAAAGGCGTTATTAGAACCCAAAATGTACAATGCACCCTCTGAAAGTGAAAGGGGAGGAATTGTCTAAAAAAAGGAAGGCAGAGGACATTGTTAATAGTGTATCGGGATTTAAAATCCACATTGGTTTCTTATCACTCTGTTTAGTTTGGTTATATTCTGTTCCAGTCTGTCTACTTCTACTAGACTTGAGGACACAGACAGCTATTCAAAAAATAGCAGATATACTACAGTAACAATCCTTAATTTCCCATTAACTTAATCTGAAGACCTGTATTACTTCTACTGTATTATTATGACTGATCTTATTAGAATCTGTTATGATTGATGGTATCAAGTCTGGAGTATGGGCAAATACTCTTAAGATGACAAGATTCACTAGGATACCCACTCTGGCTTGACTATTACCTGCTTTTGAAGTCTTATAATATCTCCAATTTTTTTTATTAATATTGTTGTGTACTGCTATGTTCAATTATACTATGCCTGGTGATATAGAAAATTCTATCAAAGATAACCACAGACATCATAATAACCATTGTAGATCATCTTGTATTGTGGCTTTATATGACACTTTCATTTCATGTTTTTCTAGGAATTTGTTTTGTTTTTGTCTTGTTTTGTCTTTCCCTCCTATATAGAATGGATATATATACATGTAGAGACTCATGCATGCACAGAACTTCTAAACAGTTTGAGAACTGATTATATAATGCATGATGAAATGAACAACCACTTTCAAGAAAAAGAGACACTAAGGTAACCAGTGCTGATTCCATAGCATCATGATGTGAAATCCAGCAATACTATTATTCTTTGTTCAGAGTGATTTTATTCTGTTTTATTTGGTTTAATTTCAATATACGTGAAAGTATGGACAGCTATTTTGAAGAGAGTGAGAAACACTATGACAGCCATTTTTTACTTCCTTATTGTCTGTTCTTGAAGACCTAAAATGCCTGCATCATCCTGTTCAGATCAGTTTTATACTATGTTGTTTTGTATGAATTCTTTGTATGTGAAGATATGGACAACTATTTGGAAGAAAGCAAGAGACAATATGATAGATAGTGGAGATCTCTGGTTGTCTTGTTTAGAAATATATGTCTCTTACATTGCTTTCTTATGTTCTGTTTTGTTCTGTTTGTTGTGTTTAATTTTACATGTTTTAAAATCAAAAAAATAGTTGCGTTCATATCTTTATCAAAAATTTATTGTGTTTACTGGGTTCCCAGCTGTGCTCCATTGATCTGTCTTTCTCTGTGCCAATGCAGTATTCCTTCAGTTCATGAACACTTTTTTTCTGTAAACAATTTGGTTTGCAAACAGAAGCATTTATAAAAATGTTGTTATAGTTTTCAAACTTTGCATTGGATAATGAACACAACTGTGGCCATCTTTTCTAGAATTGAGAAATGAATCAAATTCTTATACCACTTTACCATGTAAACTTGGTTACTGTGGTTATCTGACTAAGATTTAATATATTTGACTAAATTTTCATTTTATTCCATTTTTGCAAGATTGTTTTAGCCTATAGTTTCTAGTCAGGAATTGAGATGCCTCCTGCCTTATCTTTGTTGCCCAGAATTGCCTTTGCTATTCTAGGATTCTTCTGTTTCCAAATGAATTTTAAGAGTGTTTTCTCTAGATCTGTAAGGTATGTTAATGGTATTTAGTTTGGGGTTGCATTAAACCTATGTAACAGTTTGGGGAGTGTGGCCATTTTCACAATGTTGCCTCCTAACCAAGAGCAAGGAATGTCTTTCCATTTTTTAATATCCTCTTCAATTTCCTTTTTCAAAGTAGTATAATTTTCCACACATAGGTCTTTAACATTCTTGGTTCAGTTGATTCCCAGATATTTCATTGTTTTAGATGCTATTATGAAGGGCAGTATTTCCATAATATCTATCTCAGTGAGTTTTTTTTTGTGTACAGGAATGCTATTGATTTTTGAGTGCTGACTTTATGTTCAGCTACACTGCTGAATTTGCTTATTACCTCTAGTAGTCTTTGAATGGAGCTTTTGGGTTTTATATATAAAGTATTATGTCATTTTCAAATAATGATGATTTAAATACTTCCTTTCCTATCTTTATTCCTTTTATTTCTCTTTCTTGTCTGATTTCTCTGGCTAATATTTCCAGAACTGTATTGAATAGGAATGGTGATAGTGGAAATCCTTGTCTTGTTCCTGATTTTGGAGTGAAGGCTTTCAATTTTTGTTCATTTAAAATCATGTTGGCTATTAGTATGTTATAGATGGCCTTTATGAGTTTAAGGTAGATACCATCTATTCCAAGTTTCTGTAGGGTTTTTATAATGGACAAGTGTTGGACTTTATTAAAAGCTTTTTCTGTGTCTATTGAGATGATCATGTGACTTTTGTTTTTGGTTCTGTTGATGTGATGTATTACATTTATTAATTTGCATATGTCAAACCATCACTGCATTCTTGGAATAAATCTCACTTTTTAGTCATGCATAATCTTCTTGATGTTTTGCTGCATTCTATTTGCCAGTATTTTACTGAGAATCTTTGCATCAGTGTTCATTAGCGAGACTGGCCTATAGTTCTCCTTGTTCATTGGGTCTTTCTCTGGTTTTTGTATCAGAGTAATGCTTGCCTCCAGGAATGATTCAGGGAGAATTGTTTCCCTTCCAATTTCAGCAAAAATTTAAGGAGTATTGACGTCAAATCTTCTCTAAATTTCTTGTAGAATTCAGCTGTGAATCCATCAGGACCTGGACTTTTCTTTGTTGGTAAGTTTTTAATCATGTTTTCAATTTAAGTAGCTGATATTGGGTTATTCAAAATTATTATATATTCTTATTAAGCTTTGATAGTTCATATGTTTCTAGAAAGAAATCTGCCCATTTCCTCTGTGTTTTCCACCCTATGTGAATAGACATTTTCAAAGTAGATATTCATGATCTTTTGAATTTCCATGGGATCTGTAATAATTTTTCTCTTTTCAGTCCCTATTGTGTGAATTTGAGTTTTGTCTTTCTTTTTCTTGATAAGGTTAGGTAGAGGTTTATCAATTTGATTTATTCTCCAAAAATCCTGCTCTTTGATTCATTAATTCTTTACATTTTTAAATTTTCAATTGCATTAATTTCTGGTCTGATCTTTACAATTTCCTCTCTTCTATGAGCTTTGGATTTGACTTGCTCTTCCTTTTCTAGGAGCTTGAGATGTAGAATTAGTTTATTTGTGTTTGCACTGTTTTCTTAATGTGACAATATATTGCTATATATTTCCCTACTAGGACCACTTTCATTGCATCCCACAGGTTACAGTACATTGTATCCACATTTTCATTGAATAGTAGGTATTGCTTTATTTCTTCTTTAATGTCACTTGTAACCAACTGGTTACATTATTATTTAATTTCGGTGTATTTATGCAGGTTTTGTAATTTCTTTTGCTATTAATTTCCAATTTCAGTGCACTATGGTCAGATATTATGCATGGAATATCTTCAGTCTCTTTGCATCTACCTAAGAATGTTTTATGGAATAATATATGGTCTATTTTGGAGAATGTCCCATGTACTGCTGAGAATGTATATTCTGATGTGGTTGGGTGGATCACTCTATAAACATCTATTCCTTCACAGGTGTGATTCAGTTCTATTATTTCTTTGCTGATTTTTTGTCTAGTTGATCTCCTTGTGATAATGGTGTATTAAGGTCCCCTGTTATAACTGTGTTCTTGTGTATTTGGTTTTTCATGTCCATTATTATTTGTCTTATATAGTTGGGTGCTCCTGTACTTGGTGCATATATATTTATAATTGTTAGTTCTTTATCTTGAATTTTTGCACTAATGAGTGTGTAGTGACCTCCTTTATCTCTATTAATCATTTTAGTTTTGAGGTTCACATTGTATTATCTTGTTTCTCTTGATGTCATCTTGAAGTTGCTGGATTGTCATTTTATATGCTTTGTATTTTTTAAAAGTTCTACCATTCCATGATAACTAGCTGCAATCCTGTCCTCAAGGATTTGTACCTCAAGGTCCAAAATCCTATACTCAAATTCATTCAAATGGTTTTACCAGATTTCAATAGACTTTTTTGTTTCTTGGATATCTCTATGAATTTGTTTTATGGATTCTGCTTGTTTTCTATATCATTCATTCAAGATTTCAATCAATTTCCCATGTTCCTATAATTTTTTATCTATTTCTTCTCTGGCTTTGCTGAGTAACTCATTTATTAAGGTTGTTATTTCTGTCTTTATATGAGAAACTACTTCTGATTTGATTTCCTGTATAGCCTCATGGATTTTTTTCTTCATTTCATTTACTATCTTTTCAAAGATTTCTGATGTATGACTTTTAAAGTATTCTATTTCAATGTTGCCTGTACTTGCTCTGGATGCACTAGATATTTTAGATTGCATTTTGCTTTTTTGTTTTGTCATTTTCATCTTTTGGGTAATGTTTGGTCTTTTAATCCCAGTAGTCTCAACTGTCGGTAGTGTGTATATTAGGATCCTACTATGAGGCTGATGTTTGTCCAGTTGTTGAGTACCACAATGAGAGGAGGGCCAGTAACCTGTATTTCTCCTGCAGGGCCTGTTGAGTGAGTCTTATATTCTTCCTAGGCTGACTAGCCCAGGAGTATTGCTGTAGGTCAGCCCTTAGTTCCTGTGGTCATTATGTCCTCAGGTTATTCCAGGTCACCAAACCTCCCTGTCTATAGTATTTGTTTCAGTTGAGGCCCTACTGTGTCACTGGGTGTCTCATGAGTCCTTTTAATTTTCTCCAATTTGGGGGAGTCCTTATTGTCACACCCTTCAGCCTTCTCAATGTTCTGTGTGGATGGAGGAAGGGATCACCCACCTTCTTGCCAAACTCACCAAGGTCTTACAGTTGGAGGGAGCATTGCTACTGCTCCTCTATTTTAGGGGCAAACTCACCACACTGACTGGGGCCTGCTGAGAACTTCTGTTTGAGAGAAGGATTGCTGAGTATCCCATCAACCCAGTGCAGTTAATCCACTGCAGTCCAAAGTTCTAGGAGAAGGTGTGGGAGTCAAAGATCAACAGCAGTACTAGGTCCAGGAGGTGGGAGGTGGTTCCCAAGGGCAGCAGGCCATGTGGCATGGCATATGGGAAGTATGCAAGCAGCATGGGCGAGCAGGGCTGAAGAGAGGTCTGTACGAGGGTGGTGGGCCATGTGATGGGTTAGGGTTACAAATTATACTACAAAGCCACAGTAATAAAATCAACATAGTCCTGGCAAAGAAATAAACCTGAGGATCAATGGAACAGATTAGAAGATGCAAACACAACTACAAGGACACTCAGCCACCTGATACTTGATAATCAGGCTAAACATGTTCACTTGAAAAAGGATAAACTCTTTAATAAATGCTGTTGGAAAAACTGGTTTTCCATATCCTTAACACTGAAATTAGATCCATGGCTATCATCATGCACTAAAGTCAAAATGGATGAAAGATCTTATCATTAAAACAGAACTCCTAAATCTACTGGAAGACAAGGTAGATAGAAATTTTGGAAGCATACGGGTAAGCAGAGAAATCATGAACAAAATGCAAACTGCATGGGAAATGCTTCACAGAATCAAGAACTGGGATCTCATATTATTAAAAGGCTTATGCACTTCATAAGAAATCACCAACAGAGTGAAAAGAAAACCCACAGGATGGGAAAATGTTTTAGCCATCAATCCCTCAGACACAGGACTTATACCCAGAACATATAAAGATTTGAAAAACATCAAGCTTCCCGAATTCAAAGACCCTCTCCAAAAATGGGCATCGGAGATGAACATACAGTTGTCAGATGAAGATACACAAATGGCAAATAAATACATGAAGAAATGACCATCACTGGTCATTTGAGAAACACAAATTAAAATGGCATTGAGATTTCATCTCACTGCAGAAGAATGGCTGCCATTGAGAAATCAACTGTTAACAAATGCTGGCAAGGCTGTGGAGGAAAAGGAACACTGCTCCACTGTTGGTGGGAGTGTAGACTGGTGCAGCCACTATGGAAATCAGTATGGAGGTTTCTCAGAAGCCTAAAACTGGAAGTTCCATTCAACTGAGCTATTCCTCTCCTGGGTATTTTCCCAGGAAAACTGAAAAGGTCATATCAAATTGATACATGTGCACTTATGTTCATGGTAGCAAAATTTGTAATAGTTAAATCTTGGAAACAACCCAAATTCCCATCCACCACAGAGTGGATGAAAAAGATGTGGTGTTTAATACAATGGAATATTACTCAGCTATGGAAAAGGGTGATCTTGGGGCCTTTATAAGTAAATAGAGGCAACTCGAGACTATCCTCATAAGTTAAATAAATAAGAGTCACATTGGTAAATATCACATTACCTCTCTAGTGAAAAAAATAATAAAAACTGAAAGAGTAATAAGATCCAAAATGTATAATACATATTGTAAAAATGAAAGATTAGGAAAGTGTTCTAAAGGATATAATTATATGTATGTATAAGTGTGTAAGACAGATGACCATATTACTAAGTTTTTGTTGGATCAATGAACAGAAGGGTTTGCATTGTCAATGTTTGAGTGTCTATCTCCTTTTTATGCTTTGATTTTGTAACTTGAACAATTATTTTTAAGAGAACCATATGTAATTTATCAACTAGTGATTTCTTAGTGTTAATATTTTTTAAATTCTGTGTTATTTATACCCTTTTTTCTGTTTTGTTTTGTTTTTAAATTAAAAAAAGATTGTTTTAGCCACTCAAGATTATTTCTTTCAAAATCTAAATTTTAGACTACTCCTGCCTGTATCCACAAAAATCTTGCTGGGATTTGGAGAACTATGTAAAGCTGTCTAAAAACTTAGAGCAAATTTGCATCTTTATTATATTTAGTGATTCAATCTATGGTATAGTATTCCATTTAAATAGCTTTTTTTCTTTATCAGAATTTTACAGTTTGAAATGAACATCTCTTCTTATTTTGTTATATTTATATCTAAATATTTTCCTTCTCTAAATCTTTATAAATGATGTTGCACATTTAATTTTTATATTATGAGTTCATTCCTTGTATATAGTCATGTAGTTCATTTTTGTATGTGGTTCATTTTGCATTTTGGCACTATTAGTTTTAAGAATATTTTGAAGAGCTCCTTGGAAATTTCTACAAAAACTATTATGCCTTCTTTGAATAATGATGGTTTTACTTCTTCCTTTCTATTGTGGTTTTTATTGCATTTATTTAATTCTTTCAAATTTTGTCTTTAAATTTTCAAAAGCTGGATTATCACGTATCTTGCATGATTTCTTTCAGCTTATGCTTAACTGCTGAGGAAATGCTCAACTTCTTGAATATTTCAGTTTGTGACTTAAATTTGGAATATTGCCAGTCATTATTTCTTTGAAAACTTTCTCATCCACATCTTCTATCTTATCACTTCCTCTGATAAAACCATATAAATGTGTTTTTTCATTGTTTCACAAGTTATTCAGCTCTGTTCATTTTAATTCCAAACTATTTTCTTTTATGTTAAAATTGGATATCACTTTGTTGTATTCAACTGTATTTATTCTTTTATTTTATACATTGGATATTGAGCCTAGCCACTGAGTCTTTTTAATTCTCTAAAGTATTTTTACTTATAAAATTTGCTTTATACTATCTTCTTCTTTAAATTTCTTCTTTATATCATCTATTTCCTCACTGATATTTTCTATTTCTTTGAGAAAATGTTCCACTTTTGATAATTCTTGTTAATTCATACTTGTTGTAGCATCGTTGTGGTATCTACTTTAAAATGCTTGTGGAATAACTTGATCATATATCATTTGTCCTTGGCATCTGTTAACATTTTACTTAATTTGATTTTTTATATTTTGTTATTTTAAGTAGAAGACTAGGCATTGGGAATACTGCATAATAAGATGCTGAATATTACTTATTTTTTATTGTTTTCATTTAGTTAGAGTCTTCTGATATTATCTGGGGATAAGAAGACACAAGTAAGGCTTTAGCTGCCAGCTAAATGTGGAAATACAGCTTCCCCTCCTAAGCCCCACTGATACCCAGGAATGTCAAAGGGGTTTCTTGTTAATGTTGGTCAACTGAGGGATTTGTTTCCAGTAAACCTGTGGTGAAACAACTTAGCTAGAAGAGCCCTAATGTTTTGTTACTTGGCCCACATTGCTTGGACTAACTTCATTTAGGAGAAAAGGCTTGGTGGAAAGTTTATCTCTGCTTTCTACTTAGGCCAGCACAGGAATAGATGGAGGACCTCAATTTCAGAATGTAGGGTTCAAAGCACAAGCTCTGCCTTTCCTCTGGGCTGGGAGGATAGAACTTCCATCTCCCTCCCCAGTCTTCGCTATCACACTCCTACAGGAGGTGTTTGAGGGGTGTTTGGATACCTCAAACTTCTCGGTGGAGTTGAAAGCCTAGACACTGTACTCAACCTTCAATCTGGAGTTAGGGATGATGCAAGATTTTTTTGTTTGTTAAGTTGTAAAAAATTTTATCTACATTATTTCTTTCTTATTAGTCTTCCCTTTCTGACTTGTTTCTGGTTTTAAAAACATCAGTTTTTCCTTGTGTTTTATTTACTTGTTTCATCTGCAACAACTGGCATTTCTAAGTTGTTAGCTTTTTCAGCACCAGGTCTCAGAAAATAAGACCAAAAACATAATGTGAAAGAATTTAACCACCTGTTACACTTGGGCTTTGCAGGCTTTTAAGTGACTTGTGTTCTTCTTTGCATCTCTCAGAGACTTCATAAGTTTATTTTTTATATAATGCTAAGAGATTTCTAGTAGGAAGAATGTAAAAAAAAAGAAAAGAAACTATTTTTACTCCATTTTCCCTGAAACAGAAATTTTTAGTGAAGGGTAAATGACTTGATTTTAATCAAGGGCACAGAAGAATGACCATTGTTTATTATTTGCAGTATTCAACTTTATTATATAGCCAGAAAAATTCTTTTTTGTAGGAATTTTACCTGAACAAATGGAAACACTATCTCAGCGGGTAACTGTATCAGTCTAGCTCTATCAGAGAACAGAAACCACTCCAGTCACTTTGAAAAAGACAAGTCAATATGGACAACTTTTACATAGATGTTTTAAATGGCAAGAAGAAAACACTGTGATTCTTAAAGTGAAACATCTACCTTCTAAGGCTGAGACATATAAGTAAATTCAAATTATTGAGACAGAAATTGAAAAGTGAGCCTCACAGAACTGATTTGTAGGAGAAAGTATTGGCTAATGAGTGCTCAAATTGTGTCCTGGGAATGGGAAATTTAATAGACTTGGGTAAAGTTTTAACAAGGGGACTTTATCATCTGAGATGCATTTCTAGGAATGGGAGAGGAGCAGACTGGCACTGCACATGTTGAGAAAAGTACTGCAAACTAGATTCCCTATGGAAAAAGAAAAGAAGCAAAACCTGCAGTTTAAGCATTGCTAGGGTAATCCTCATTAAGCTAAGAGGTAAGTAAAAATCAATAAAAAGGAGATACACTACTTCTTTTACCCCTGCCTGCATTCTTCCCCCACATTCTGTATTGCCAGGAGACCAGTCATTAAAAATAATAATTTCTATAATCTCAAATCTAATATTACAGAGTAGATTACAGAAAGATGTATTTAGATCTGAAAGAGAGTGCTACCCGTCATATTCTTCTCACTGACTACCCCTTGACCCATCCCATGATGGCAGTGTTCTCATATAATAATTCTGCCATGAGGTGCTGTTTGATCACTTTAGGAAATGGCTCTATACCAGCACTCACAGTTGGTCTCCACTGTTGACAGCTAAGTAACCCAGCAGTTGCACAGTAGCTAGTCAATTTAGCATTGATGGGGAACTTCCACATGTATGAGCCCTGTGGATAGGCAGTATGCAAACCTTATGATATACTGAGCAAAAATTGGGTGACTAGACAAACAAGCTAACTGAAACCCACAGATTGTGTCATTTTGTCTACCTCAGGGTTCACTCATTCTCATATATTTTCTCTTTTCTTATTAATACATGCTTGCAATATATAATGGTTTCTTTTATCATGGGGAGAGGGAATGTGTGCATAGCATATTTTTTTTCATTACCCACCCCTCCTCTCCATCTCTGCTCTCTCCAACTGTTGGTCCTCTTCCCATACTTTCATTGTTGTACAATGTAAAACTCTACATTTAAGCCTATAAAAGTATACTTCATTTAGTGAACAGGCTCTTACATTGAACTGAGACAAGAAAATGTAATATTCTATCCATTATTTTGTCTCTCTCAGAGAAAGTGTCACATGCACATCTGTGATACATCACAATTAATCCTCAAATTCATTCATTATCATATATACAACTACATATTCTTTACCTTACAAACCTAACCACCTGACTGGTAAATTTTGTTAATGAATTACAAATTTAACCTTCTAGGAAAGTGGTATAAAAATAAGGGAAAGAAAGAAAAGAATTACATACACACATATATGCACATGCACACAGCAAAGAAGAAAATATATAAATATTAATATATATTAAATAAAACAATTTCTCATTTCTATAACTGGTCTGGATGGTGTGGTTCATATTTATAACTGTCCTATGTTACATTATATATTCTACTTTTCATTTAACCATAAAGACTTGGATTTTAAACCTGTTGTGTAACTTCCAAATTTCCTTTGCCTTCAAATGATGTGGTTATACTTATTTGCTTAGTGTGGAATGCTTGAGATTTCATTCTTTTTTATTTCTTTCTTTGTTTTCTTTTTCTTTTCTTCTTTCTTTCTTTCTTTCTTTCTTTCTTTCTTTCTTTCTTTCTTTCTTTTTTTTGTGAACAGGGATCTAGCTCATGACCTTGTGCTGGCCAGACAGATGCTTATGCAACTATGCTAAATACCCCCCCATGAAACTTCATTCTTGAAGGGTTTGAAACACAGCACTCCCTATTTTCTTAATTGTTATTGTTTTCCATTCATTCATGTCATTAGATATGAACCTACCATAAGACACTCCAGTTATTTTTGTAGTTTCCATTTATAATCTTCTCATTTCCAAATTTTAGTAGCAACCGACATTCCTCTTGGTAATTTATATAAATCACTCCAAGGAGCAGAGAAACCACTTTGATTTTATGTTCACTCAGCGATAATGGAGAGCAGAAAGGGCCAGGAGATTGCCTTAGGCAGCAATTTAATGGAATCACGACTGTTCTTCAGGTGGAAACACTCTTCCTGTGGAAGTAGCGTCTGAAAAGCAACAGGTAGCAAAGTTGATGGAATGGAAAGTAGTAAGTGCTGTTGAGTTGCTTCAAAATGAGAAAAGTTAACCTCATCTCTCCTCTTTGATTTCCTGGGATTATATATTCTCAATATAAGAGAGATGGCTATGTTGGACAATGACTGAAAATAAATCTTTTATATAGTAAAGCTCAATGCTTTGAAATGCCCTACCTTCCCCAGTGTCATGAAATGCTTGCAATTCTGCTCGCCTCCAATAGGTCTGCTGTGGATTAACATACTTCTGATAGTACTAAAGAATTCCTTAGGCAAAAAACCTTTGCTGCTAATGTTTTGCTATACAACGAATTTCTTGACCACAAACTATGTGATGCAAACATCAAGATGTTGAATAGCTCCCTGCATGATGAGGTTGGTAGACTGGTTAGGACACTGATAGCAAATTCATATCCAGAATACCTACCTATCTTGAAACATTTGTCCATCTTACGGTGGCAGTGTTCTCATAAAATAATTTTGCTACTAGGTGATGCTTGAGCACTTTCAGTCGGTCTCCACTACTGACACCTAAAAACACAACAGTTACTCAGTAGCTACCCAGGTTAACATTGATGGGGTAGTTCCACATGCAAGAGCTCTGTGGATAGGCTCTGTCTAAACCTTACATTGTATTGAGCAAGAATCTGGTGACTAGGTAAAGAAGTGGAAAGAAGTCCAGAGAATGTCTCATTTTGTCTACTTCAGAGTATTTCCTGTAGAAAATGACTTTTGGAAACCATTCAAATGAGACACAATTATTTTCTTTTTAAAGTTTCATCTGTACTCCAATAGATCCACTCATATATCTCTTACTAAAATCTCACCTTTAAATATTTTCCAATAGTGTTCTTTTTAAATTCCTATTTGTGTAATAAAGCTATTAACAAATGCTTTAAAAACAACAACGCAAATTTCTTCAATTATCTCTTAGTTTAGAAAAATGATCAGACAAATATAATATTTGAAATTACAATATTTTGTCTCAAATTTTTCTTAAATGTCCTATGTGACTCTATAATTAACTGCTTATTGTAGAGGACTTGAAATTTTATGTTCCAGTCAATTGGTTAAGGGAAATATCCCAGAGGAATGGAAGTAAAAATTTATAAAAAAAGACAATGCAAGAGAAACTTTCATCAAAGTAATTTGAGCCATATGCTTGCTTCATTTACATATGTCTTCTAGACCTCCTCAAGCCCAAGGTTTTATATTTAATTTCCTCCTGATGACTGATTTGTGTTGCAAATGCCTGACGGTATAGATTGTTCACTCAGACAAAATCACAGGTGGCTCAGTCACATACCCCACAGTTACACGTTTACTGTATTCTAAATCTAGCAGCAAGCAAGACCCTATGCCTCAGAAGACAAAATACCTACTTGCAGAAGGCAAGTATTTCTCAAAAATCACATAGAACTTCTCTGTGATTCTTCTAAAGGTCTTTGCCAAAGGGTCCACAGTATCTAGACTGACCACAGATGCTTCAAGCACCTTTGGATCTTGTGGATCATAATGCAAAATGGAAGAGTTTCTGGCATCCACTCTAGGAATACAGCTGAACCATCTGTTGCTCTAGTTCAACTGAAAAAATGTCTAGGAGATAAATAGATTTCTTAGTACGTATTGTAACACAGCACACTTAAGTAGGCACATCAAGCATTGTGTCTTTTTTTTTTTTAGGGTGTCAGAGAAAAATGCACCAGGTTAGTTTTTAGTATAGGGATAATATGATACACTTTACACCAGGTTAGTTTTTAGTATAGGGATAATATGATACACTTTACACTCTTAGAAATGCCCCTGAGCTAGCAGGCCACAAAATGTTCTCTGATTCACAACCTCTCATGTCTTACTAAGGCATCTACAGTACTTGCTTGTTACTACTGATAAATTCCAATAGCTGTAATAACAGAATAATGTGAAGTTTCATAAAATGCCAAAACTATTAATGTCTCTTTAGTCTGAATGATAGAAAGCAGAACAGTTGATGTAGCCCACATAATACTTCACTGAGCTTTCTATCAATGCTGTTAGGTGAAAACATATTTACGGGGCCTTTTAAAATATTTATATATCCTTAATCTGAATATGCATTATTTAGGTTCATAACCATGTAAATAATTATCTAGAATGTATCATTTTACTGCCCCCCAATAATTCAATGCCTGGAACAGCAAGGGCAACTAGAGTCCCTACCTCATTCATTTCCATTAATTTGCATTTTCCAAGATTCACTTCCCTCCTTCACATCCAGAAGAAGCAAGATAAATATTGCTGTGAAAAGAAGGATCATGAATCTTTCAAGCTTTTAATGATCATCCTAATATAATCTTCCATTTGCATTCAGTTTTTACATCCATGTGAAACAAAAATACTTGGAAATCTGCTTCTGTACTAAATATTTGCAGATTTTTCTGGTCATTATTTCCTAAATAATATATTATAGCATCTATTTATATCACATTTACTTTGTATGATGTATCTATAATAATCAAGAAATGCTTCAAAGTTTGTAAGAAAATTACATAGGTTTTATTCCAATCACATTCCATGTAATATGTGGAACTAGTGTATCTGTGCAGTTTGGAATTCTCACATAAACCTGAATGAGTCCCTCACACACAACAAAACACAATGGTTATTTCTTATAATCGAGGAATGCACTACCACTTCTGATCTATTGCAGCATCTTGGATAAAAAGAAAGTTCCCAGATCTGCCTCATTCCCTTTCTTACCATAAGGGTTCTACAACGCTGATCAGAAGGCAGATGTGGGAAGGAATCCCATTTCCTATTTAGCATTTCTATTATACACTGAGGAGCTAGAGTGATAACCTTAGAGGAGACTTCAAACAGATTGAACTGGATGTGAGCAAAATTCCATTTTTCACTTGAATCAAATAAATATGTCCTTTGGTAATCCACAAACAATTATAGCATTTTGTATTCTCACTCTTTGCCATCTACTTGGAGACTGTTTCCAATCTTTTCAAAAGATCTAAGTATTTACTTTTCCACAAACTGAAGTCACTCTAATAAATGGCCATAAGTCTCTGTGGAAATGCTGACATGAATCATAAGTCTGGAGGACATATTCGTAGCTGTGTTGCAGGGCCCTTCCACAAGGGAAGCTAAATTCTCCTTCAATCTACAGTTACTGGATCTATGAATTAGTTTAGTTCTACAAGCTGGATAAGCAATGATGATTATTATTGTGTTTTAATTTTTGCTATCACAGTTTTATTTTCTGTTATATAGATTAAGCAAAATTTTAATAACTCTACTATATACTCAATCACAGAGACAGCATGACCAATTAGCCACCAACATTTACCTGTGTGTATAAAAAACAGTCTAATTACCATATGAGTCATACTGCTCTTTTCAGAAAAAAAGAAAATAAGCTCTGTCAACTAACATCTGGCTTTCTGGAATTCAATTATCTCATTAAAAATCAGAACAGTCATGTCCATGGTGTCATTCTACAAAGAAGAACTAACACAGAAATTCACAAGGATGCCCATACACTAAAACCAAATCCTTATACATTTCTTGCTTTCTTTATTAATGAAATGACACTTGTGTACTGTTAGAGTCTTTATCAAGAAGATTTGTATATTCAATATAAAATATCCATAATATTCTCATCAAATTAATTATTTAGATTTATTTTCTAACTTATGACAGAATTGTCTGGCATCTCTGTCTCATTGAATTAAGATCATGACAGAGTTCAAGCTGCAATTAAGAAATAAAGCAAACCATTATAGATATTTCTAGATATATAAGTTATCACATTTATTTAGAATCTCTGATCACATACAGTAAACTTAATAAATTAAACTTCACTCAGTGTTTCAATAGTTTGTTCTTTTTTTCAATAGTTTATTTTTCATCTAGATTCCTTAGAGTATATCGCATGTCCCTGATTATTTTATGATAGTCATTAAGTATGTGTTTACTAACTATGACTTGATGTGACCATGTCATTTTATTTCTGCAAGCACGTCAGTGTACGCAGGAAAGCATTGACCTTGCAGTCATCTTTACTGGCATAGTTGAAAAGTTCAGCAGTTACTTGTCTGCTGAGACATGCTTCAGTAGGCATTACAACATAAGACATGTGATAATTGGCTTACCTGTGATGACAATGAATGTCAAGGACTACTAATATTCTATTTCCCTTTGCCAAAAGAAATTAAAGCTATATCAAAGACCAATGATATAGCTAATAAAATTGTCAAGAGATATCTGATCATTTTGTTTGTGCAAGACAATTCTTATGAGTTGGGATCAAGTCAAGAGGCAGAAATTTGAACGTTGAGAGCACTAAATAACAAATTGTAATCTTTACTAGTTTTAAAAGTTTTAATTATTTTTCTAAAACAATATAGTGAACACTAAACTTTCATAGAAGTTCTTCTAAGATTGAAAGAATGGGGAATATCATGTAGTTAATGTTAGAAGCTTAGGAAGACAACTCTTGGTTCTTGAACACATATTTGGAAAAGATAATGCCAACTCTGTCAGTGTATTTATCTATAAGTGAAGCAATTAAACTGATTCCTCAAAAGTTTGAAAATCTGCATAACGTATTCATTTGCTTTACAGAAAAATGACAGTCAATATTGGTAAGATAACACTCAGGTGTAATAAGTCAACTGGAAGACATAAGAATGGAAAAATAAGAGAAATTTCTTGTTTTTGCTTTGTTTTTGTTTTTTTTTTGTACCAGGAACTGAACTCAGGAATTTGTACTTGCAAGGCAGGTGCTTATGCTGCTGAGCTATATCCCTGGCAAGATTTCTTGTTCTTTATCCTATCTTGTAATTTCTTTTTGATGTCTCCATCTGACAAAGCCTCTTAAAAAGTTAACTGATAAAGAAGAAAAGTGGTACACAAGACTGAGTGCCACAAAAAATAGAAATGTGTGCATGAATTAACAGACAATAAATTGAAAAAGCAACAGTAGTTGAAGTGAAAAACTGTATTGGGAGAACAAGCAAATTAATGGTAGAACACTACAGAGAAGATGGTAAACTTTCTCTACAACTGAAAATTTCTTTATGTCAGTTGTGCATGTTTTGCTAATTTCACTACCAAGTCTCCCTGCAATCGTCCTTTGTCTACACCCAAGTACTTTTGATTAAATAAAGTATTGCTCTTTCCTAAATAAAGTATACCTAAATAACACATCAATTTAAATATGACAAGAAAGAGCAAGTAACTGATTCCAAATAGTTTCACTGGAGTTTATTTACTTCTAGAAATGGAATATCTACCTAATATTACTTTTCAAATGTTTTCAAGAACTATAAATTCTTTTTGGTAGTTTTGGGAGTTTGGGTGCAAAGAACTCAGGATTAGTTATATTCTATTTCTGATTAAATTTTTATACTCATTAGTTTTAAGACATTTTGTTTAAATTTTATTTTTAACATATGGAATGGGAATTCTCAGATCAAAGCCTTTTGACTGATCTAAAATAATTGTACTGGATTATTTCTTTAGAGAATTTGAATGTCTTATCTACTTAGAATTACATTTTACCTGACATAGGTATAAAATTTGATAGAAATGAATTGAATTTAGCTAAAACTATTTTCTTATAAATGTGGCTTCCCTAAGTATGTCTACCAAGGACTGATTATTTGAGATTTGTTGGCACTAAGCATTGGGAATCACAGGTTATGCACCCAAATCCTTGAAGAAAAAGTGATTGAACTGAGGCAGATCATTATTTGACACAACTCACCACTATTTCTGACCAGCAATAACTTCATTCTATTCACAACAAAGTATTAATGAGGTAATAAGAAAATTTCATGGTTTTAGTTTTAGTGCTAAACTCTATTTTTTTTACTACAGTGAAATAATTATAGATTATATATGCAACATTATGCATTTAAAATTTTAAAAGTTATAATGCATTTAATTGCATGTTGGTTTTGCACAGTGTGTTAATATTGCTAAGTAAATATTTTTAAATAAAGTTTTAAAATAATACTGTCATCATCCTGTCACCATCCATAACATTTTATGTTAATATTACTCTATTTTATCCCCAAATGAAATTCTCCTATAATCAAATTGTAATAAAAAACTTATCTAATAGTACATTTTGTTTACTCACCTTTCACATTTTTTGCTCTATTTAAATTGCATTATCATTTTTCCTATAAGCTAATGCATTTATTAACTCTATTAATGGCTAGAAAAGTTAAACTTTCTTTAAAGTGAATATTGTAATGAAGTTATTCTCCACAATTCCTTAATTTTTAGACAGTCCTACATAAAACAGCATTGCATATAACTGTAATTAATATGCATGTAAAGTTTCAAGTAGTAGATATAAAGCAAAGAATCAAAAGTTATAAACTAATAATATTGATATTCTATAATTAAATTATTTTCTAATTTCAATTTAAAAATAAATGAGAGTACATTAAATAGTGCATGAAAGAAATTGCTAATGTAGTATAAGTGCTGTTATGTTTTACACAGATAGGGCTAATTTTAGCTTTTATGAGTTAACTAATTCCACCACATATTTATTTCATTAAATTCTTCCAATAAAATAACTATAATATTATTTTTTACTGTAATACACTTACACTTACAGTGGTTTTCTTACATGTAAGTATTACAAAAGAAAAGATAATTACATACTTGTAGAAGATTTTCTCTACTTTCCAACGCTTTGAAAATAGCATACCTTTCCAGAAAAGCAATAAATACACTAGGCCATAATATAGCTAGAATTTTAATACAGGGAACCATGGAAAAAGAAAGCTAACAAGAAACCTTCCCTCTGTAGTTGCACACCATTTCAGAGGGGAAAGAGGAGTCAGAATTTAATTGAACCAGACTATGGATTAATTTACATGTTTAAAATTATGTAAAACAATAGTGCAATCATTTTGTAATTAGTAGAGGCTAATATGAGAGTGTGATCCAGTAGATGCTGGCAATTTGATATCAGAGAAGACACATCAAAAAAGATCATGCTATGGCCACTGTCATCACTGAGTGAGTGAGAAGGTGACCTTTCTGAGGAATGAATGCATAGGTTGTGTAAGACAGGGGAAACAGTTCCACTGAAATAGTCTAGTCAAGTCATTAAGAGAACAAACAAACAAAAATAACACATTTTGGAAAAGGAAGCTGGATCATTATTTAGAATATCTGAAATATTCAAGAATATATAAAAGTATGAAAAGTTGAACAGAAATAAGAAAATATGACCCATATAAAAGCAAAGCAAACTGCTTTTCAGGGAGGATTAATGAAAGATTTAGAAGTCAAAGACTGAAGCAGCTGATATAACTATTCCATTAAATTAAAATAAACTATACCTAAATGGAAAGAAGAAAACTCTCATTAAATAGTAATGTCAGATAAAAAATAAATATTATTAAGTCAAATTGAAAGTCTTAAATTTCAAAATACAATATGGAAAGTAAAAAGTTTACTGAAGGATGTGAAGAACTGATTAAAGCTAGGATAAGAAAAATAAGGTAACATGAAAATAGATTGATTTGAATTTTACAATATAAAAAAAGAGAAAAACAATGTAGCCAAATCAATGGTTTTAAGGCTCTATAGGACATCATCAAGCTTAGGAACATACAAAAATACTGAAAGAATAGATACAATACAGAGAGAAAAAACTAAAGAAACAAATGATGGCAATACAATAGTCTTCATTAATTAAATTGTGCTTCAACAATTATGTTTTAAATAGCAATTTTTTGTCATTTAAAATAATTGAACCAATTCTTTGTTTTTTAAAAAATGTTAATTTCAAGTCACACATAAACATTTCACTTGTGAAACTATATAGAGATTTCTGAAAAAAAAATTTGTAAATTGCAACTTTGAGGTAGAAAGCATACCAAAAGCAAAAGCAACAATAATATCTTGAACAACTACACCCAGGATGACAGTATGCAATTTAGAAATTACTGATTTCTTAGTGGGGCTTTTTCTCATTTTCCTTTTCTTTCTTTCTTTTTCTTTCTTTTAGAAGTCTGTATTGTTGCTACCCTTTTTTCTGTTTTGCTTTTTTTCTTCTCTTTAAACAAAATTTTAAAAATGTACAATTGCTATTGTAAAAAAAAGAAAATAGGAAATGCTATAAAATATATAGCTGCATGTATGTTTAGATGTGTGGGATTGATGACCATATTTCTAGCTTCTTTTTGGATTGTTGAACAGATCTGTTTGCAGTCTCACTGCTTGAGTGTCCACTTTGTGTGCTTTAATTTTGTAACTTGAAAAACTCTAAAAAAAAATATGTAATTTATCAACTATTGATTTCTTACTGTTTATCTTCTTTTCTTGAAATTCTGTAATATTTCTACCTTTTTTCTGTTTTTTTTTCTTTAAATAAAAAAAGCAATAATAAATGATAGGTACTTAATATTATTAAAATTAAAAACCCATATAAATCAAAAAATATTGCCATTTGAAGAATAAAAAAGGTCATATGTCTAAAAAACTTCTTTCCAATTCAATAATAAATATACAGAAAATGCAATTAAAAATAGACCAATAATGAGTAGATATTTCTCCAGAGAAGAAGTACGCATGATCTCTGAGCATGTGACAAAAAGGCTTCCTAATTATTCATTAGGAAAATAAAATCACTAACATGATAAAATATCACTTCATACCCAATACAAAGTCTATAATACAAAACAGAAAATGCTAACTATTGGCAAGGATATAGAAAAATTCAAATCCTCATCTACTATAAATTAGAATGAAAAAAATTACAGTAACTTAGGAAAACAAGTTTAACAGATCATCAAAATATAAAACACTGAGTTTCTTTGAGACCCAGTAATTCCATTCCTATGAGTATGCAAAAGAGAAATGAAAACACACCTATACACACAAAAAAATGCATGTAAAAGTATTCGTGGTGGCAATATTGATAATGGTAAAGAATCGAAATTATCCAAGTGTCCACAAAATAATGAATATATAAATGAAAATGAAATATACACATACAATAAAATATAATTTGGCAATAGAAATAAAGTACACATATATTTTACAAGACAAATGAAATTTGAAAATGTGCAAATGAAAGCAGCCAGACATAAGAGGCTACATAAATATTGCATGCTGTATGAAAACTTCATAATAGACAAACCATAAAATCTAAAATAAATTAGTAGTTGCATTAAGCTGGAGAAATTAGAGAAAATAAGAGATTACCAATACATATTAACTTCTTTCCTAGGTGATCATTGCCTAATTCTATGCACTGATCAAAAATGTTAAAATTTATGTGTTAAATAAATGTATGGCATATGAATTATATCTTGATTAAAGTCATGAGAAAGTACATCTGTCTTAAGTAGATTATGATAAGTTATCATTTAACTGTCTGAATAGCATGAGTGAGCCAATTTTGTAGACAAGACTAATATATATATAAAATAATAAGTGTTGCATTTGATTTTAGGTGTTACACTTATTGCATGGTTGTACTATTTAAGCTAAACTGAAGAAAAAAGATTCTCACATGTGGATTCTCTCCTAGAAATGAGATTAATTTGCTCTGCTCTTAAATGCATTAACATCATATTAAGAACAGTTGAATGATTTTATCAGTGACTTTGAATCTCTGATATTTTGAAGTATGTTAGAAAGTATCTGGGCTGGGGATATAGCTTAGCAACACAGCACCTGCTTGGCAAGTACACGGTTGTGGGTTTGATCCCTGGTACCTCTCCCCCGCAAAAAAATAATAATAATAAAAATGAAAGGCTTCAATATTTGGAGAAAGTTTCAAACCTTAAGTGGCCACTATGGTACATACTAAAACTATTAACACCAGAAACAGATACTATGACTTTTTTTTTTTTTTTTTTTTTTTGTACCAGGGATCAAACTCACAACCTTGTACTTGCCAGGCAGGCGCTTATGCTGCTGAGCTAAATCCCTGCTCCCAGATACTATGATTAACATTTAATGTGTTTCAGAAATTATTGCAGTAATATTAAGGTATTTAAAATTGTAGAATTTTATTTTGCTATAAAAGAAGCATATTTACTGTCTTACATACCTCAATAATTGTAGTAATAATTACATAATGTTAATATATATGTATATATATATGGCAAAGAAAATATTGATAGTAATTGCTTAAGTTTTGAAAACTATGAAAATTAAGAAAATTTGTTCTATCATGTAAAGAAGAGAGTGCTTCTGCATTTTCTATTACGTTTGCAAACATATTCCACTCTTTTATAAACATTCAAAAGTGCTTCACCTGAGAGATGCTGGATGATAAAATGTTATTTCTGAGATAATTTTTTTTAATTAAAAGGAATAGTATGTAATAAACTGGTTTACAGATATTATGAAGATTCAATAAGGAAAAATTATCCTTCTTTCAATACTAGATTTAACATTACAGTTCACTTTAAATTTAAAGTTAATAAAAAGACATAGCAAAAAGATTTCATTCTGCAAAAAGCAATATTCAGATATTGAACTCAGCAAATCAATTACCTAACCAGAAATAATTCTTATGAATTAGTTTAATTCTCCTAAATTAGGATTAGAGTAGGATTTGAATAAAACCACTATATTATATTTTCTACACTCATAAAATATAGTGACTATGTTTGTTTTAAGAATTCAAGGTAAATCTGCATTAAATTTTAAAAAGAGAGGTCTTTGAAATCTATTTAATTAACCAAATTTGGAAGAATGATTAATTAGAGAGGGGTTCAAGATGGTGGATCGATAAGCAACAAGATACTCAGCCTCTCTGAGAGGGACAACTCCTGTCAGAATAAAACATCATGGAGAGATCCAGACAGAGGGAGATGGATCCTCTTGACTCAGGAAGAAAATAAAGGCAAAAGCGCTGGTCGAACATGCAGTCCCAAGGCTACAATGGCAGAAGCTGAGATTTCGGCCACAGCACTCTCCAGCCTCTTGAATTTGTGCCACCACCATGACTGGCCAGAGCAACCCAAACTTGTGACTCACAGAGCTGTGACCCTCCCAGGGTGGGACCCACAGGTGCTGTCACCCGCTGGAGCTGCAATCCACTGGAGCCACTGGCCCCTGAAGCCACAACCTGCGGGAGCCACCTGAGCTTGCAACTCGTGCAGCCTCCACCCACCCCTGCCCCAACCCATTGGAGCTGCTACCTCCCAGAGCCACAACCCACTAGAGTGGCCCGAACTCGCAACTCGCGCAGCAGGCACCCCCTGGAGCACTCAAAATCACGCTGCTATGACTAGATGGTCACGCTAAAGACAGAGGAAGGCGAGCACAATAAAGAACAGACAGCGAGGAACTCCACAGTGAGTGCTGGGAATAAGATCCCTCCCCACAGGAAGAGGGCAACCAACTGGATGACATGTTGGAATTGGGCAAGAAGAGCCTGAACTAGGAACAATAGTGACTACAGTTGGTTGCTCCCTTCCCAGAGCAGATTGGTGGGATCTGCTTGGCCTGGGTCACGCCCCTGGCTGGGACGCAATAAACTGTCCCAAACTGATTCTCACCACCTACAACACACTATCCCAGTGAAGGCCCCCAAAGGTTGATTGGCCCAGTGGGAAGGGGCCAGCATATGCAGCCCCTGCCTACACCTCAATGACCAAAAGCAAACAGGAGAGGGCAGAAATCCCTCACCAGGGTACTTCAGAAGAACCATAATCTACAAGGAAAGGGGCTGGGACTTCCACTATACACCTGTATGGAAGTAACCAAAAATAGGACAGGAGAAGGAAATGAAAAGAAGTCCCCAGCCCAAAACCCTGAGAACATCGATACAGGAGAGGGAAATACAAAAGAGACTGAAGGCAGTAAACATGCAACATTAAACATGGCTTCAATAGACATCAAGTGATATCTTCAGGACCTTGTAGATGAGCTCAAAACTGAAATATTAAATCAGGTAAAGCAAGATATTAGTAGATTAATAAAAGAAATCCTAAGCACCTCTCATGAAGACACAGATGGAAGAAGGGAGGAACACACAAAAAGGAGAGAAACCTTTGACAAAGAATATAAAGAAAATCTAGAATACATGAAGCAGATTCAAAGAGAGTACCAGGAAATTAAAAACTCCACTGAAAGCTGGCAAAACTGCCTAAAAGTAATTAAGGATAGACTATTAAAACTTGAAGACAAGTTTTGAAATGTGTGATCATGAAAGGAAAGATCTCTTAAAAATAACAAGGAAATAGTAACAATACAAAGGATAGAAGATGACGAGAATCTATAATTTAAGAATAAGCAATGTGAACAAAGAAGCAGGAATACAAATAGATGAATTACAAAGTCTATTCACAGAAATAATAAAGGAAAACTTCCCAAGCATTAGAAAAGAAAATGATATTCAGATATATGAGGCTTACAGAACTCCAGCCACCTACAACCAAAACAGAGCTACACCCAGACATACAATAATCAAGATGCCAGAAATTGAATATAAAAACAGAACATTAAAATCTGTCAGAGACAAGAAACAGATTATCTATAAAGAAAAGCCCATCAAGATCATGGCAGACTTTTTGATACAGACCATCAGATCAAGAAGAGCTTGAAGCGAAGTCTTCCAAGCCCAGAAAGAAAATAACCACCAGCCCAGATAGATATTACCTACAAAACTGTCACTAGAAATTAATGAAGAAACAATATGCTTCCATGACAAAGAGGAACTGGGGGAATTTGTGACCACCAATCCAACCCTACAGAGAATACTGAAGGACATTCTAGAGAGAGAAAAAAAACCAGGATTTCAGGAACAGTGGCAGAAAGGCCTCAATGAATGGGGCAGGCAATAGAATGAAGGAGAAAACTAGACAATGGCAGAAAAATAGCACAGCAGAAACAAGGCAGAGAAGGTTGGCTATAATTTCTAGCATAGATGGCCTTGATACACTAATAAAAAAAATACAGGCAGAGTAGATCAGGAGGTAGAGTCCACTGAGATGCTCTGTATAGGAACTATAATCAACCTGAGAGAGGGTTTATGGGCCAAAAATCAAATATGAGAAAACAATGCTCTATGTGACATGGAGTCAGAGAAATAAGGGCAACTCGACCACCACCTGCAGATAGGATGGAAAGACAGGATACTTACGTGCAGTAGAGAACTACTCAGTTATAACAAAGGAAAACCTTGAGGCTTTTGTAGATAAAGGAGTACAACTTTAGATCAAGTCCAAGAGCAAGAAGGTTTGGAACCACTTAGGTAAATAGCAGGTTGCCCCCCAATCTAAAAACTGAGGAGTTGGTGGGGCTCAAAATGCGCAGCACCCTGTGGGAGTGAAAGGGAAGGAATAGTCTAAAAAAGAAGGCCGAGGATATTGTTAACAGTGCACCAGGATTTAAAACCCACATTGCTCACACCACTTTGCTTAGATGGATCATATTCTGCTCCAGTTTGTTTACTACTAGATTTGAGGGCACTGTCAGTTATCCCGATAATAGCAGAATATAGTATGGTAATCATTCTTAATTTCCTATTAACCTAATCTGAAGCTCTATATAATTTATACTATTTTACCATGACTGATCTTAACTGAATCTGGTTTGTTAGATTGCTGTTTTGTATAGACAGATTTTATTCAAAGCTGTTATGATTGATAGTGTCAAGTCTGAGAGTATAGGCAACTACACTGAAGATGACAAGATTCACTAGGATACCCTCTCTGGTTTGATTATTACCTGCCTTTGAAGTTTTATACTATCTACAATGTTTTATTTTTACTAATATTGTTATGTACTGCTATATTCAATTATACTGCTATATCCAAATATGCCTGATGATATAGACAATTCTATTGAAGATAATAAGAAACAACACAGTAACCATTGTAGATCACCTTGTACTGTGGTTTTATATGACTTTTTGGTTTCATATTTTTAATAGGAATTTGTTTTGTTTTGTCTTGCTATGTTTGGTTTTTCCCTCTAATGAAGAAAGAATGGAAATACATGTAGAGACTCATGCATGCATAGTTGTTTACAGTCTCACTGTGTGAATATATACTTTGTATGCTTTAATTTTGTAACTTGAGCAACTATTTTTAAGGGGACAATATGTAATTTATCAACTAGTGATTTCTTGCTGTTTATCTTTTTTTAAAAATTATGTGTCATGTATACCCTTTTCCTGTTTTTTTTTCTCTTTAAAAATAGAATAATTAGTTTGTTGTGAAAAGTAGTGTGCTGAAAATGTACAAGGAGATATAATGTATTGAATTTGTATGAATTGGCCAAAAGTGTCTTGCAAATGTCTTTGTCCAGTCAATTTAGCTCAAGATATAAACTTGTGAGTAACTAGAAGCCAATAATCATAACTGAGGGATTGAAAGACATAACTGAATGAAAGTGTATACAACTTATACATTTTAAATGTATATGTTTAAATGTGAATGTTTATATACATTTAAAATATAAAAACAAATTATTAAAAAGAATTAAAATAATATTTATAATGTTTTTTAAAAGGATATAAAGTTAGCTTTGAATCTTAAAAGTTGTGCATTAAAGTTGAATCTTGTATATATTACATTTCCACATTCTAAAAACTTTTAAAGTTGTATGTATCTTTCTTTAGCAGAAGAATACTTTAAACCATAATATCCTAATATTATACTATAGATTATTTTAAATATTATCATTGTTATCTATTTTGCAATATTATGAAATTATATTCATTTCATTATAATAATTATATGATATTGATATTATTGATGCTATGAATAAGAAACATAGGTCAGATCATTTATAACAAAACAAGCTTAAATCAGGACACTTAATCTTAGAAGTAAACATTAAGATTTCCATGTCTGGACAGCTAATATTTTTTAAAACAAAGGCATTATAGTGATGAGTTGGAGCATAGTGCATCATTCCCTCTTTCTTTTTTAGAATTTTCTTGGTCACTAAAACAATATCTGTTTTTAAAAAAGATTACTCAGAAATTTAAAATTTGCAGTCTTTTATTGTTATATAAATAATGTCTGCTATATCTCTTTCAGGGAAGTATTTTTTAATATAAGTGGAATTATCCTACAAATAAAAAAATATATATAGCAAGTACTCTGAAAACTATGAAACAGAAAAGAAATATGAAAAGTTACAAATAAGTTGCTTAAAACATAAATTGCTTCCATTTTCTGTCGTGTTTCAGGATACAACTATAAATGGATGAAATGCATAACACAGTTTTCAATATTGTACAGCAAAAGATGAATAATTGTGACCGCAGAAGAAAGTAAAAGCATGGTAGAAACTGGAAGATTTCCCTGGCTTCTTCTAGAGTTGCTTTCTGAAGTGTAGAACCAAATAAAGCTTTAAGGAGAACATGAAGATTTCACTGAATTAGGACATAATGATTACATGTGGCAAGAACAGCTTGGAGTACCATAGAGAAGAAACCAAAGTTTTTGTCTTTTGCCAAATACTGAACTTCTCATTCAAAGAAAAAGAATTAAAATCCAAGGAAAGGAAAATCAACCATCGATCTGCAAATTGAACCATAATTTTTTATATCACAAATTCTGAGACAAAGTAGTAGTTCAAACGCTAAAGCAGATAGATTTCATGGAACAATCCAGATACTCAGTGAAGATTCCAGAAGAGACACATCTTAGGGTTAGTGTCCTAAAGTTCCAGAAGAGACACATCTTAGGGTTAGTGTCCTAAAGTCCTAAAATCACAAATTTACATCACAAATTCTGAGACAAAGTAGTAGTTCAAAAGCTAAAGCAGATAGATTTCATGGAACAATCCAGATACTCAATGAAGATTCCAGAAGAGACACATCCTAGGGTTAGTGTCCTAAAGTCGGGGATAGTATACACATACTGTGGAAGAAAAAATTCACTTCCCCACGCGAGCGAGCGAGCGCGCGCACACACACACACACACACACACAGAGACAAATGGATCACGATAATGAACCTTCTCCCCTCCCCTCAGAAAAACTCTTCCAGTAGGGAAATAGGGATTTTATCTACAATATCACCTTGATAATATGCAGAATATTATTTTTAATTGTGAGACAATAAAAGAAAATTATTTGCAGTAAAATGCTGTTAATAGTTACAACTTTGTCAACAGAAGCTACTGAAGTTAGTAAATAGAGAAAAAAATAATTATTATAGTATGGAAAAAACGTTCAAAACAAGAGAGTTTGGCGGGAGAGGTAGCTCAGCAGCGCAGCACCAGCCGACCAAAGTGAAGGTCATGAGTTTGATTCCCAATTGATTTTATAAAAATCAGTTGAAAAATACACTCTCCAACTTCAAGAAACTCAACAAATTTCAATAAGTACACATAATATCTATAAAAGAATATCTTAGGGAAATTCTTTAAAAGATTTTTAAAGGGATAGTGGACCTTTAGAATACAAATAGAGAAAGAAATATGTTGTAAAAGGTGAATTAATCATTATAGATTTCTGATTGGAAAAAAAACAATTGGAAAGCATGGTGAAAGAAAACTGAATAAATAAAATTCTATGCAATAGAATAGCAGTAATAGCAATTAAATAGAAGTGATAGAAATTAAAATAAGAGGATAATGTATTCTTTAAGTAAATTATATGTTACATGAATTTTTCTTGTTCTTTCATCATTTATAAGGCTTCTCTGATTAATAAGTCCCGACATTATTGTCTTTTCAACTTAAGAAACTGTCTTCACACTGATCATTTTGGCAATTTATGAATTCTATGTAATATTAGGGTTTTATCACCAGTATTTATATCTGGCAACTTTAATGTGGTGAATTTGTCATGTTTTGAAATATTTTGGTAAGTTCTTTTTTTTCTTTTTATTTCTTCCACATAAACATTGATCAAAAACTTTATCATTCTCAATAGCATCAAAACCAGTTAACGATTTTGTAATGAACCTGACTAACTAAGTAAAAGTCCTCTATGATGGAAACAATACCTTCTGAAAAAGGAATCAAAGAGGTTGTCAGAAAAATGGAAAAATGTCTCCTGTTCCTGCCTAAGCAAGGCCAATATTGTAAAAATAGCCATAATTTCAGAACTGAAATAAGGTTTATTGAAATTTGGATCAGAATACTAATAACATTCCTTACTGAACTACAGCAGATAGTCCTAAAAGAGATCCTGGATAGCAAAAGCAATCCTAGGTAACAAGAACAAAACAGAAAACATCACAATATAGGACTTCAAGTTACACTATGGAGCTCCAGTGCTTAAAAACAGTATAGTTTTGGCATAAAAACAGGCATGTGAATTAATGCAACAGAGCGGAGGATGAAGAAATAATGTTAGACATATTCAGCCACCTGATCTTTTACAAAGAGGCCAAAAACATACTTTATATGCAAAACACTTTAGCAAAAAACCTCTTTGCTAAAGAGTGTTGGGTAAAGCATCTGTCCACATTCAGAAGATTGAATATAGATCTATATATCTCACTATATACTAAACTAAAATTAAAATGAATCAACGATCTAAATATTAAAATAGGAGCACAACCTACTGGGAGAAAAACTAGGTGAAACTCTTGAAGTCATAGCCATACACATGGATTTTTTGGGCAGAATACCAACTGTACAAGAAACAAGAGCAAAATTCAACAAATGGGAGTATATCAGTTGAAAACAACCTATACAGCAAAGGAGACAACCAACAATGCGAAGAGGCAACTTACAGAATGGGAAAAAAAATTTTGCCAGCTACACCTTTGATTGAAGACTAATATCTAGAATATATAAGAAATTTACAGCATCAATGATCTGAATAAAATGGGTAACTGAAATGAATAAGAAATCTCACAAGAAAAACCCATAAAATAAATAAAAATGTTCAACATCACTAGTCATTTGAAAAATGTTAATTAATTCACACTGAGATTTCATCTTAATCCAGAAAGAATAACAAACATCAGGAAATTAAATAATAACAAATACTGAGTGGGTCATAGTCTAAAGGGAACCGTACAGTGGGATTCTGCAAAAATTTACAAGGAGAACTTCCACTCAACCCTGCTAAGGTCTTACTAGACATCTTCCTGAAAGTTTTAAAGACATTTAAAGACAAGTTTTAAAACTTTCTTATCAATGTTTATAACAGCACTATTTATAATAGCTAAAACTTGCAAACAGCCTATATGTCTATCAGCAACGGAATCAAAATGTGTGATATCTACATATAATATAATACTACTCTATTGTTAAGGATAAATGTGAGCCATTTGTAGGAAAATGGATGCACCTTGGAAATGTAATAGTAAGTGAAATAAATCATACACACAAGTTTAAATATTATATGGTATTGGGAATTCTAAAGTATTATTAAAGAACAAAATCAAATATAGATAAAAGAAAACAAGGGAATAGATTTATTTCAAATTGGAAAGGGTGAAATTTAAAGTGAGGGTGAATAAGAGAAGTGGACAAGAGATAGAAAGAATTAAAATATGTAGTGCATATGTACCAACTTCCAAAAATGGATATAATCATTATATGTCACAAACATTAATGAAAAAAAAATGGGAGAAGGCCATCTAGATGTGGGGGGAAGGAAGCGCAGCGGAAAGGAGGGTCAGGCAAGGAGGATTAAATGAATCAATATATGTTAAATAATTGCACTTAGTCTCTAAGATGAATGTAAACATTATGTGCTGAAAGTACCCACTAATAAACTTTAAAAATAAAGCAAATGAAGAATTATTAAAATAAGACTAAGGGAATCTGCTTTTAGCAGATCAAAAATGAAATAAATATTGGTGGAATTTCTTTAGCCTGAAGGCTAAATTAAACCTGTGATTGTCAATTTTACATGTTCTCATGCTGAGAAGATGCTCCCACATATTTTAGCCAAACACTAAGATGGATGTTGCTCTGAAGCTATTTTGTAGATGGTATTCATATTTATAATCAGCTGAATTTAAGGAAAGAAAAATGACCTCCAATATGTGGGTGAGCATCAAAACCTCTGAGGTTTTCTGAAGAATAAATTTAGTATTAAAACTAATTAAATAATCTTGTGTGAGATTTCAGCCTCCTTGCTGATTTTTCCCACAGTAGCTAGTTCATAAATTCTTACTTTTGCAATATATACATATATTTATATATGTGTGTGTTTATGTATGTATAAAAACATTATCTATGTATTTAAACATTATATATGTCTACATACAATTTATTTTGTTTCTCTGGAGCACTTTCACCAGTACAATCTTAAATATATGAAGAAAATCAGAGTATCATAAATACTAAATACATGGATTAACATTAAACAGTTCTCCTCTCTGTACATATTTAAAAGGTATCCACACTGACTAGTTCAGTTTTGATTTTAGCTCAGGAATCTTTTAACAAAACTCATCACATGCCACATAGCAACCACAAATCTCAGCAATGCTAGCAAAAATTTGGGTCTAAATCCTTCAGAAAAGCAAAAGCAAACAGATTATAGAGAAAAGACAAGGCTTGGGAAAAAAAATCCATCAGGAAATGACAGTTTACCACTGTTAGTGCAAAGGCCAAAACTGTTTTCAATATTTAATTTAAGATCTGAACAATTATATAATAGATATACTGGAAAATATAGAAATTAGAATGAGTTATAAATTAGGATTTAATTTCAAATAGAGAAACAGAGAAGGGGAGTTCTAAGTTTTGTAAAAGTTTCATAACTCACTAACCAATATTGATTTATGAATGTATCAGATTGAATGAAAGCAAGGTGGGTCTGTTGAACTGAGATTTGGGCTCTGGACCCAGGTTAATTATCAGTTGAGACAAAAATCTTGACATTATTTAAAAGATTACAATAGAATCTAAAGCAAGGCAATCAGATTGTTTACAATACAATATCGGACTCTTCAGGATACAGATAATTAGGAAAATTTGGCTCAACCTACAGCAAAAATGATTCACAAATGCCATACTGGAATGAACCAAGTGTTTAAATTAGCACAAGAGATTCAATAAAGTACTTATTTAACCATATTTAAGTAAGTAAAGAAATATTTCCTCATATTAAAGACAGAAAAAATTTATTAAGGAATAGAAATTTATAAAAGAACAAAATCTTAGAGCCAAAGAAATGCAGTATCTGACATTACTTATAGAAAATTATTCATAGCAGAATGGAGATAAAAGAGGATCAAGTCAGGAACCTTAAAGATACATCAATACAAATTATCTGGGAGAGTGAAATGCAAATTAAAAAAATAAACTAGGGACACATAGGATAATATCAAAGAGTTTACAAAACATGGAAACATACCCAAAAAGGAAGGAATAGTAAGGAAAATCAAGAACAAAAATCAGTACAGAAGTTTTCTAAAATTTGGTAAAAAGCACACTCCCAGTTTCAAATCTTAAGCATTTGTACAACAGAAATAAAGATCTATGTTCTCCAAAAATAATTATTGATAGCTAGTTGTTGATTATAGTCTCAAATGCATACTAACAGAAATTTGGGTTCATAAAATATGGTGCATCTATGAAATAGAATGCAGCCAGTAATAAAAGATAACAAACTATTTATAAACACAATATCATACCTGAATTTGACAGATACCATGAGCCCAAAACGCAGATGCAATTAACGTTTTACATGTTTCCATTCACATGAATTTCTAGATTGCATTGCTGCATGGTAATTGAAATTAGAAGTGGTTGCTGTTAGACAGAGTTGGATGAAAATATTCATCATGTGTGCACTGACTGCATAAATGTGTGCATTAGTCAATGGATAATACTCTAATAGTTCAAATCTGTAAATTTCTCTGTAGAAAAGAGTAGAAAAAAAGTTAAAAGAGCACAAACAATAAAAATGAGACTGCTTAAATAGTCATATTTGACCCAATTATCTGTATCAGTTAATGAAGAAAAATTTCATATTGATAATATCTATCCTTTGTGATCTTCATATTCTACTGTTTAAAACAGATTCTAGTAGTTTATGTTATGGTTCCTCAGATGACTTGACTGAGTTTAAACTATGAATTTATTTGATAGGTATGGATTTTTTGCTGCCATTTCTCGACTGACTAAATGGCTCTGGAATCACATACTAATTCTTAGGCATCAAATACTTCATTCAATCATTAAATATTTATTTATTAAATTGTGATTTTCTGCTTGAAAATTATAATAATCAGAATACAAACGTCCACCTAGCAGCTGCTTTTTAGGATCCACTCAATGTTTTTCTTTTTCTATTCAGATTGGTGTAATAAAAAGTAATAAAATGTCATAGACTGAGTAGTTTATGAGCGACACTGATTTCTCATAGTCCAAGTCTGGGAAATCTAAGGCTTCACCACTCTCACGTGTAGTGTTTCCTGCTTCACAAATAGTGACTTCTCTCTGTATCTTCATAGGACTGAAGATGTGGTAGCTTTTGTGTCAGGAAACTCATAATGGTGAAGATCCCATTCATGAATGATTCATCTCCCAAAGGCTCCACTTCCCAATACCACCCTCTTGAAATTAAGACTTTAGCGAATTTTTAGAAAACTTAAATATTCAAATATAACAACACTAAGTTAAATAAAGTATGAAATACTCATCATTACATTTAACACATCCTAATGTGCTCTGTAACTGGTAACTAACTGCACATCAAATACAAGATTTGTATTATTGTTTTTGGTTACTTAAGAATTTGATCAAATCTATCAATATTCATTTCACAAATGCATATATATATATATATATATCCCTTATAACTATTCATTCCACAACTTTATTCATTCCACAAATATATATATATATATATATTCCTTATAACATTAAAGATTTATAGATTTACAGATTTTTTAAAGATTTATAGATTCCTAAACATTGTTTATAAACCCCAAGGCTAATGATTACAAATTCTTATATCAGAAGAGTGTCAACAAGTAATGTATATGTATATACATTTTAAGTAAAAAGTTTTCCTTACTGAAGTAGCAGCTGATTTAAAAAATGCCTCCAGAAAAAGAAAGGTCAGTGCTCTACTGCACTGGATGACCAAAATAACATTTAGTTTATTGTCAAAACTGCAGTGAATAGCATGAAAAGGATTTTGCTTCATACAAAATACCTAAGTTGCTTGCTTGATATGTGTCAGCTGAAAAAAGAAAAAATTGAACTTTTTAAAGGAATTAGCATGACTTACTAGATTCCTGACCCAAATTTTTGGTTCTAAATACTGGTTTTACAAGTTCAATAGCATATCTGGATACAAAGTCAATACTCAAAAATCAATAGCATTCCTGTACACAAACAGTAAGCTCTCTGAGGGAGAAATTAGGTAAATCACACCCTTCACAATAGCATCAAAAATGAAATACTTAGGAATCAATCTTACAAAAGATATAAAAGATGAATACATCAAAAATTACAGCACTCTTAAAAAAGAGATGAAAAAAGATATCAGAAAATTGAAAGATATTCCTTGCTCATGGGTAGAAGATCCAACATTAATACAAATTTAATGCAATCCCAATCAGCATACCATTAGCATACCTGACTGATCTAGAGAAAACATTCCTAAAATTCGTCTGGAACCAGGAGCGACCTAGAATAACAAAGGCAATCTTGGGCAACAAAAGCAAGGCAGAAAGCATAACAGTCTCTGATTTGAAGTTATGCTACAAAGTGACATTGGTAAGAGTCAGCATGGTACTGGCAAAAAACAAAAACAGAAAACAACAACAACTACAACAACAAACAAATAAACAATAAACCCGATCTGAGGATCAACAGGTTTGAAGATTCAGACACAACTACAAAGATATTTAGCCACCTTATTTTTGACAAAGTAGACAACCATGTTCATGGAAAGAAAGTCTCTTTCAAAAATTGTGCAGGAAAAATTGACTTTTCACATGCCAGAGACTAAAATTAGGCATATGTCTATTACCATGAATTAAAGTAAATTCAAAATGAATCAAGGACCTAAATATTAAAACAGCAACAGTAAGTCTACAGCAGGAGGAAAAGGTGGAAAAAGATAAGTCTACAGGAGGAAAATCTTGGAGACATTAAGGTAGGAAGAGAGCACATGGACAAAACTCAAACTGCATGGGAAGCACTTCAAAGAATAAACATCTTACTAAAAAGTTTCCACACATTGAAAGAAATCACCAACACAGTAAAAAGGCAGGCCACATACGGGAAAAAATTAGCCAAATGCCCCTCAGACAAAAAAGACTTCTATCTAGAACATACAAAGAATTCAAAAAAAAAAAATCAGACCTCCTTAATTTGTAGACCCAAATATATTACAAAGCTTGCCCCAAAAATGGGCATCTGAAATGATTACACACTTCAGATGAAGAAATACAAATGGCAAATAAATATGTAAAAAAATGTTCAACATCACTTGTCATTCAAGAGATATAAATTAAAACAACACTGAGATTCCGTCTCACTTCAGAAAGAATGGCTGTCATCAAGAAATCAACCAATAACACCTGCTGGGAAGGCTCTTGTGGAAAAGGAATGCTTCTCCACTGCTGGTGGGGGTGTAGACTGATACAACAACCATGAAAATCAGTGGAAAGATTCCTTAAAAAGCTAAGTTTGGAAATCTCATTCGACCAAACTATTCCCCTTCTGGATATTTTCCTAGAATAACTGAAAACATCATGCTACAGAGATACATGTGCACCCATGAGTAGCTAAATCTTCGAAACAACGCAAATGCCGATCAGCTGCTGAATGGATAAGAAGATGCGATACTTTCATACAATAGAGTGGTACTCAGCTATAAAGAAGGATAAACTCGAGGTTTTTATAGCTAACAGTGAAATTTGAGACCACTGTCATAAGTGAAATAAATCAGACTTTAATATGTAAACATTATAGTGTCTCCTTAGTGTGAAAAACCAAAAGAGTAATTAAGATCCAAAATATACAATAGATTTTGTGAAAAGGGAAGAATCTGTTTAAAAGGAAAGAACAACTAGAATGGGGGATGAAAGAAAAGAAAGAAGAGAAAAGATATTATATATATATGGAAAACAGATAATCTACCCTCAAAAGAATGGTTTGTGCTTTCATTGTTTGATATTTTTTCATGCCTATATCCTGTTATCTGTACTACTACTTTGAAGATAGCAATATGCCACATAGTAACCATTGTTAATCTCCTGTTATGTCGATTTGAAATTCTGTGCAATTGTTTTTAGTCTTTTTTGTTTTGTTTTAAAATAAAATGAAAAGAATTTTTTAAAAATAAATATTGCTTTTAAAATTTATTAATTCCATGTTTCTTTCTCTATAAAATGAGGCTTCCTCTGACATCTAACTCAAAGTGATTTTTGAGGATTGCGTTATCTCATGTTGTGAAACATTAAGAATAATAAGGAAACACAAAAAGTGTTATAATTTCTTACTGAATATATATATAAATAATTTCTTACTGTATATATATATATTCTGAGCTACAGAGGTATTTGAAGAATGAAAGCAGTATAGTAAAATTTTAAGAAAGGCAAAAAAAGTACATGGCAAGTTGTTTCCAGATACTGTATTGTTTGTATATTCACCCAGATTGCTTTAAGAAATCATTGAAAACTAATGGGAAATTTCAGAAAAATTATTCATATCTCAATCTCTATAACTTTCAAACCTAACATTTGAACTACTAAAACACACATTTAACATCGACTTGCTAGATTGTTTTTGTAAACAACTAAGGAATATAAGTAGGATAGCAGGAATTTGTGTGACCTCCACCTAGGCCATGGTAAAGCTATTTAAAAAAATTCAACAAACAAAAGTTGAAAAAGAAAACAGAGGTTTTGAAATGAGAATAAAGAAATCTCTTGTCTGTTGCTCTTTAACAAACCTCAGTGGAACTAGTAGTAGCAAATATCCTATCTGAGGGCAAAACATTTGCACTCACAATTAAATCTCTTAACTGTTTTCATTAGATGCCTCTGCATATTGTTATTTCTATATCCCACTAACATGTCTTCTCATTTTTTTCTTCAAATGTTTATCGAGTAATTAGTACGCAGCAGGTGGTATAGAAGAAAGAAATAAAAGATGCGTTACTTTCTGTCTCTGTCCTGCAGTTATTTGTAGACGAAAGGAATAGACGCTCATATAATTAAGTTGCAAAGATACAAGAGCCGTAGCGAAGTAATGAACAGATTGCCAAGGAGACAAAGAGGGAAATAGTGATAAAGCCGAAGCAGAAAACATGCCTTACTGTTATTTATACTGTTACACTTTTATGTACCTGGGCATATGTTACTCTTTGTTTTTAGTTTCATCTCTTTTCCCCTTTTTGAGGAATAGATTGTAATTTTAAAATCATATTTGGAATCCTTGTCCAGAAGCATTATTATTGTCTTGTTACTAATTTGATAAATTTTCCTTTTGGTTTTAAATTATAGCACATGAATTTTAGTAGTTAAATATATTTTTCATTTTTTCCCCACTGAATTATTTTTAGTATTGAAAAATAATTTATTTCTAAAACATACACAATGCCATCCACCTACAGCCAATTAAAGCACTAAGCAGGAATATTACAAATCTAAAATTCATCAGAACCAATCTATAATTTATGTAAGAAGAAGCTCTAAGTAGAGAAAATGTCTTTCTTTAATGGGCCTTTTAGGATCAGCATATTTGTAGATATTCTTGTAATTATGCAAGAAAAAATTTCTGCTTCATTCTTCACTACTGCAACACTATTGAATAAAAGTTTGGCTACCTACCAGTACAGGACAAAGAAAGACATAGCAAACATTTTGCATCTGAAATCTCCTACTTTATGCAATTGTAAGTTGTTCTATGCACATACACCTATAAATATGAAAATAAAACATAAATAGAATAAAATGAATTAAATTTGTCTCTGCTCAGGCATGCTTTCTAAATGAAATCATTATTTTGATATTTGGCCTGCTACACATGTTGGCTATATCTTACATTGCCCATTTCATAAAATGGATATGAATTCTTCTTCAAAATTCATGAGGATTAATGATTCTAAGATTACAAAATGGAATTTCTTTCAAGTATAAAGTATCATTAATAATAAAGAAAAAGGAAATTAAATATTAGCATAAATATCTTTTCACATGGTGACAGATTGGAATCCTGATAAAAATATTGCCATTTCATATTACTGACATAAGGCAAATTATGTAGCATGACATTAGACTTCTCTCCAGGTGACAGATCACAGACATAATGAAATTTATACATCACACCCCTACAAATAGATGTATGGAATACATGCATGTAGTAAGTTTAATATGTGCTTGGCAAAGTAATCAATAAGATAACTTAGTTTCATGAATTAATGAAGCAATTGATTTTAAAACACTTCCTGATCTTTACCTTAAACCAATAAGATAACTTTAAATTGTATACATGCATTTTTATTATATTTAATATATTAATGTCTCTGAAAAACTTATGAAAGTTAAGCTATGGTAAATATTTTGTGAAACTATGTAATATCATATTCTGGTAAACTGTCATTCTGATATCACAAAAGAATCACTAAAATGCAAACTAAAAATTAACATCCTCAGTAAATATTCAATAACAGTTTTATTAAGAAATAGCTATGTTTTTAAAATTAGGTCCAAATCTATGATCATATAAGAGAACTTTTAATTCTCACGGGATATAAGATGCTATCTAATATGCAAAGACACACACAGACATTTGTGTGAGAACTAAAATTAATTTCGATATGTTTGAATAAGATGGCACTTCAATAAAACATATATTTCAAAGCAATTCTGTGTGATGCATTTGACTCACAAATTTAGAGATGATAACACTGATGAGAATGTGGGTAGCACAGTATTAGAACTGGCAGCACATAACTCCAATTTAGGAAAGAAATTAGATTTCACAGCAAAGTAGATTAGGAAAGGAAGTGGAGACAAAGTGCAGTACAACACAAAGACAATTCAGGCAAACATTTGAACACTAGCAAGAATGTATTGTATTTCTGCTTAATGAAGTGGATGATTTAGAGACTAAGTCTTCAGATTTTAAATGGAAAGAGAGAGGAGAGAAATGTAAAATTGTTACTGGGCAACCTGTTTTGAGGTTTAAAGCATGCATGCTCGGCATCAGAAACTACCCTTGCATTTCTGTAGTTCTAAAATATTTTAATTATACTAAAATTAAGACTATTTTCCCTTAAAATAAAAAACATATACTTATCAGATAGCTGACCCTTTACTAAAAATAAAAACATCATAACATTAGCAATTTAAATTCACTAATAAGTTGAAAAGCCTAACTCAATGTCACATTTTTATCAGGTAATAAATACTCACTGAATTATTAGTTGTCAAGTCTTTTACCAGCCAGTAAAGATAATTTCCATGGGCTTGATACTTCTACTGGAAGAAGGCAATATGGAATAAAGAAATGAAACCTTGTCTTAATTTAAAAGGTGCTGAGTATTATAGGGTTAGGATTAGGGTTAGAGAGAACAAAGCAGGAATGGGGCTAAAAAAAGTCCAGGTTGGGAAAGAATATTGAAAAATAAGCAGTAGTTAGGGAGAAACTCAAAGACCAAAATACTGAAGGCTAAAGGAGATGAAAGTGAAAGGCTAATGAGTACCTGAGAAAATCATTTTTAGCTAGAACATGTCTAGTACAAATGTCTGGAAGTCACAGGACCTGAACTGCTCTAGAAACAAGCTATGTTGGAGAGGGAAAGTCATAAATCAGTATATGAAGACAAAAAGCAACAGAATCATTTCAATGGACTGTTGGGAATCTTTGTCTTTCACCAGGAATAGACATTGTTAGAGCAGAAAGGATCACATTATGAATGTGTGTACGTATGTGTGAGACAGAGCAAGACAGAAAGAGTTAGTGTGTGTGCATGTGTATGTGACTATGTGTTATATGCATATAGGGGGATATTATATATATATGATATATATATATATATATATAATGAGAAAACATTTAGATTGTAATTAAAATTATGTTTATTTTATTGTGTTCTTTCCCCATTATACTTTAACTAAAAATCTGAGATTATTTACAATATATAGCTTATTTTTAAAATTTTAAATGAAAATCACAACTGTAAATGAATAGACAAGAGATTTTTTGGTTATTTGGCTTTAAATGATTTAAATAAAGCACATTGAAACACTGTCATTCTAAAAAAGCGTGAGACAAAAGCAATGTCAGGTTTTAAAACCAGAAGAACAAGCACTAAACTCTTGTTCATTTCAGGCTGTCTTCCCAAAACTTCCCCCTCAGCTGTACCATGGATGAATTAAAAGGCTTAGTTATTGCATTCTTCAATATTAATCCATTACCTATTGTTGCATATTATAACCAAAAGCTTGTTCAGTTCAAATAAATGTGATAGAGAAATAAAATAAGAAAATACTTCAGTGAAGTATTTTAATAGGCAAATTATATCATCAAATATATAAAATATATGAGATATATTAAAAGAAAAAAGCATAACCATGATGAAATTTATACATAGAAAATTAGCAGATATGATGTACTGGAGAAGACTAATGAATGGGAACATGTTACAAGCTGATTCAGAGTAATAAGGATCTAATACTATCTGAAAGATAGTATTTAGGAAATTGTGTATTCTAGATTGTAAATACAGAAGGTGACCTGCAGATTAAGCATGGAAAGGAGTCTATTAGGAGGTATTAGATAGCTCAAAGAACTGTTGATAAAGCTAGATTATCTATTTACAGGTTTGTAGCTGAGCTTCTAGGAAAAATAGTAAAAACCTGGATATCAAACTGATTTTGCTGAGAAAATATTCCTTTTCCATGGCAGCTGCTGATGGTAGACAATGTGTAGCAGGTATTAACACCAGGTATTTAAGATTAATTGTACCACTACTTGTTTCCCAGGATCTCTGCCTCATAATTATTATTGTGGTCAATTATTAGTTATATAAGCAAATGTATGTATTTTCTCTTTTCCTGTAGCCCTTCTGCTATAACTGCTACTTATACTAAGGTTCTAGGTAGAGTCTTCTGACTTAGTTTGCTTTATTTTTTTAAGCAAACCCTCAAACAAATGTAGTATAGACTAAGTACTAGACAAAAAGATCAGGGAAGATGAATTTTTTAAAAATTTTATCTGATGGGGGTATTATTTAGACAATTTTTTCTGTGACACCAAATGTGTCAAAAAAAACCCCATGAAATATTCAAGAAAATAGTGATGAACTCTCAGCCTACTCCAGAGACCCAAGGGAGATTTTTGAAAGTGAGACCCCAAGGTTAAAGAACACATGTGTGCAAGACATCAACAACAGCAGGCAGCATGGAGCAGAGCAGAGAGCAAGTACAAGAGAGTCACCTGTGTCTTTGTTGTACAATCCTTATACACTTTGTTATCTCCTGTTTACATTCCTACATAGTGCAGTAACCAGTGCATGGGTGTTTACCTGTGCTAAGCCATGGCTACTTAACTGTATCCAACTGTATGTCGCCCTAGACAAGTGAGGTCACATCCTCAGGTATCTTCAGATGCCCTTGAGCTTTGAAGCAGTCTGACTGGTTCCCCACAATGGAGTTTTAGAATTTCAGTTTTTTTATTGATTGGAAGTGATTGGTAATGTGTAACAAAGAGAGGCATGAGAAGAAGGTAGAAAATAAGCAATCAAAAATGATTTAAGAGTTTAATATTTTGATACTGCATTTGCTTCAATTTAAGCTATATTTTATATTTTATAAACTATTTTACACCTCAAATTATTATTAAAAATAATGTGAGATCATAAAGCATTTGAACTAACATATTTTAAAATTATTAATATATGTTTGCAACACATAATGAAATTATCATTATGGAGTGTTATGGCTTGTATTTAGACGTACCTCCAAAGTCTATTGTGGTCATAGGAAGGGGTTTGTGGGAGTTGGCTGTATCTAGCGTGTGTATTGCTGGAGTCAAGAATGTGATGCTGTGATCAATTTATGTTGGGATGCTAAGATTCAGGCCTCTTCACCTTGGGTGTCAGTGCTACCTGCCCTGAGAGATAAGGGTGGGCAACCTGTAGAGAAACAATGTCCTGCTTGTTGCTTGCAGCTTGTTGCTTGCTACTTTGATGCCTTCTGCCAACCATAGACTGTTTCTTCTCTAGGATGCTTCTTTGCCATGCAACCCTGCCTTAGAACCAGCAGACTATGAGCTGAAATCTTTACAAACTGAGTCAAATAAATGTTTCCTTCTTCTACTTTGGGAATTGAGTATTTTGTCTCAGCAATGATAAAACTACAGCATGGGATGTTGGAAATTATTACATATTGATTCTTGATCCTTCTCATCTACCACTTTTTCTCCTCTCCCTCCTATGTCTACCTATCCCCAATTCCCTCCCCATCCCCACAAAGTCAATGTTCCTGTGTTGAATTAGTACATCTTAAAATCAATTAATGGACCCATAAATATTTTTCTGGAAATATAAAAGCTCTGCTAGTAAAAAAGAGGTATACAACAGTTGTTGACTTTAATAAATCATCACAAGCATTTGAAAAACCTTCTAGGTTACTTAATGCTATGATCACATACTATTTATTCCATCCAGAAGTGTCTTACATGCCAAACCTTTAAATCTGGGGATCATTGTGTGAATTACTCACTGAGTTGATAGCCTGTTAGGCTAAGTAGCCAAAGTAGGGTGAAGACTCCTCTATGATTCTTTCTTATCTAGGACCTGAAGGTCATATGGTCAATTACTGCTTGTATCAGCAAATGTATGAATGTTCTCTTCTCCTATGGACAAAGTTTGAGGAGAGAAGAGAATTAAACCTTCATTAAAAGCATATTTGGGTAGATTCACTATAAACCAAGAATTGTACAAGGGCATATAAGAGACAGAAAAGAGTAAAGCAAACCCTATGCCCTATGACTGATAATTATGGAACAAATATTACGGTAAAGTTAGTATTGATAGTATGAAAGCATATTAAGTGTTGGATATAAAACAGATGATAAGGAGAGGATCTCTGGAAAAAGGAACAGTTGAAGAATGGTATAGAAGAAAGACACAGCCAAATGAATAATTTGAGAGGAATCATTCAGTCAAGAATCAAAATTACTAATGATTTCATTTTAATTAACACTACTAATTTGATTATTGTATGATTTTTTGGAAAATTGGATAGAAAGGTAAAAGCTTCTCAAGATTTTTTTCATTCCAAAGCAATTACAAGTATAGCTTTATTCCTATTGCACTGTCATAGAGGTAAATACAAAAATAAAAATTATCAAACATTAAATATAGCTACAAATTCATATATGAGAATTTAATACATTGCATATAAGTTAAAGTTAATGCTATGATCACATGCCATTTATTCCATCCAGAAGTGTCTTACATGCCAAAGAAACAAGAAAACATTAAATATAATGACTTTAAACCATACCCATTTACCAAAATAACACATTCCACACTTAGCTCTCACTTCACTAATACTGTTTAAAATTTTGTTAATCTCTTTAAATACAAAACAGAGAAACAAAACAACAGCAACAACAACAACAAAACTCTTCAAATTTCTGAATTTATAAATGTTATCTATTTCAAGTTCAAAAATTACACTTTTAAAAATAATTATTTTTTATTGGAGCTCAAAGTTGTAAATGAAGTAAAACCTAAATAATGTTTACTTAATAATCACTGAATCTGGAAATCACACAGCTGAAGGCACTCAACAGGTTAAAATTTCTCTCCAGAAAATCCTGTCTTCTGCATTCTTCCATTGTTTTGTGTCTTAATCTGCAAATTTAGCTATTCATGTAAAGGGAAATTTCCTTCTTCTTCTTTTTTTTTTTAATAATTACAGACCTTTAGATAACAGCATAAGTGTCAGAAAAGCAGACTGTCACAAAAAAATTTATGATTACTCCAGTACCTTTCCAGCTGTCCCTAAGATGTACCTTTCATAAATCCCTATGTAAGCCTGGCACCTGAAAACCCTACATAAGATAGGGTTTCTGTTTGGTTGGTTGGTTGGTTTGGTTTGATTTACAGTCTATTTTCCTAAGTGCCAGCTTATTGCAAATAAAATTCCTTTTTCTCTATTGTTCCATCTCTGGATTTATTGGCTTACTTGGCTGACAGATGAACTACGATTTTTATACTTATGAAACGTTCAGAAATTGCATTGAGACATTTCTTCAGTCTTGCTTCTCTATGTTCCACTTAAATATTTTTTAGGTTTAAAATTTTATACTAATATCTTTTATTTATGATCCCAGTCCTTCTTTTATAACTAAAGCCTACCATTAGTTGTGGTAATAATGAGTCTTTTAACCCAGAACCCTATCCATCTTCAAAGTACTTTAAGGCTTTTTACAAAATAAAGTCTCTGGTGCTAACACCAAGTTATCTGGAATGTACATATTTGTGTCATATATGTACTTTATTTGACCCAGATCTGTGCTTTAGATTGCAAATAAATGCATTAAAACTGGCACTCAATCAGGTGAACTATTTTCTACCATAAAACAATTGAAGTATAAGACATGAAAAACAATTGAGCTTTCAAAAGTTCAAAATTATCTATAGCAATTTTACAATAAGAAAAATAAGTCATAGATACTTCTGTAGTGAATGAAGATACCCCAGTGATGAGGATTGTGACCACTATGGAGTTAGACACTGAAGCAGAACATGATAAGAGGTCATATAACTTAGAGTTGACATTTTTTGTAGCAGAAATCAAACTCATGACCTCACATTTGTCATGCATGCTGCCGTGTCGTACTCCCAGAAACACTTTAAATCATTTCACAAAGCTCATGCATCTTAAAATTTAAAAGAAAATTATCTACCTATTAGAAAACAAACATATCAATTGTTATTTTTTGCTTAAAATTATATAATCAAATGTCAAATACTTTGTAAACAAATACGTGCAACAGTTCTGTAAAACAATTATGCCTTCTTCAATGTCCTGTTTAAGAAAAATAAACAAGAAGAAAAAATTTAAAATATACAAAATAAATTTAGACAACTTGAAATGGAGTATACTAGGCATGAATGGGAGTAAAATGCTCAAAAAAATACTCAGGAAATAAATTCCACCTTTTTCACTATAAATGAAGGCTAATTTCTTCACTTTCTAATTTTTCTTGGTATTGAACATTTAAAATCTTCAATTCTTGTTTCAAAATCAGTGTGGTGCTATTAGGACAACCTTGGTGCTATGTTCACAAAGTCGGTTGAATTTTACTGTCAGCTCACTAAATTATCTTAAAAGTGGAGTGTTTTCTTCCCTAGAGCTTACTTCATTCATAAAAATAGTACACTTTTGCACTGAGAAGAATTGCACTGAGTTTCCCTGATAATGTGAATGACAAAAGCAAGGTGAATCTCAGCAATTAATACTATTAATTAATCAATGGAAAAATGGAGATGACTTGAACTGCAATAAACCTTTTTTCTGTTAGGTAATCTTTCATCTCTTCTTTAAAACACCAATTTAAATGAGTATATCCATTCAACTTTAACACTTTATTTAAAGTAATCATTGACTCAAAAGATAATGTATGCGAATTCTCTCCCAGAGTAGGTTAAAAGTTAATTTATTGAGTAATTTGCTACAATTTCACAATTTTTTTCCTGAGGTATTCTGTAGAAAATAAACAATTTTCCCAAATTTATCTGTTATTCTTTAGATATTAGAGTGTTAACAATTGGATTGAATGAGTTAAGAAGTGGATGTGTTAGAAAACCATACATTGTACCCGGGGCGGGGAGGGAAGGTGTTTATTTATATTTTAATAAGAAATGTTGAACTGGTGACCTTTCCAGGAATAAAGGTATAACAAATTAAAAGCAAAAAGTCACATCCTGATAAGCAGACATTCCTGAGTTGGATATACTTTTCGGTCTGCAAAATCTTACTTAGCCCAGACTCTGTTTCCAGCTTATCACAGTGCTGAGTCAGGCTTCCTTGTTCACACCTTCTTTGTGCATCTATATGTGTCCTCCTGTGTGGAAAAACTTGATTTTAGAAATGCTTTCTGCAGCCACAGAGACTTTTGGAGAGTAAACAACATCTTCCTATCACAAACAAGTCATAGATTATTATTTAGGTCGTTTTCTTCTATTTAAATAAAAATAAGGACATAAAATTTCATTTTATGAATGACTGACATTTTATATTGTTCCTTTGAAAACAGATGGTTCATATCTTATTCAACTTGACACTCATTTTGCTGACTAGGTAAAGGGCTGTATTTCTTCGCTTAGTCCCAGTGTTTCACTTCATTATGTGATGCTGATGACAAGCTTTTCACCTAGATTGCAGGTACCAGGCTTGAGCATCGCCTGCCAAAAGTGATTAATACCAATCAAACAGAGTTTGTTCAGTTGAAAAGACTGGCAGAAAACATTTATCATCTTCTCAAGAGTTCCAGATTGGCTCTGTGCTTGAGATAAACAGGATATAAATGCATTTGCTCCGATGTTCAACTCATTATCTTCGTTATTGAGCCTACATCCCCATCAAAGAAAATGAGTGTGCCCAACCTTACTCCTGACAAAAACAAGCATTTAAACTGTTTCTCTAATAACGGAAGCCAGGAAGTTCAAGTAAAATTAGGAAGCAACAACAACACACCTTCCTGAAATTCTTTCTGGGATCTTTCCTTAGATGATGAAATCGAAAAAAGATGGATTTGTACACTACCAACTTCACATGTTGACACATTAATTTCTGTTTCCTTAATGTTGCATTTATTGTAAAATGATCTCACTTTGTTATTTTTTGGTCCTGCTTAAGGGAAGATACTAGAAGAGGTCTCATCTGTAACCTCATTAACTTTTTACAGGGAAGAAATATTAAGAAAGACCTAAGACAGCAAAATGACAATAATGAAAAAAAGTAAACAAGTAACATTTGCTGATTTTCTTCTTTTTAAATGAATTTATTTAAGTACACTTTCATATGATAAAATCCATTCACTTGAAGTATTGTACAGCCTTCACCACAAACTTATTTGGGAATGCTTTACTACCACAAAATGAAACCTGTGCGCATTATCAATCATTCACCATTTCCTGTCCTACTCTCCTCCTACCTACAATTTCAAACACTAAATTTCTGACTTTGCAGTTCAGCCTATTAGGGACATTTTATGTGAATATAGTTATAGTCAATATTAGTACATACAGTGGTGTCTGGCTTCACAAACTTGATTTTTCCCAATATTTTTGGGAAGATGACTGCAGCCTTGTTCCTCAACCGGTGCAGGGTTTGAGAAAGGAAGCAAAATTTTGCAGAACAATTGTTTGCAATCTGAAATGTTTGCAAATAGAAGTGCTCAGGAACAAAGGTATTATGGTATCTCGTTAGTGGTTTCTTTCACTCAATTAAGGGCTTCAGGGCTCCTCCATATTGTAATACATATTGACATTTCTTTCTAACGTTTGTTCATTTCCTAAATTTGCCTTCTGTCTCTGTCCCCCATAGCTTTTCAACAACCACTAAACTTTTCCAAGATGTATCTTTTCTACACCTAGATCCAATTTCCTTGAAAGCTGTGCCTCATTTTCCCTCGTGTATGTATTCCAAACCTAATCCTGGTTACTTGTATACTGTCACTTACATGTAAAGACCTAGAAATAATGTGGTGTAACTTCTTCGCTAATAGTTTTCCAATATGTTGTTCTGACATAAGCTCTGTCAGGCTTGCCTCAAAAAAATATTGTAGTAAAAAAAGCAGTAGAGTATGCATCTCTATCATAATAATTCTTAACCTTCATAAAATAACATGGTTACTTCTAAGAAAAAAAAACAAGATAAAAACAAAACACATAAGCAGAGCATTTACCAATTAATTCATTGCTTTCCCTCTTCTTCACTTAGTAAGCATTTACCCAGCATTTACCTTGCAGGGCTAGGCCGTGAAGGAACTCACTGACTAATGGGCTGGAAGGAACACAAAATCAATCCTCACAATACTTTGTATCAAAATAAATGTGTATAGGCCTACAGAGAGTATTCAGAAGAACACTTCATCCAACTGCTAGAGAACAAGAGTTAAAAGAGTTCTGGAAAGATAAATAGAACAACCAGAGCAAAGTCCCAGAGATATGATTGAATGATGTAAATGTAGAGAAAGGAAAGGGAGTCTACTTGCTCAGTGATCTTGGATGGTAAAAGGGGAATCGAGAGAAGGACTCAGATAGAGGAAGGTCTGTTTTATCAGGGTAAACATTTTGAACATTAATCCAAGTTTCTGAACCTAAATCTCAGAAATACTTTAATTAGGCAGTTATACCAGCTAGATTTGGAAAGCACAAGCTTAGTGCTCCAAAGTTTAAAGGATAGTTTGGTGGGAGAAGAAACAATAGAGAGCTTAATTCAGTTGCCATGGGAAAAAAATGATAAGCATTTAAGTCAATGGAAGCCAAAATTTTCAGCTCAGCCTTTCAACAGCTGACTAGTTATTGAATGTATGCGTGCAATATGGTCACTGTTAAGTGATAGTGACATATTGATTTGTGCTTTAAAAGACATAGTGATTGCAGTTTGGGACATACCTTCTTTCTATTATAGAGGGCATGGGCATGTGCAGAGAGGCACGCCAGAAGCAAACCGGGCAGTTGATAAAGCATATGCAATCAAAATCATATTTTGTTTTTGATAATACTAAATTGTGAAAATTCCTAAAAGTTAACTTTATTTTAAAAATCTTCTGTGACATAATAAATAAAGCTTTAGAAAATCAAAATATATTCCAAAAGTAATTAGAAAGTCTCTTCATGACCTAATACTTCAACCCAGGCACACAAAACAATTTTAAAATCCCATTTTTATCCTTTCAACAAGCTTGTGGACAAAGCCATATGGTTTCCTAATAAGATTTTAAAAGAAAGTCCCAGGCAGAAAACTGAAGGGGAAAAGTCAGAGTTAGTACTTCAAATACTTTCTGAAAAGATGTGTTGCCTGAAACTGTTTACTCAAGTTGGAACCTTTATTAGCTGCATTCTTTTCTTCTGGAAGACAGAATACAACTGTAAGTTATTTGGATAGGCTACAATCTCCACATGAATTTACTAAGGCTTTCATCCTCCTACACTGATGTGAATGTCTTAACAGCTTAAAAGACTCAAAGTACCTCATCCAACCTATTCGCCAGCTCTAAATGGGATTTGACATTACAAGGTCAGCCTGGCTTTTCCTCATAGATGACTAACAAATTTACAGAGACATAAGTTCACTGTTCGTACATGGATCACTGAGCAACAGACCAGTCGTTTTTGATAGTAACATTTAGATTTCAGTTATTAAAAGGAAAGTGAGAACTCAGGGTGTGACAAATTGCTTGGCACCTATGTAATGATCCAGAGACATATCTAGAAGGATAACCAATCAGATTTCAACAGGGAATCTTGGCCAATAATAATAATAAAATTGCATTATTTAGTGGAAGTTAAAAGTGTGATTTATTGTCTTAATATAGTGTTGGTTTACAGAAAGCTCTTTTTTGAAATCATAGTGCTTTTCACTTTTTCTCAACATTTAAACAAAGGTTAGAGTCACAGTATAAAGTAAATACTAGTAAAACCTTAGTTGGCTTTGTTAGGTACTAACCTTTTAATTAAATTTCAATAACTGGAAAGCTTGGAAAACTAATTTGTAGTGAAACCAAACAGGTGAGGAGAAAAATCCATGTGAGGTTTCAGTGAAAAGTTCAATCATGTCTAATTAGCAATGTCTACGTTGTCAAATACACAAAGGAAGAAACTCACAAGTGTGCCCAAATGCAGGAAAGTTTTGATTTAGGATGTGTGTTTAGGAATGGGTTGTCAGAGAAAAGAATTTGTAGTGGCATCTCTTTGTCACAAAACACAATTTCCACTTTGCTTCCTAGTTCAGAGCAACTAGCAATTGACTGGTCTAGACAGGTGCCTGGTCTTATTAAGTGCCCATCATGTTCATTCAACTCTCTCTCTTCACTTAGAATATAAGTTTTACATGTTTAAAAATAGAAACCTCACCTCTCCTTCACCCCTCACTTCCACTTTATTGCTCTATTCTCATTGCTGCAGTTGGAAAAATATGTTTTCTATAGCTTTGGTCATAAACCTAAAAGCATTTTCTCCACTAAAAGCTTAAATTCTTGTAGAATCAAAGTTATGATGCTTGTTAGATAGAAGTTTAAAAAGCATGAATGACATGATTCCCCCAAAGTATAATCTATATATCAATTTAATAAAAATCTATATGCCAGTTACTAGGGCTAAACAAAACAAGGAACAAAACAATCTTCCAGAAATGTTCTTTCAAGTAGAAAATAAAAACTAAATAATTATAAGATAGCTAGTACATATTGAGGATTGCTGACTCAACATCCACTCATCCCTTCCTCTTCTAAATAAAACCTCAATTATCTAAGACTTGTCCATGAAAGCAGGGCCTCATGCATCTAAAGCACAAAATTTCCACTACAGCTAGATTTGCAATCCAGAAGACTTTTTTCAATAACTAGAGATATTGTTTGATACTACAACTTGGGTGATGAAACCCAAGGATGCTCTTAATACTCTACAAATGTACAGACAAAGGAGTTATCTCATACAAAATATGTATATCTTTTATTAATAAATCTGGTATAAAGGGCTGGGAATTTAGCTCAGTAGCATAAGAGCCTGCCTGGTAAGTGCAAGGCTGTGAGGCTGTGAGTTTGATCCCTGGTATCACTAAAAAAAAAAAAGAATTAAACAAAGTGAGCTCAAGGCCAACCTCAACTACATAGTGAGACCCTGCCTCAAAAAAAAAAAAAAAAGAAAAAAAAGAAATCTGGTATAAATTGAGGGTTGTAACACTATCCCAATCATGAGATTATAGTATTCTTTGAGCAACAGTCCTTGTCTCCTTTAGTTTTATAAAAAAAAGGTGTATGTGTGTGCGTGTGTGTGTGTGTGTGTGTGTGTGTGTTGGAAAGCCTTCTCTTTCACATGTTAGATTCAAAAAAGACAACGTTTTGCTTTAATTATTGTTCATAGTTACTTTAGATTCCTTACACAAGTGGAAATTAAAGCAGAACTAAATAAGCATGCAAAAACTCATTCTCTTGCAGGGAACCAGAACCTTGATAATGGCATATTTTGTGACCGTGAAATAAAACATTTCCCCATTGTTCAAGTCAGTTTGTATCAAGTTTTCTATTGTCAAAGAAAAATGTCTCCTAAGCAAAGATAATATTAAATCTCTTTAAGTATTAGAATCAAGGAGACTATGAGGGAAAAACAAGGCCTAGAAAAATCCGGAATTATTTTTTTAAAGAAAAAACTATTTGAGTTGAGTCCTAGTGATTGAGTGAAAAGGGTAATAGGGGAAGGATGCTTCAGATAGAGTGAAAAACCTGAAAAAAAAAAACTGGAATAAGAGGCATCATGTCCCACTGATAAAACGCGTAGTTCTGTGTGGTTAAACCTGGGTATGTATGGGTTGTATATGATGGAAAGTGAGAAACAGTGGGTCTCAAAGTTGAATGAGGGTTGCAATGGGAAGGATCTTGTTCCACAAACAGTTCAAATATTTTGGGACCACAGAAAACTATAAAAAGATCATAGCATTAGAGTAATAGAATTCTATGTTCAGTTTTAAATATATGAACTATGCTCTAAAAACTAGAAAAAAATAGAATGAAACAAAGGATCTATATTTGGGCCTGTTGCTGTCACTTAACAATAGGTGTTGGACATTGAGACTAGGTGGTAGCATTTGGAGGAGCAAATATCAGGCAATATGAAAGTGTTTAGATATGATATGATTGTTTGGTTCATTGGTGGTAGAAATAAGGGAGAAAGATAACAAAAGTGAGAATTAGAACATAATGAGCAAGATGATCAAGATATCAAGACAATTGACAAATTAAAGTATGAGTCTACTGAGGTTTAGATGAAGAAAATAGCTGTACTGGCTATTCCCAGAGGCCATTAGTGATTGGAGAGAAGAAAGAATTGGGCCTGACAAGTAACTCCTCTCATATCTTAAATGAAAAAAGTAGTGAGGTAAAGAATATAACGCCCCTGAAAACCGTGTCTGTATTCTGAGCTCTGAGAAATAGAAATAAGGAAATGTGACTAAATTAGGAATACAAAACAAGGGAGATTTTCCTACATCTGGATGAGTCCAAGGTCATCACAAAGGTTCTTTGAAGAGGGAGACACAGGGTCAAATGTAGAAAGCTGGGATGACATAACTGTCCTTTGGAGTCATGTACTTTGAATGGACGAGAAGGGATTTGAGCCAAGGAGTGAAGGTCGGCTATTGAAGACAGAAAAGTCAGGACATCAATTCTCCACAAAAAGCATCCAGGAGGAAACAGAAAGAATATTATTGTTCATGCTTTGTTTTTAGAATTCCTGAAATGCAGAGATGTAAAATAATAGTTTTAAATTAGTTTATTTATTATAATCTTTTACCTCAATAAATACAAACTAATATACATTTTAGAAAACTTGAATGAAATTCCCAGTAGAGAAAAACAATTTGCATGTTAATATTCACATCTAACTACAACTCTTAGCACAAAGCCAAGGCAAGTGGGCGCTGTGATGCTCTGCACTGTGAGGTGGCCTGTCTCATCTCATCTGGGATCCCCCCTGAGGGGATTACAGGGAGGTCTGTGGCCCATTGGACTCAAGAGTCAGAAAGCAGTAGTTTCTAAGTAACAACCGTCTTTACTGAGAAACAAGCACGGTACACTCCAATCAGGGCTAACTTCTGTAAGTATAGTGCACTTGAGAGAGTTACAAGTAGGCAGAGCAGAGGTAGCAACAGTCCTAACCAAAGTAACCCTTCAGGCAGTAACTAGAGATGGCAGCCGCCGCGGAGTGCAAGGGTCGGTTTCTCTTTTGTTTATATGAGTAGGGATCAGGGCTAATCTCTGCAAACATCTAGAGAGGGAGAATTTAGAAATTTATGTGGCCTTTGTGCAAAGAAAGACTAAAGCCAAAGTCCATTAGGTGGTTCAAAACCACAACACAACACCTGTAATTGTAGCTTACTTGGGTAAAGACGGTCACTATAGTTTATTTTTGGGCCTGTGACCCTGTGTGTGACTATGTGGCACTTGAAGGTATCAGACTGTATTGTGTTGGGGGGTTGGGAGTAGCAAGGCAGCATAAAGCATCCTTTTCATGAAGCCTGGAAATCTCAAACTCAGGGAATCCTGCACAGACTTCCTTAGAATTTTTGCTCACTGCTCTGGTGCCAGTTTCCTAGATCTGGCTCATTCCTGGCTAATTAACTTCTTTACCTCAGCTAATTGAATCACACTTCCAAACGCTTTGTTCAACATCAGCAGAGACGTGTTAATAAACACCACTGCACTGTACTTCATTAAATTATTGCTTGCACCATTTTAGATTAGGTTCCCAATTTTCTCTAATTCATTGGTTAGGAAGCTGAAACTCAGTTCGCACAGCATCATATGGATAGCAGAAATCTCAGAGAATGAAAAGCTGTGTTTTAGGATTTTTACAGTATTGATATGAAGACAACTTCATGTATTCCTTTTAGTTTGTGACTTTGATCTTCTGTAAAAGTTCTGTATTACAACTTTGTAATAACTCAGATAAAGTACTAGAGAGTATCTTATTGTTCAGAATAGAATTGGCAAGAGTTAAAGACAAGTCATATAGTACTAGGCAAACTTCCAAACTTTTCTGCTCATTTTATTTATTCTAACATTGGGTTAAATAGTTTGCCTTTTTAAATTTTCCTCCATTCATAGGCACATTATAATGAGTATCATAGCAATACACAATTTTAATATTTATACTGTAATTAAAATGTAATTATTTGCCTATTTTTTATTTTGATACTGGGAATTGAACTCAGGCACTTCTTACAGAGCTATATCCTTGGGCTTTTTAAAAAGCATTTAATTTTTAAATAAGTTCTTGGTAAATTGCACAAGTAGGACACCAGTGTGTGATTTTCCTGTCTCAGCCTCCCAAGTGCGGTGATTAGAGAAGTATATCACTGCTCCAAACTTAGTTACTTAATATTTGCTTTCATAATTTTTAAAGATTTGTGTATTTTTTATGGAACTAGGGCTTGAATCAGTCTTTATATTGAAGTACATGCATAGCCTTTTTTAAAATTGATACTTAAGTCTCTAAATTGTCTGGTCTAGGCAGTGCTCAAACTTTTGGTCCTCCTGCCTCAGTTTACGGAATTCTGGGATAACAAATGTGTGCATCATGCCAGGTTTATTACTTAATTTTTAAAGTGAAGAGTTAGCTGAGATCCTGCTATGATCAGATTACTGTTGCATTTGGATTATTTTATTTACTTGTGTTATTCATGCAGCCATAAATCAATGATGCACATTCATAATATCACAATTTAGGGAAGAGCTTTAACCACAAAGTATTTAGTGTGTTTCTATTTTACACAAAGAATTCTTACATTTTTATGTCATGCTCAATAAATTGTACAGGTAAAATTCCTGTTCCTAGGACATCTGCCTTTAAAATTAAAAGAATCTTTGTATTGTATGCTGTATTTTAAAATTAAATGTGTGTACATACTATCATTTATATGAATTTTGCTGGAATGCAATAACAAATGACCCAATAGAATTTTGAAATGGTCTCTGAAAAAAAGAAGAATAGAAAATATTTTCTGGTTTGTGAGTATTACGGGCTCTGTCACAATTATTCAACTCAGCCTCTGTGTCATGAAAGCAGCCATTGATGATTCCTAAATCAATGGGTGTAGCTGCGTTCCAATGAGGCTTTCTGGAGAAAAATGAGCTGTAGGACTCTTGTTTTGCTGTCAGTAGTCTTTCTCTCCTGGGTCCCAGAACCACAGAGACAACTGAGAGGGCAAATGGGTTCCCTTAAGAGGGTATCCCATGCTGGGGGTGGGATGGGCGTCACATTGCTCGCTCTGTGGTTTTCCTGCTTGTCTTTCTACAACCATTTTTGGTTCTGTTTCACATTCTGATTTATAGTTGAGGAGGGGATAAAATTGGTAAAGGAATAAATCAATTAAAAAAAACACTGACATGATTAGGTTAAAGAGTTTTCCATATCTATATAAGTGTTTAGAGTCTCCAAATTTGGAATGAAGAGAGCCCTTCTTCCTGTCCATTTTCATTGAGTCTTACCAGCATGATTGTGTTCTAGATTCCAAAATTGCAAATTTTACTGAATTAATTGCAGGAACTGGACTTCAGATTGAATTTATGTTTATCTTTTTTTTCCAGGGAAAATGACTAGCTACCACTGTGTGGACATTGTACACAGCCTTTGGGGGAGAGAGAAAAAGCTACATTCTGCTTCACTCATTAGTACTAAGACTCTAACTGTCCCCTTACACAGTTACTCCGCGGTTGAGTTCTCCCTGAACAAAATGGAGAAAACACTATTGGAGTTGCGTAACGACTGAATGAAAGGGCAGAAAGTAGAGTAACAACAAGACTATTGTTTTAGTATTCCATTTCACCAACCCTCTTAGGCTACCATCTGAAAAATAAAACCATAAACAATTACTAGAAGAAGTAAAAATATGCCATCTCAGCACCATCTTAAAACAATTTTGCTATTTCTACACTTCTCTGACTAAAACTTGCTGCATTAGCAATCTCACAAAATCAGATGGAGAAATATCATAGCAAGTACAATTGTGAATATAATCAACTCTTACATAATTACAGGATAACATTGTGAAGCTTCCAAAAAAAGTCTAATGTAGAGTGAAACTAATGCTTAAAAAGAAAGAAGAAAAAAAAAGGAAAGATTAATAGACATGTGCTCCCCTGAAATGAAGGCTCTCAAGCATTTAGCGTGAAATTGGTATTCTGCCATTAAAAAAGGAAGACATTTCAGAGACCTTTTCAGATATAAAGGGAGGTGCTACAGATTTAGGGGAGTGAAGGAGAGGATAACCATTACAAAGAACTATTACATGTCTTTTTTGCTCATGTGATTTAAAAAAATTAATATCTGTCAATCAGCATATTATAGAAATTTTCATAGAAACACCTCTCATAAACTACCCATTAGTACCTCAAAGAACCATATGATCAATTTCCTTTTGTTAGCCACAGCTTTGTTATCAGATCTGTCTCCCATGAAACTTTTGGAGAAAATTTTTCACTAAATAACGTTATGCAGTTGAAATTAAAGACTATGAGACAATTATATACTCCTGTAAAACAATTATGTGTCTAGCTAGCAAAGAATGTTTAAGATGCTGCCTTCACATGCCACTAACGTGATTGAATTTCTTGCAAAATGACAGACTACACATGTGAATGTTTGCATGAGCTGAGAGTCAGAACACAGTCTCTGCCAGGCTTATGGTGGGCACTTAGTAAGATCTGTACTTCTAAGGTGTTCATTTGCTGTTCGAAAATGTGTTCATTAATAATGTTAGTAAACATTGTTAGTAGATGATCTTAGTGGAGGGTAGATATTGCTGCGTCCTTTTCTATATTCCTTTAACTCCTTCACACATGGGATGTAAAAACTCCCTTTCCCACACTCGTTTGGGGAAACATATTTCATATCTTTGCAAATGATCATTGATGGGAAGACTAGTGAAAATAGAACTGGAGGAAGCTCCATGTAATATAGCCATGAAAAAATAAATTCTATTTGAGATAATAGGTAAAATAGAATGGCAAAGAAAACAATTTCCCAGGGAATCCAAAAGTACTTACTTGAGGAACTGACCCAGGTGTTTAATATGTACCATCAGCCATAATATTCAAAACGATTCTGGGAGACTGGTGTGATTATTACTTCTATTTCATATGTAAAGAAATTAAGCTTTGTAATGATAGGTAATATGTCATTCATGCTTTTAGGATTGCTGATTTATAAACCGAATTGATCAAGCTCACATATATTTTTGTGTTACTCATCATTATTTTAGTTTTCCTATGGTGAGAGGCTTAATTTATATTTGATACTTATACCTTTTTAAACAAGAGAGGTCAATACAGACTGCATTATGATTAATAACACCTTACTGGTTTTAGCTTGCATTAGTATCTATTTTATCTTTAAAAGGTTGTTTTTCTTCATGTATCTGAATTTCTTTAAAGAGACACTTTGTATGATTGATGTTCACATAGTTTGCAATGTCATGTATTGTATTTATTTTAATGTGTACGTACACAACATGGAATTTATTCTGAGTTACGTAGTGAGTATATACATGCAAAATAAAATCTTTGTTTTCAACTATACTTTTTCTTTGAGCCAGGAATCGAGCTCAGGGCCTTGCACTTGCCAGTCAGGCACTGTATGGCTGAGCTATATTTCCAGCCCCTCAAATATACTTTTAAACCTTTAAAATGAAACTTTTGACATGAAACAGCATTGAAGAATAATATTATTTTAAAAACTTTATTGGATAATAATGTAAAGGACTAAATTTAAGTAATTTGTAGCATTTTTCATATATTAAACAGTGTATCACTAATGCTGATGGGTGTGATATGATATTGTAGCTGCAAATCAGTAAGTGGCTTGTTAAGGAAATTGTAGGTGTGCATCAGAAACTATGTGACCCTGTAATGGCAAACATATAAAATACGCCTAGAAAAGTACTAACCAAATTGAATGTCACCCACACTTAAATGTGTGTATATACATATCTCCCGCTTTCTACCTTCTTTCTTGACTTCATTTCTCCTGTCCTGCCCTTTTTCCCTCTCTCCATGTCTCCTTACCTCCCTCATTCTTGTATTTCTTCTTTCTTTCCTTTTTCTTTGTTTTAACAGGGATGAGCTCAAACCCAGAGCCTCAGTTATCTGCATTCTCAGCCTCACAAATACCTTTCTTCACAATCAAGGCCCACATAATTGTTCATAATAGAAAAAAAATTAATAATAAAAAACAGTTATCATCCATGATATATTTTAGTGAATAATCTGAGAATTTTTTCCATTGAATGAAGAATTTAAATAAGGTGACAATTTCACTGGCTCAGATTTGAGAGAATTAAAAAGGAAGCAATGTATACAACAATCAGAATAGGCTGTTATGATCACATTATAAACTGAGGTCACACACTGTGTTTCTACATAACAAACACTATATTTTTCATTTACACTTCAAGCACAACTGCAGGTCAGAAAGTGGGTTCTTATTTTTCTCAGTGAGAAAATGGAGCTGAAGACAAAGGCTGAGAGGTATCATTAAGATGTACTCTGCCAGGAGGCCTTTACCACTGCAAAGGGTAGTGAGCTCAGGAAGACTGCTGGCATGTACAGAAAGTTGTAGGCAACATATGACCTCTCATGTCATCAACCAAGTCACATGGTCACTTTAATACATGTAGGGTACTGCAAACATATTATGTACCAAGGTGTGAGAGAAATGCAACTTTGCTGAATGACTTTATGAATTACTAAATGTAGAAGTGCATCATTGAACACACACACACAAAATTATGGCTAAGGAAAAAGAAGTCTAGAAAAAATTAAAGTTATGCTACAAAGTGAACTTTAGATTACATATTTATTAAGATGGAGATGTAGCTTAATGGGGTAGCACATATTTATCAGCACAAGGACTTGGGTTTGATTCTTACCAGCACACACACACACACACACACACAGATACACACACACAATTCATTTATTGTCTATTTATTTTTTGTATTTTAAACAACAAATGTTCTTCTAACTGGAAAAATAAATGCAATGCAAACTAGTAGGTTAACAATATAATCCCAACCTTTTATTTTTCTCCATTTCAGTTATTGCTTCTTCACTAAATTTTATGTGATTGTTTTAAAAAAATGTTTTCCTTAAGCATAAAAGTCTAGAAAAATATCAGTGATTATAAAAATATAACACCTCACACCTTAGTAAGTACCCCTACTTTTTTCTGGCCAAATTTTATATGTGTATGCAGATAAGATTTGCACCAGGTCTCTAACTGCTTACCCAGGAATATGCCTCTCCTGGTTTACTTCTTCAGAAACACGTAAACACTATGAATTTGCATGAATATTCATAAAACTTTACACATGGATTTATAAAAATTGGAAAATCCAAAATTTAACTCTGAAAATTAGTTCAAATTATCTGAGGAGTTTATTGTTCATTTTTGGAAGAAATCTTAGAGGAAATGTAAGTAGATTATCATCATTTAAGTGTAACTTCTTTATCCAAAAGAAATCATAATAGAAAGTGCACAATTTAACAGACAATACAATTATTATGGTAGAAATATTATAGGTAAATAGTTTTTCTTGTAAATTCACAAAGAGTTAATTAAATGAAACTTATAATGTTTACACTGAAATTTATAAATGTTTTTAACTTGACCCTAGCAATAGATGAAATATCATAGCAGACTTATTGTCTTATAAACTTTATTTAATATCCCCTTTCTAGCATTATGTTTAAGCTCTTTGAGAGCAGAAACTGTTTCTGCTTTGCTGATTTCTATGTTCACAAAGTATTTAATATGATACTGCACATACTAAATCTCTTTGAAAAAGGAATACTTTCACCTATCCAACTATATTTTTGGAAACTATGTTCTAAAAATAGTACAAATGTGTCAAGTAAAATGACACACACTTTTAAGCCCTGAACTCTAAAAGGCTGAGGCAGGAAGATTGCGAGTTTCAGTCCACCCTGAACAACTTGGTGACTTAGCATAATTCTGATTTTAAAAAAGGGATGTTGCTTAGGGAAAAATCACTGAGTTGAATCCTCAGTAAAAAAAAAAAAAAGAAAAGAAAAGAAAAGAAAGAAAGAAAGAAAAAAAGAAAGAAAAAAAGAAAGAAAAAAAGAAAGAAGAAAATTAGGACAGAAGTGCAATACTGTCTGCAGTTGGTATGGTACATTTAATAAAATGACATTTATTCTTCTTCTGAGATTAAGGAAGCCAGACATGAAGGCACATGCCTGTAATCACAGTACTGGGGAGGCTGAGGCTGGAGGAATGTTGTGAGTTTGAGATGAGCCTGGGATACTTAGTGAGTCAAGCCTAGCCTGAACTGCAAACTGAGACCCTGTCCAAAAAAGAAAAAAAAATAGATTACTGGAGTAATTAGTGAAACAAGATTCATGAAATCACTTATTCTTCCCACAGACATTAAAATTTTGATGAAATAAAACCATTGTGTTTAAATAATTACTTGCCTTTATAGAGAAAAGAAATTCTCTTTCATGTTTATCATTGGTTTATGAGAAAATGGAAATAATTTCTCTGATCATTATTCTACATACTTGTAAAAGATATTAGAATTTTAATATAGGATATTTAATCCCAAGATTTTCTTAATTGAATTACTATTAAGAGAGACAAAATGACACTAATGGACAATAGCCAGACCATACATAATATTTTGACTCCAAACTTTCAGCAATATACCCCAGCAGCAAATCTACAATGTTATTTTCTCATTGCTGAGACACAATTCCTGACATCCACAATTTAAAGGAGGAGAACTTTCCTTTGGGTTACAGTTTATAGAGGCATCAGTTCATGGGGCTGACTCCAAGGCCTGGCGTCAAAGGGACATCCCAGGGTAAAGAGCTTGAGACATGGCTCAAGATATGGCGATGGGGAGAGAGGAGAGGGAGAGACAGAGACAGAGACAGAGAGACAGAGGGGAGGGGGGAGAGGCGGGAGAGAGAGAGAGACAGAGACAGAGAGAGAAAGAGAAAGACAGAGAGAGTGTGTTTTGGTTGCTTTTCTCTCATTGCTAGGTCAACTTACCCATCACCCAAAATGAAGGAAGACAATGTTTATTTAGCTCATTGTTTGTGGAGTTTTCAGTCCATAATCAGCTGGCTCCAAGGCCCAGTGGCATGGCACAGGGACAACATTTCAAGGCAGCATACTGAGCAAAAAGGGCAAAACAAGCCTCTTCTCCTCCCTTATATTATACAAGGGCCACTCCTCTCCCCCGGAGCAGTGTAGCACTCACAAAATTTCTGTGCCATCCTCTAGCACAGGATGCGGCTATTTACAAACTAAGGATCTTATCTTCCTGCTGAGTCTCTTAGTTAAACTTCTCAAGTTAACACAATATATCAACCATACCAGAGAGAGGGAGACAGAGAAAGAGAGAGACAGAAAGAGAAATCAAGAGAGATGAACAAACAAAATAGATCCAGGCCAAGATCCATCCAATCGCCTTCCTAAACTCCATCTATGAGTACATGAGGCTTTGAGGGACATTTTTGACATGACCATAACAAACATTAAATATAAAACAACCCTGAAATAATACTGTGAGGATTCCTAGCTCAACTAATTATACAGGAAGTTAAATAATAATTTTTGCAACAATCTTACCAGGGTGGACTGGACTCAATAAAACTGCAAGTTTCCCACATTTTTGTCTGAAATTTCCACTGAGGACTGACCAGACAAACCAATTATGCACCCCTAAAGAGTAGTACAGAACACAATGCCTGTGGTCCACACTCCTACAGCTTGGCTTACCAAGCAGCCTCCAAACAGGACATGCATTGAGACTTCCTTTTTATTCACTACAAAGTTTTCTGCCTCTGTTTTCTTTTTCCAAAGCCAAAGTCATAATGATTGACTTTGTGCTATAGCAAGCTCAGAAAAATATTTGTTTTTCCTTTGGTTGATCTTCATTTATTTGCAGAAAACATGTTGCCAAATGTATAGCAATAGCTATACTATTTAACTAAAAATGCATTAAGAAACATAGAGTCCATGCTGCTTTTCCTTATTAAAATGATTCAATAAAGATGATTAGTAAAGAGTTATGCATTGACCATATATATCAGATGAATAGCAGTTTACTTACAAAAATTTTAAAACAATCTTTACAAGATCTTCTGACCTACTTTAAACATACTGATCAGTTAAAAATAGATCACTTTAATGTTTTCTAAAATAATATATGACAGATTCATGTCAATGCCAAATGATCTGAAGCATTCTGAATCACCTTTCAAAAACAATTTGTATCAGTGTTCATTGTATGAACAAGATTCATGAAACATTTTTTTCTGAATTTGAATTGTTCTGCAAACACAAAGGAAATCTACCATTATTTTAGAGTTTTCTTTTCAAAGTAGCATCTGACTTTCTTACCTAGGCAGGCTTTGAACTCACAGACATTCTGCCTTAGAGTTCAAAGTGTTTGTGGTCACTGATACGCATGACGTGCCTGGTCTATTTAAAATTTTAACTGGCTTATACAGTTTATCAAAATTTGTTTATCAAAATTTGTTTCCTAATTATAATATATTCTCTGTATGCTAAATTTAAAAGACTTTGACAAAATCTTGTAATTTTTTCTTCATGTCTTTGAACACAATGGTACAGAAAAATCAAAAAATTATCATCATCATGAATGAGTACACCTACATTCCAGGATAGGATTCTTAGATAATCTAAAGTTATTTATTCTTATTACTACATTTTCTAAACATATAAATTCAACATACTGGCATAATATATAATGAGGAAATATTTCATTTTTCATAAGATGCAGTAAACAGCTATTAAAAATAAAACACTAGTTTATATTCATAATTTTTGAAGAAATATATAACCTTGAAAAATAAAGTACAGTAATGGGGACCTCGTATATCCAAAATTATCCTTGTCTACTTTTCTCTTCCTTTATTCTTTGTCTTAGAACTTAGACATTTCTTATTGCCAACAAAAGAGCTTGGAGACAAAAGATATCACTAATCTTTGAGCCATGAAATAAGAATCCAAGACATAAAAGTCAAATGCGGGTCTTTCAAGGGAGGACAATAAATCCAGCATTCCTCAAGGGGAGAAGGCACAGACCAATACTTTGTACCAACTGAGTTTCATAAAATTCTGCTCCTTGAGATGCTTGCTTTGGAGCATGTGGATGGTTTGACCAGATACTCAAATATCCCTAGGAAGTTTAAATGCTTTCTGATAAAATGAAAGTATTATAACAGTTTTAAAATATAGAGTGTAAAAAGGATCTAGTCTCAAACTGACTACTGAATCTCTGATCTTCACCAATTCTCAACATATAGCATCACAAAGCTAAATAGTATTTAGCAGCAGAGCTACATACGTGCTTGCTAAAGCGTCACTTAACAGAAGGGAATGCTACTTCTATGTTCTGCTACATGGTGCTTGTAAGAGTATTTACAGTACCTTTGACAATAAGAGGAATGGGATATTTGGCATGACAAAGAGAGATAAGAATGAAAATAGGGAGAAAAAAATGAAAGAACCGTTCAACTACAACACAACTTAGTTTGAATTAGCTTTCATCTTGCCTGCAATATCTTTAGATGGGTATGATATGGAATGTATAAAATACATATTGTCAGGTCCTGTTCTTTAGAAATACAGAATTGGTCTACAGGAAAGGTCATAATAGAATGAAAGATACATTTGGAAAACAACCTCAGTAGAAAAGTCCAGATAGAGAAGCTTATATAACTTACATAAACAAGAATTATATCGTCTTTTAAAACCAGAGTTCAGTGTTTTTATGCAGATATTTCTCTAATCAATGAAAATTTAAATACAAAACAAGAAATATACCATTGCTCTTTATAATGTTTGAAAATATTTTCTCATTTTACTGATATTTAAAAAACATGAACTTTGTATATATTAACAATGTGCCAATGGTATGTTGACATACATTTGCTATGTTTAAGTTTAAATTTATAGGACTATCTGCAGACACAATTTAAAATATAAACATAAAGATATGCATATCTGAAATATATCATTCAAGATACATTTCAAGATATATATATAAGATATTGGCATTTTATCAGAAAAATATGCCTATACTATTTGTCCTTTTGAGAAATATCCATATTTAAACATCATTAAGTACCTAACTCATTCCTCTCTTGAAGTTCAGAGAACTATTATTTCATAAAACTTTTTCAATTAAAAATGATACTTAATGCTAATATATAATTATAATTCAACTTTATTTTAATAAACAAAGTTAACATATAAAGTACTTAGTCATATAAAATTAAATAATATCCTTTCTTTTGATTTTATTATCTCTTCCCCATTCAAACTTTTGGAAAAGTATTATCATACTATGTATATATATGTATATATATATACATACACACACATTAGGATTAAAAACTTCAAACAAAGAGTATGATTTTGTATCCGAGAATCTGATACAGGCTAATAACATGGAAAGAAAAAAAAAGGAAGGAAGGAGTGGGAGAGAGAAAGGAATAAAATCAGCTAAGGTATTTCTTTAGAAGTGCTAGAGGAGATGCCTATGGAATTGGAAATGATCTCAGTAATGTAATGGTCTGTGTAACCTCATGAGCTGTCAAATACTAGACTGAATAAGACTAATAGCTCTTTATAAAGAGTTTCTTTTAGCACTGCTCCCCAAACTCAGAGGCACAGAACAGTAGCTATTTAAGGGCAAAGTGATAAAGACTCACTTACTTAGGTTGATAAGCTTTCTCAGAAGTAGCATTTTGATTCTGAAACAAGTCACAGAACTCATTAGCAGAACCAATGGCAATGATAATAGACTATGACTATCTTTAATTGTCCCTCTGTTGTGTTATGCATTTAAAGGCACATTTAGAATGAAAGCTTTGAAAGTAATTTAATGGCAAGATTTAGCTTTTAAAGTAAGATAATCTCACACCTGTAACAAGATCAGTTCTGCTTTAGGCACATGTCCTGGATCACCTTCAGAAATCTTTGTTGACCACATAAAACGCTTTAAGCTAATGACTTTGAAAAATAAAAAAAAAAAGTTCTTATCATTTAGTATTCAAAGACATTAACTTTATAAAACATGAAGTAAAATGCGAGCTAGCTACAAACCTGACTCCTATTTTCAATGGTATTCCAGGTTTTAAAGCACCAAGAGCTTTAAATAAGTCCTACCATTTATATCGCAGATAATTTCAAGGCTTTCAGTATGATGCAGAGAAGTACATAAAGTTTAAATAAGCAAGTTCAATATTATAAAATAATGTTATATTTAAAAAAGCATAAAAGAATCTTGTTTATTTTTAATAAAAACTCCAGAAAATAAGCTCATAAAGACAACTAGAGCACTTTGCTCATTATTGTAACAGTAAGAAGGAACAACTTGGATATGGACATATTTTGTTTTATTGGAGGAGAGTTTATCTTTTAAAAACATTGTAACTTATAGCAAGAAAGAGATGTGGCCTGGGGCCAAGAGAGTGCAATTCTAGTCAGGTGTTTGTGTATGCATAACTCTAAGGGCTTTGGATTGCCTACTTTGAACTTACATACTTTGGTATATTTTTTTAGTCTATTCTTCATTTAAAAATACCATGGTTTATCCTATGTATCTGGATTAGATTTAATATGGTCTTTTTAAATGAGGGATATATATTACTTTATCAAATTACCTGACTTATGTAGGTATTTAAAATGTTTTTCTAAGTGGCTGGGGATTTGGCTCATTGGTATAAGTGCCTGTCTGATGAGCACAAGGTTGTGAGTTGGATTCCTGGCACCAAAAATAAAATAAAATAAAATAAAATAAAGTACTTTTCTGGCACTATGGTGGATGAAATATCCTTGACATTTATCTGCAGTTAAATGTTATGTTAAGTGCTTCACATATAATAGCAAACTAGAAAAAGAGAGTGAAGTCCCTGGGTTCAATCTCTTCTATCACATTATTACTTGGTTAAATAATGAAACAACTAGAACAAGCAATGAAAGGGTGGCAATAGTTCATCAACTGCATGTAAAGCAATGTGGAAAACTGCATACCAGCCTTCTGCTATTTCTTTCTCCCTTGTTTTATTACACAAGACGGAGGCTCATAAATGAAATGAAACAAAAAAACTTGATTGTAGTAAATTAGATACAGGTTTGAGACACTAGGAAATATGTTGCTTTATCTTCTATTTTTTCCTTCAGTTTTACTAATGTGACGTTTTCACATTTTTCCTTTGGGGGAATATTTCTAGAATTGTATAAGAATCACTGTATTAAGTATAAGAAAGAAACCATTTAGTCTCTTCTATCTCTTAAACGGTTTGGTTTAAAAACAACGGGAGAAGTTAAAACCAGTTACAGCCATAGTACACAATCAGGATTCTTGACACAGCACAGTGAAGTTTGAGAGATACAGGGACAGTAAGCATGTAAAACACTCCAGTTTCAAACTGAGCACCCACTGTGTGTGAAGTAAGTTACAAACATAAAGCAGAGAAATACTTTTCTCCTACCCTGTGTATTCTATACTTGCAAAGAGAGAGATGAACAGATAATTTAAATAGATTACAATGGATGGTGTGACCAAAGGTGGAAACAGATCATTTCAAAACTCTGTGGCAGAAAATGGGGAAACAAACACAGTGCCCAGATTAGGAAGGACATATTGGAAGAAGTGACGCCAATTCCTAAAGCATCAGTAGAAGTTAGAAATTATTAAAGGGAAATTTATGAAAAAGGAAAGCATACATGGTGTTGGAGGCAAGAAAGCTTTGTTTGTATGTGGAATCTGATAGAGGAGTCTACAGAGTGAAGGAGGCAGTGAAGGCTTGGGCACAGTTCCTATCATGTGAAATCCATTATGACATGCTAAAATGGCTCAATGGTGATCAGAAGAATATTGGATGCCATACAAAATATTTGGAGAAGCTTTGGGTTATCAGTTTAACATTAGAAAACAGCTTTCTGACATGAGGATAGAACAACTTAGACTCTAGCAACAAACTTAAAAGCAAATGATAGAAATTTGAAGCAAGGTAAAAAGGGAGATGGTGAAAATATCTGAGTAGCTTAAAAACATATCAAACACTTCACCTCACCGAGGAGGACTAAGTGATTGATTAGAGTTGGGGTGTGAAGGAGCAAAAGGAATTAATGGCAACCACCAGATTTCTAATTTGAGCAACTAGATAAATGATAGAATCATCTAGGAATTATTTTGTGTGTGTGTTCAGTTCACTTATTCCTTTTATGGAGCACAGAAATACATTTTCCAGCCTCTAATGACTGACTTTTAGTCAATCCTATGGGTGACACTCATAAAAGCCACTTTTAGGGCCAATTCTTGGAAACACTGTATGCAATTTAAAACTCATCCTATTTTCCCCATGGCAACATTAAAATTAATCTCTTCTAAATTGTTCAGCTACAATGTTAGTAGTAGACTAGTTTCTATGCTCCTGTGACAAAACTTTCCAAAAGACATGCCTGGCCCTGATATATATATATATATATATATATATATATATATATATATATATATTAAGAGTAACAAATAAAACTTATTGTATTAATTCACAAAAGTTGCAAGGATTATTTCTTACTATATCCCATTGTTTCCTATTCTGACTCAGTGAAAAATCAGTCAAAGAGTAAGAATTTTTGGAGAAGAGAAGTTTAGAGAAAAGGGTTTAGAATAGGAAAACATTGACGAACTCATTTGCAGCATGCTGAGTTTGTGTTCCCAGGTAATACTGAAGAGTAGAAGAAATAATGCTTTTGGATATGCATAACTGTAATTTCAAAATAGAGAATAGGGAAACTCAGATTCATTGAATTATAAATTATTTTTGATACCATGATGTAATTATATCACCTCAATCTTACATGCATTTATAATTATTTATAATGGAATGGCAATTCATATAAATGCAGTGTAATTTTTCATTGTATATTATATTGTGACTCATTACAATAAATCACCATATTTGGCAATTTGTACTTTCATAAATTAAAAGAATATATTAAATTATTTTTCTGAAGATAACTGTGTAGACATACTAGGTTGACCATCTTTAATTGGATAATAAAAATTCTGACACTAAATTCTTATTTATTATTGTTTGGTTTAAAAAAATTGAAGGTGGTGAAGTAATAGTTCCTGCTCTTCCTTAGTGAAACCCCATGAATTGTGAAAAGTTAATTTTATTAAATATCCTAGATTTAAACATAAGACTGGAATGGTGCATAAGTAGAAAGTATGCTTCAAATTCACTCATTTTTAGTAATTTTTATGCAAACTTCCAGTAGTGCACAACATCCAGGTAGAAACCTGGAGATTTCCTAGTTTCTCTGTGTCTTTGTTCTACTTTTTCAGTTCCAGTTGATTCTCAGTTCCTATTATACAGAAGAGACTTGCTTGCAGCCTAAGAACACTAACTGTTGAATACACTAAGGCAACTAAATAAATGTAGCTAAAAGTAATAATAACCCTAATGACTTGGTAGACGATTTGTGAAAAAAATTACTGATTTTAAAATATAATTATGCTAGACATTAGCTTAAATGTTTTATAATGAGTGCCAAAAATTATTCAATTTTTTCCTACTTTAGAAAATTCTTCAAAAAGAGAGCCAGAAAAGTAAGACCTTAATAGTATTTACTTGAGAAAATCATTTGATATTTTATGGTTTGTTTCACATACTTGGTATGCAATTTCAATAGTAAGTTGTCTTTCTGTTAATCATCAAATATAAAGAAACTATGTAAAGCAACAGAACAAGATAATGGAAAACAAGATATATAGTGAACAAAAAAATTAAAATTCATGGGTCCACAGATTAAAAATACCTTTGAGAAGGTAAAGAAGCAAAATTTGAGCCAAGCAAATAAGTGACATGGAATATTTTAGAAAAGAAAAGATGGACACAGATATAACTTTTTGAAGGACCCACTACCACCAGAATAACAAAACTCAGGTGAGTAATAATATAATGAAAGTTGGTAGAACACACCCCAAAAATAAATGCTGAGATACTATTATGTTACATGTTTTATTAATCAAGAAATCAGTAATTTTCTTTCTGTCACTTACTAAAAGTATTCATTGATTACCTGTACTTTGGTGCTGAAGTACACTGAAACACCTATAAAGGTTCTTGCACCATCCAATATAAAATTTCAAAAAGCTTGTAAGAGATATTTATGGGTGAGCTCCACAAAATTACTCTTATTTCAATGGGAAAGACAAAATTAATTTCAAAAGTTAAAACCTACGAATCTACAAATTTACTTTTAAACATTTAAGGGAACCAATTCTGCAAATCTGTGGGATAAACCTCTCATTAGATACAGCATCACAGGAGACACCGCCCTGGACTGCTGAGGAGGGCAATGCTGAAAACTATCAAACAGAAAGTTGGAGTTTGTGTGAAATGTTTTCTTTTCCTGACATCTATACACTTAATATCATTTTCAAAAAATGCATTTGCTAAGTCACAGTCACTACTTGAGGACTGATTTAGAGTGCCACACAATTTCGGGGCTCTCATCATTCCTAGAAGACTACTTAATAAAACATTTTATCTTTAGAAATGGCTGTTGTGGCTAAGCCAACTCAAGTAGATAAACACTTATGGTATAACCAAATGACTCCAATTAGATGTCAGTTAATGGTCTGTGTATTAATATGAAAATAAACAATAATTTTTTTTCAAATTAAAATATCCTAAACACACATAACTCTAACACAGCAGGGTCACTTGTGAACCCTTAGTTTAATACCATGCATACTTTGAAATGAGATTCAGAACTTTTTGATCTCCTCACAACTAAGGGTACCCATAAATCATTGATAGTATTTGCAAACTGTGGCTGAATTTATCAAGTTCTTATTCAATATCCTACCTTACTCTCTATTCCTCAGGTGAACAAAAATACCATTTGACTTAGAGAGACAATACCATAGTCATTTGGCACTTAGCACTATATAAACCTGTTCTCTACAATAATTACTGAAGACTTTCTGTGAGATTTTACTGTCTTTGAGAGTGTGTCAGTTACTGTTGGTGTATGGCAAGCTGATAGGTCCACAATAAAAATTTTCCAGGTTGAACTTCCCCATTAGTGGTGAATACTTCAATTTCACGACAATTTGGTTATTAAGTTAGAGTGTCTGATCTATGTGGTATACCATCTCCCATAGATTGTAAACAGCAGTAAACTTTTGTGTCTCAAGGGATAACTAGCTTTCCTCGATGTCTTTTCCTTTCTGGTTTCATTTCCTTCCTCTTCTCTTCCTCTTTCTTCTCTCCCTTTTCTTTTTCCTTCTTCTTCTAAACAGGCTATCCCTAGTCACTAAGTTGCCTGGGCTAGGCTCAAATTTGTAATTTTCCTGCTCCAGCCTCTCACAGTACTGGGATTCCTTACCATTCTTTCCAGTAGTCAGTTCAGAAACAAAATACTTGTATTTAAATTTAAATCTTTTGCTGAAGACCTAATGTCTATTTTTTTTCATATTTTTAGAATTGTGATGAATAAAGAATAGGGGAGCCAGGCCCCTGCTGCTCTGAGGTGAGTTCCAATTCATTGACACTGGCCTGGGAAGAGTTTGACACCATTGCTTCCTGTGGCTGGGTGACTTCCCAGCCCCCTAGGACACTACACTAGGCTCCATAAATTCTGTGGGCTTGAGTGGACCATGCCTAGTGACCTTCATTCAACCAGGGGAGCCAGGCCTGCTGTGCAAGGGGAGCCAAGGCCATGTGAGTCCCAGGAGCAGAAGGCACAGGAGGTGATTTCCAACACATCCAGGGAAAGCTTTGGAACATTGCTGGAAACAGGGAAATATAGGAATTTGACAAAATGAAAGACCAAAATGCAATCTCAAACCTCCAGCCCATTCCAAGAAAGCCTAGGAGCCATGTACATAGAAGAAAATACTAGTCATACACCTGAAATGCCTGGAATGATATCAACTGAAATAAAGAAGCAAGTACCAGAAGCTATGAAAGAACTCAAATCAGAAATAATCTCCCAGGTAAAAGAAGAAATGATAAAAGTAGTAAAAGAAATACTGAACACATCTAACAAAGACACAGCTAAAAAAATAGAGGAACAAAACAAAAAGATATAATTCCTGTATGAACAATATAAGAAACAGACTACATGAAGCAGATTCAAAGAGATATACAGGAAATCAAAAATTCAATTGAAAGTTGCCAAAACCACCTCAACAATACTGAAGATAGAATCTCAGACCTTGAAGATAAGATTGCAGCTAGTGAACAGGAAAGGAAAGATCTTCTAAAAATAACAAGGAATCAGGAAATAACAATTCAACAGCTGCAAGATGATTCAAAGTAAAACAACATAAGATTAATAGGGATAAATGTAAAAGAAGGGGACAACACAAATGATATCAAGAGGCTAGTAACAAAAGTAATAGCAGAAAACTTTCCAAACATGACAATGGAAACTGACATATAGATTAGTGAAGCATATGGAACTCCAAATAGGCATAACCAAAATAAAACTACACCCAGGCATATAATAATCACCAACCCAGAAATCCAATATAAGAACAGAATATTAAAAGCTGTTAGAGAGAAAAGACAAGTCACCTATAAAGGAATACCTATCAGAATCACAGCAGACTTCTCAACACAAACAATGAAGTCAGGAAGAGCATGGAGTGAAGTGTTTCAGATCCTAAAGGAAAACAACTTCCAACCCAGACTGATGTACCCTGCAAAACTGTCCTACAAAATGGATGGAAAAATAAGATGATATTTCCATGACAAAG
>PVLA01001878.1:239430-312909 GCA_004027455.1 Hydrochoerus hydrochaeris
AAAAAAAAAAAAAAAAAAAAAAAAAAAAAAAAAAAAAAAAAAAAAAAAAAAAAAAAAAAAAAAAAAAAAAAAAAAAAAAAAAAAAAAAAAAAAAAAAAAAAAAAAAAAAAAAAAAAAAAAAAAAACACTGAGCAAGACAGACAATTAAACAGAATGGAAAGGTAAAGATACAACATCAGAAAGGTAATATGTCAACAACAAACCAATATATAACAGTTATAACCATTAATGTAAATGTCCTCTATTCACCAATTAAAAGAAACAGACTGGCAGAATGGATCAAGGAACATGGTCCAACCATATGCTGTCTACAAGACACCCATCTAACCCCAAAGGAAATTCATAGACTGAAAATCAAAGGATGGAAAACAATACTCCATGCAACAGGAACTAAAAAAAAAAAAAAAAAAAACCTGGGGGAAGCTATTCTGTTTGCAGACAATCTGAACTTCAAACCAAGAATGATCCAAAGAGATAAAGTCACTATGTACTAGTTAGGGGAAAACTTCAAGAGGAAGAGATAACAATCTTAAGTATGTATGCACCAAATTCCAGAGCACCCAGTTACACAAAGCAAGTATTAACAGAAATGAAAAATCAAATCAGAAATAACACAATTATAACAGGAGATCTTAACATGCCATTGACACAAAGGGATAGATCAACTAGTCAGAAAACCAGCAAAGAAATAACAGAACTGAATCACACCTGTGAACAAAGGGATTTGATAGATATATACAGAGTGTTCCATCCAACAACATCAGTATATATATTCTTCACAGCAGTACGTGGGACATTCTCTAAAATATACCATATACTAGCCCACAGAACATATTTAAGTAAATGCAAAAGAACTGAAATTATTCCATGCATGTTATCAGATCATAGAACCATGAAACTAGAAATTAATGATAAAATAAACTGCAAAAACCCCACAAACACATGGAAATTCAATAATATATTCTTGATCAATCAGTGGGTCACAGAGGAAATTAAAGAAGAAATTAAACAATATCTACAAGCAAACAAAAATGCAAATACAACTTACTGGAATCTGTGGGATGCAATGAAAGCAGTAATCAGAGGAAAATTTATTGCACTGAGTTCCTACATTAGAAAAACAGAATGAACACAAATAAGCAAGCTGATACTATACCTCAAACAGCTAGAAAAAGAAGAGCAAGCCAAGCCCAAAGCAATAGAAGGGAAGAAATTATAAAGATTAGAGCAGAAATTAATGCAATACAGACTAAGAAAACAATTCAAAAAGTCAATGAATCAAAGAATTGGTTCTTTGAAAGAATAAATAAAATTGATAAGCCCCTAACCAACCTAATTAAAAAGGGAAAGAAAAGACTCAAATTCATTCCACTCAAAAGTGGAATGAAAAAGGTGAAATCACTACAGACTCTGGAAATACAGAAGATCATCAACATCTCTTTGGAAAAGCTCTACTCTCACAGGTTTGATAACACAGAAGGAATGGACAGATTCCTAGAAACATATGAACCACCAAAGCTGGATCAAGAAGATGTAAAACTGCTGAATAACCCAATTTCTGTTAATGAAATTGAAAATATAATTAAGTCCTTAGCAACAAAGAAGAGCCCAGGCCCAGATGGATTAACTGCAGAATTCTACAAGAAATACAAAGAAGACTTAATGGCGACACTCCTCAAACTCTTCAATGAAATTGAATGGGAAGCAATTCCCCCTAAGTCATTCCTGGAAGCAAATATTACTTTAATACCAAAATCTGAGAAAGACCCAACTAAAAAAGAAAACTACAGACCAATCTCCCTAATGAACATAGATACAAACATTCTCAATAAAATATTGACAAACAGGATGCAGCAAATCATCAAGAAGATTATATACTATGACAAAGTGGGTTTCATCCCAGGGAGCAGGAATGGTTCAACATATGTAAATCAATAAATGTAATCCACCATATCAATAGAGCCAAAAGTAAGAATCACATGATCATTTCTACAGATGCAGAAAAAGCATTTGATAAGGTCCAATACTTATGATAAGAACCTTACAGAGAATTGGAATAGATGTCTTTACCTCAATATGATAAAGGCCATCTATGACAAACAAACAGCCAGTGTCATATTAAATGGCCAAAAACTGAAAGCCTTTACCTTGAAATCAGGCACAAGACAAGAACGTCCCTTATCACTGCTCTTATTCAACATAGTACTGGAAATACTAGCCAGAGCAATTAGACAAGAGAGAGAAATAAAAGATGTAAAGATAGGAAAAGAAGAAGTTAAATTATCATTACTTGCAGATGGCATGATACTCTACAGAAAAGACCCCCCAAAACTATTCTGAAAGACTTCTAGGTATAATAAATCAATTCAGCAATGTAGCTAGATACAAAGTCAATACTCAAAAATCAATAGCATTCTTATACATTAACAACAAAATCACTGAGAGAGAAATGAGAAGTCAGACCCTTCACACTAGCATTCAAAAAAATGAAACACTTAGGAATTAATCTAATGAAAGAAGCAAAAGAGTTATACAGGAAAAATTATTATACCCTGAAAAAAGAATCAAAGAGGACCTCAGAAAATGGAAAGACATCATTTGTTCATGGATAGGAAGAATAAATATTGTGAAAATGGCCATTCTTCCAAAATTGTTATACAGATTCAATGCAATCCCAATGAAAATACCACTAACATACCAGATAGATCTATATAAATCACTCCTAAAATTCATCTGGAACCAGAAGAGACCTAGAATAGCAAAGGCAAATCTAAGCAGCAAAGCCAAGGCAGGAGGCATCACAAACCCTGACTTGAAGTTGTACTAAAAGACTACTGTAATTAAATCAGCATGGTACTGGAATAAAATCAGACTTGAAGATCAATGGAATAGGTTAGAAGATACAACCACAAGTATAAACACACTTGACCACCTTATCTTTGATAAAGGGGCCAAACATGTTCACTGGAAGAATGATAGTCTCTTTAATAAATGGTGCTGGAAAAACTGGCTATCCATATGCTGAAAACTAAAACTAAAACTGTCACCATGTATTAAACTAAAATCTAAATGAATCAAAGATCTAAATATTAAAACAGAAACACTAAATCTGTTGGAAGACAAAGTAGGTAAAAATCTTGAAGACGTAGAGGTAGGTAGAGAATTCATGAACAAGAACCAAACTGCACAGGAAATACTTCCCAGAATCAATACCTGGGATCATGTCTTATTAAAGAGTTTCTACATGTCCAAAAAAATCTCCAGCAGAGTGAAAAGAAAACCCACAAACTGGGAAAAAGTCTTAGTGAACTGTCCCTCAGACAAAGGACTTCTGTCTAGAACTTATTAAGAATTAAAAAAAATCAGACCCCTGACATTCAAAGACCCAATCCAAAAATGGGCATCCGAGATGCACACACAGTTCTCAGGTGAAGAAATACGAATGGCAAAGAAATACATGAAAAATTTCATCATTATTAGTCATTAGAGACTAATAAACCACACTGAGATTCCATCTCACTCTGGAAAGAATGGCCAGGATCAAGAAAAAATACCAACAACAAATGCTGGAGAGGCTGTGCGGAAAAAGGAATTCTTCTGTATTGTTGGTGGGAGTGTAGACTGGTTCAACCACTATGGAGGTCAGTCTGGAGATTTCTCAGAAAGCTGGGATTGGAAGTCTCATTTTACCCAGCTATTCCACTTCTAGGCATATTCCCAGGAGAACTGAAAACATCATAACACAGTGATATATGAGCACCCATGTTTATAGCAGCACAATTTGTAATAGCCAGATCTTGGAAACAACTTAAGTGCCCATCAACTGAGGAATGGATAAAAAAAACTGTGGTACTTTTATACAATGGAGTACTACTCAGCTGTAAAGATTGATCACATTGAGATATTTATAAATAAATGGATGCAACTTGAGACTATACTCATAAGCAAAATAAATTAAACTCACATGTATAAATACTGTATAGTCTCCCTACTGTAAGAAGTGGTAAGAGTACATAAGATTTTATGGTATTTATGGTTCCCCATTATATTTCTTTGAAGTCTTATAATGTTTACATTCATTGGTTGAAATGGTTTTATTCTGTTTAGTTTGATCTTATTATGTGTGATGGTATGAACAGCTACTTTGAAGAAAACAAGACAATATGGTAACCATTGCTGATTTAATATCATCTTGCTCTGAAGTCCTACCATGCTTTTGTTCTTCTATTCCCATTGGATCTATCATGTTGTGTGTTATTGGATTTTAATATGTGTGATAGTATAAACAAATTTTTTATGGAAAATGAGATATTATATTAGCCATTGTTCATTTTCCAGTATTTGGTTCAGAATGCCTTGTAATACTTGCATTCTCTTAAATGTTTTTATTCTATTTTGTTATGTTTGATATTAGTGTCTGTGAAGCTACACTCAACTATTTTAAAGAAAGAGATATTATGGTAGCTACTGTTAATGTCCAATTGTCTTGTTTTTAAGTGCTGTGTTGCTTACATTGTTCTATTCTGATCTGCTGTGTTCTGTCCTCTTTTGTTTTATTCTCTGTAAAATAAAAAAATTATATCTAGTTAGTGATACCTATGCAAAAAGTGTAACTGGTAAATAAAAAGAGGGAGAGAGAGAAAGTGATGAAAATGTATGTATCCCATTTTGCTTTTCTCCCTTTCTTAGCTCCCTCTAGCAGTTCTGGCATTAAATGTAGATACACCTGGAGTTGTGCTATCATTTGTAATCAAATGCCACAAAGGTACTCAAAATCTGAAAGAGGCCGTAAATAATACCAAGATCTTGGATAATTGAGAAATCCAATAGAGCCCTCTGTTTAGTGAGAAAAGTAATACCTTACACTTATTTAAAATCAAATACATTGAGTTTTTGTTGTATCTTTGTTTTACTAAGAATTCCATAAAACATTGAAATTTTATGCTGAGATTTTCATTGTACAATGAACAGGAAAAACAACATAGAAACTTCCGTGAATTACTTTTAACCTCTAGTATTAGTCTTATTAAATATTTCACAATTTTTTCTTCCTCTATAAATTTAAAAATATTTTACATTGTGGTGAATAATTCAGTTTTTATCATGTTTGTTTATCTGACATATAAATAAGACTTTAGCAGTTAATTCCAGGTTCACAGAAGTGCAGGAAAAGATAAGATATAATAAATAGGTCCATGTGTTACAAAGTCTTAGAATGTCTGAATGTGAGAGATGTAGAAAGCCAGTCAAAATAACACGTGTGTGTGTGTGTGTGTGTGTGTGTGTGTGTACTATGTGCCTTATTCGCATTAATTTACACTGTTATACTATGTACAAGGTGCAATTAAAACATTAATTTTTATATGAAATGTAGACAAATAAAGGTTGGGGAATATGATTATCTAGATTTTCATCAGTAGGTAGTTTCAGGTTTGAACATTCTTGACCTCTTGCTTGCTTTTATGAGAAAGGTGATCTCTACAGAGACAGGGAAATACTTCATGGTCTTCCCCAATACTTAATTGTGTCTTTAAAGTCATCTTTGTTATTAATCTAAACTCAACTAATTGTATTATAAATATTTAAGTTAGCTTCCCCAGTATTTTGTTGTAAAAGAAAGTGGATATAAATGTAAAATTTAATAACCTCTACATTAATATATCTAAGCATTTTGGATTCTAACATTCACACATAATCCATTTACCTTCATTAGTCTCCAATAACGTGAACAAATCCAAATATTGAAAAAAGCGATTTCTGAATATGTAAGTACAAAACTAAAAACACTGGAAAGCGTAACTTCGAAGGACATGCTGAACAGCTAACATTCTTAATGACCACCTCTACCTGGGCTCCCAATGGCAGCATACTGTTAAGAGTATTCTGGCACAATAGAGAAGCAAAAGTACAAAATGAACAGGTTTACTGAGTTGAGGACATGGGAAGGAGCACACAACTTATGACAGTTGGGCTGTCTCCTGTGACCAGATACAGAGAGACAGAGTTATATGACCTCTGATTGAAGTGGCACATGGGGCAGATGTTGATCACATGTGAAGAACCAAATGGAATTCTCTGTGCCTGCAAATAGGAAAGCAAGTTGCAATTAGGACTGAAGAAGAAGCAGGAAGTGGTAGGCATTCCCGCTTTGGCCTTCCACATTAGACCACCACCATAACTGTACAGTAATTTATATTAGGGAAAGAACTTTTCACATACACAGATATTATTTTTACTTCCAGTACTTTTTATAAATCTTTGCTTAAATCTTGTTTTCTCATCCACTCTTACCATTACCATCTATTTAAAATTACAATTTTCTGCACTCATCTCTTTTATTATTTTTGTTACATTTATCATCTCCTAACTGACTGTGTAACTTTGCTCTACTATATCAAATTTTTTTAGCTGTTAGTTCCAGAGAAATTGGATCCCAAGGAGGCAAGGCTCTGTATCGTTAGGGTTCATTTGTGCAATCCAAATTCCTAAAATGACACCTAACATATAGTAGATATTTAACAGATTGTTGTGCTTAGAAAAGGTTAAAATACATTAATATCATTGGGGATATAGCTCAATGCCACAAGCACCTGCCTGGCAAGCATGAGATTGTGAGTTCGATTTCCAGTACCAAAAAAAAAAAAAAGCATTATTATCTATCTAATCCACAATAGATCATCAGTTGTTGGATACTCTCCTTGAAATTACCAGAATTCTACTGATAATTACTTAATTTATATGTAATGAATTTACACAAGTGTAGTTTTGATTGCAATGGATAAAACTTTAATGGAAAAACTTTTAAGTATTATTGAAAAAAGCAGTATCATGTCCATGTACTAAAGAATGGTGAAGCTAGACACATATAGAGGGGAAAGAAAGTAAAATAATGGTAGTGGATGCTGTGGTGAGCCAACCAGATCTATCCCAGCTTCAGGAAACGCTGACTGCTGAAAACTCACAGCTAATGTTCTCTCCATCAGTTGCCCTTCACAGAAGAGTGATGTTTTTCCAAAACCCATGTCTCCTCCCTACACGCTCCTGGCATCCAATAACTGGTCAGTACAGTGATACAAATCAATACTTTGCTTTATCTGAAACTTTTTAAAAGTAGGTTCCTAGTTCCAAAGCTTCCACTGAATTTATTTGTAATTTCTGCTGCAAAAGTATTAACAGTACCTCGTTAGAGGTAGTCCTGTTGCCCTCAGTTCCTTTGAATATTGCTCCCAGAATTGTATCTTCATAAATTTCATACACGTCTTTATAACTCAGATGGTTTAAATGTGAAATATTACCTGTGTAATTGATGATTTTACAAAATATAAAATAAAATGGAATTTTGGATTGTAGTACTTCCTGACTGAAAATGAGGATCGTTTCACTGAATATAGAGTATCGATAACACCTAGTGTGCTGAATCAGGAAAACTGACAACTTCACTAGTGTTAAAATAGATGAAATAATGGTGAGAGGGAATGCACTCCCTGATGCAATATTTCAGACATTTGATACTTCAATGAAAGAAGTTCTATGAGAATTTTAGAACAGCTAGCTTCGTTGTATATCACTGACATAATGAGGAAAGAAAATAAAGCCCCAATTTGTGTGAATTGTGAAAGGCGAGTGAACACCTAAGCAGCATATATTTTTTATCTCTAAAGGGCAAATTAGCCATACACCAGATCTACAGTTTAATTATAAATGTAGAGTTTCAGAAAGCTGTTAATTCTCCATTTAGCAAGTATGCTTATACTAAAGTTAAGTTTCAAACTGGAGTTACCTGTAAGTATAACAACTGGAAGGATGCACTTCAGTATCTTGAATTTACAGATCATGTAAATGAAGTAAACCTTTAGCAGTGCTCCACTGCTCCTTCAGTGCTTCCATGAAGAGAGGTGCTTTAGATGCATTTCCAATTTTTTTTTTAGTTCATAGTGGTGACTCTAATTGTCACATCATAGTCCAACATGGGAGGTACTGGATTTACAAAGCAAGGAAAACAAACAAACAAACAAACAAACAAACAAAAAGAGCCAAAAATTAGTGGTAGAAGCTGGATACCCATAGATAGGAGGTGAAATAAAAACAGAATATTTTTCATTTTTATTGTAGTAGTACTTAAGATGTGTCTTGGTAGTCACAGTAGGAATGGCAATGCTGTATCTCACCCCCATATTGTACATTTCCTTATTTCTGAAATCAGTGTATTTTACCTTGTGTTATACAGGGGAATTTAAATGGAATTAACCTTGTTAATAAAGTGACTTTAATATAGGGTAATTATCCTGACTTCTCTGGGTTGTTAAAATGTAATTATAAGGATTCTTAACATCTGAAGAGTGGTGCATAGAAAAAGTAGAAAAGAGGCACACATTTAGAAAAGGAAACGTGACTGGTGGATCAGAGCAATATCTTGTGAGAAAGACACAACCTAACATTATACACTTTCAGGATGAAAATAGAAGCTGGAAACCAACTAATTTGAGGGTAAGAGGCCCTAGAAGCTGGAAAGAGCAAAATAGATGGTTCTATTCTAAAACTTCCAAAAATAACTCAGTCCTGCCAATACCTTGATGTTAACCCACTGACTTATTTCAGAAGTTTACCCTCTATAAGTGTAAGATGATTTACATTAAGTCATTAAGTCTTCAAAAATGTGTCATAGTAACAATAGAAAAAAATCAGCGCTCCTCCAAGATACTGGATTTAACACTGTGTCAAGGACACATTGAGATAATGCTAGATGTCTAAATAGAACAATGACCCAAATTAAGTAAAATATGTATTTCAAATTTTCTTTCAATGCAATTGGCCAAAAGAGTGCTTCAGTTTTGAAGGATGAAAATAGGAAATAGCTGCAATTTCCACTAGAGTTCACTTCATGTGATTTTCAGATATGTTTGCTTCAGGTAGTATACTTGCTCTCTGGAAATAATCATTACGAATTATTTTTGAAAGTGTTAGCTGGTAAGTCTCAGGGTTAATTTTTAGGTTAGGAATTGCCCTTAGCAATGCTTGGCTGATAGAGACCCACAATCTGAACCTAAACTTAACACCATTATTGAGGATTATCTCAGCTCCTGTTCTCTGTGGAAATTAGCTGAGACGTCTATTGATAACTCATCACATTCAAACATCACTGTGATACCATTTCTTTAATTTTCCCCCAGGTGTTTTTCCTCTAGAACACTCCTCAATAATCTTTCTGCATTCAACTCTCCATTTCAAAGTTTGTTTTCCAATGTATTCTTTTGAAACAATAATTTTCTAAGGAAAAAATAACTAGTTTTCTTCTCCTATTGAATTACTCAGCAATTTGAATGAGGGGTGAAGATCAGATTATAAATTACCTCAGATTTCTAGAGTCAGATGTGGAGCTGATCTCAGTGTTAGCTTTCTTTCTTCTTCTTCTTCTTCTTCTTCTTCTTCTTCTTCTTCTTCTTCTTCTTCTTCTTCTTCTTCTTCTTCTTCTTTTCTTCTTCTTCTTCTTTTTTCATTGGTTTTAGAAGTAGTGACATACAGACACTAATTTTTTTCCCATTGGTTTTAAAAGTAGTGACATCTGTTTTCCCCTGATGGTTTAGGGATGTATTTTTGGTCCTACTCTATTACATGATGTGATCCATGTGTTAGAATTTACCCTAGGAATGGCATAAATAAAGCTCATGTTTGAAGATGCAGTCAAAATGATTTGGGACTTGCACAGATAGTGAGGTAATCAGTGCCATTCTGTAAAAGCTGAGAACATCTGTATCCCTGCTGGGGACACTTCATAAGTTGATTCTTGCATCATTGATTCATTCAGTAAGTGTTTGTCAAGAACTTTCTAAATGTTTGTCACTAGTCCTAGGAAAACTGCTAGCACAGCTGTGAAGAAAAAGTATACTTGCTCTCTGTCTCTGTCTTATGAAATAGACTACAAATTTGTAAACAGGCCCCTTTGATTTTGGATGGCAAGTGTCACAAAGCGCAAATAGTAAATTCCTGAGCAAACATAGAGGTGGAATAAAACAGTTAAAGCAAGCACCAAATGAAAAGGCCCAACTTTCAAAAGGAGGATCACATGGTAAGCTCAGTGACCTAAAAGTGTTTAGGCATGTCTGCAGGATATAATTGGAGGAAGGAGCAAGATGTGAGAAGGGTAAGCAGAGGCTAAATTGTAAAGTAGCTTATAGGTGAATGATGTGAAGAGTTTAGATCTTATTATGAAGGCCATAGGGAGAATTAGAAGAGTTTAAACAGGGAGTGATACGATCAGATTTGCCTTTGAGAGGTAGCAGTGTGAAGCTCTCACGGAGCTAGACTCACAGCACAAGCTATGGTAGCTCCTGCCACTGGCAAACTGGATAACATCAAGGCCTGCTAAACCTTGATCTCTCTGTATCTGCAAAGATTTAACAATGCAGTTCTGGCTCTGATGCTCTGTGTTCATAGGACACAAACATAAAGAACACTAAGAAACTAAGCAATACCATTTATAATGCTATGAAAATTATTGGAGGTTGTTAACACAGTTTCTAATATTGACTGCTGATATAAACTGTGGCATGAATTAAATCTGACCTCTCAGATTATGGAAATATTATTTGACTAGATTATTAGAAAGTAATTTTGCTCAGGGCATGGACTATACATTAGTGAATTTTGTCTTCATTACATTAGGATTTTCAAGGAAATTTTTTCAAAGATGAATGAGTTTAGGTAATACTGTTAACACAACATAGTAAGGTTTTTAAAATAATCTACAAAAGGCTGTTTTGTTTAGACAGCAGAGGAAACTCATTATATTTGTCCAGGGATTATTTTCCCAATAAATTTCAGTATAAATCTAGGAATTTTGTGTATATCAAAAAAAGGAGTTTTATTAACTGTGGTGGGTTTAAAACTGGTAGTGAACTTAAACACCAGCCAAACTGAATCAGCATGGTGCTGGGTGTAGATGGACCACCGGAGGGCTGCTGCCAGAATAAAAAGGAGACCTAGAGAGAAAGAGTAGCAGCTTTGTTTTTGTTTGAAGCTGCTGATTCTCCTGGAGAAGCCTGTAGAGCATTTTCCCTGATGTGAACTTGGCTGTGTTCATCAGAGGAGCTTGGGACCTTGTTGCTGAGAATGACTGGGGTTTACTCTGAGGAGCACTGGTCCTTATTTTGAGCATCCTTTCCTAGCTCTGGTGGCGAAGATGATGTGCTGCTCAATCTCCAGGAGAAGCTTGTTGCACTGGCCTCCTGATATGTACTTGTGTGTTTTTATCATCAGAGGAGTTCAGGATCTATAGCTTCTGAGGATGGCTATGGTATTGTTTGGAGGAGACCTGCTCTTTATTTTGAGCATTGCGTCTAGGCTCCAGTGTAGAACACTCAGCCTACTGACAAAGATCCTTCACCTGCTGACATAGACTTTGTAGCTTCCACCATTGACCTGTAGGCTTCCTAGCACAGATCCATGAAATAGACTTGCATGAGTCATCATGGGCGCTAGGCCTCCAGCTGGACTCATGAGAGGCATTGTCATGTACTCTAGCTTTTCAGTCAAACTCATGTAGCGTACTGTTGTGGGATCCATACCTCAGCTGGATTCTCTGGGTCTTTAGTGTGTGAACAAACTTCCTGCAATTTCCTTGTATTTGACTTTGGGTGACCATAATATAATAGTACTATAAGTTATGTTTCCTTTATGTAATTTTTCTCCTTGCAATCCTTGACTGTTAGAGTATTCTGGAGCAATAGAGAAGCAAAAGTACAAATGAACAGTTTTATTATGTTGAGGATGTAGAAATGAGCATGCAACCCATGGCAGCTGGGCTGTCTCCTTCAACCAGGTACAGAGAGGCAGAGGGTTATATGGTCTCTAATTGGAAGTGGTACATGGGGTGGATATTGATGATGTGTGAGGACCGATTGTAATTTTCTGTGCATGCAAACAGGAAGGGAAGTTGCAATTAGGGCTGAAAAAAAAGCAGGAAGTGGTAAGTGCTTCCACTTTGGCCTTCCATGGCCAAGTTAGACCATGGCCATAATTGCACAGTAATTTACTCTAGGGAAAAACTCTTTCACTGACTACAACACTAACCATGAGATAATATTTACTTAACCTTAGGCAGTAGGAAATCTTACAACATCTCATATTAGAAATGATCAAATATATTGTCTTGCTTATAGCTAAATGTTGGGGAACTCTATTCAGACTTAGTCTTTTTAAAAGCAGCTAGTAATGGTCTTATCACAGACATTTAGGTTTTCAGATCTCTAATCTCCTGAGTCTTACTCTTCTGATCGGTGCTTTTAAAAAGAAACTTTTCAGATTCCATCTGCCCTGATAATGTCATGCCAGGAAGTAAAGGCTAGAAAAGAAAAAAAAAAAAAAGGAAATAATTGTTCTGTGATTCTAAAACATAAATCACATAATAAAATCTTCCCCAAAGCAGAAGTTTAAAAAATAAACTTGTTAAAAAATATCAAGGTACAAAATTTAAAGTTGTTGGACACTATAGAAAAAGAGGTGTTGTTTCTGGGGGGGAAATAATTCCTATTTATTTACATTTGAATGATATTTGTCATTTTTCACCCATGGAAGACGAAGGTATAATAATAAACTCCCTAATGCAAAATAATATAATAAAATTATCTACATTGGAAAAATATAGGTATTCTAGGTTGGTTTAATTTTGACCCATTTAATTTGGATTGGTTTTGAATAAAAATATATGGTTTGCTGATTTTCCACTTTTAAAAAAAATTATCAAGCTGAGTGTGGTGTCACACTCCTGTAATCCCAGCACTCAGTCCAACTTTGGCTACATAGTGAGTTTAAAACCAATCTGAATTATGTAGTGAGACCTTTTCTCATTACAAAATAATTACCATCATATGGGTTAAATTGTCATTGTATTCACTGAGTTTATAACTCTTGATTGATTGTTTATTAAATAATTAAAGTTTACTAAGGAAATTAGAATCTCCTCATGTTACCACATTGGGAGAGCACTATTTCTATAAATTGTTGTTTCCGTGTTCAGCTGACCATGTATTCAGGGTTTTATTACAGGCTTATTTTTACATTTATCACATCTACTTTTTGTAAGATAACATCACCCAGCTTGGTTTTACTTTCTGTTTATAATATATGTGGTGTTATTCTATATTTTATAAATTCTAAATCTGTACCTCTTACCTATAACTTGTTGCCTTTTACTTTAGAATTTGTCCATTTGACTACTGCCCAGATTTTTGCAATCTAATACTATATAGTCACCTCAAAATATATATTCAAAACTTAAAAAATAATTTTTCTTCAAATCTATGTCTACTTCTCTGACTCTTGGTATTAGCCTCATTTAAAACAACAGTGACCAAGCTGTTTTATAAGGAGAGAAGATTTGTTTAGCTCACAGTTTTGGAGATTCAAAGTTGAGATTGGACAAGTCTCACTAGCTTGGTCTCTGCTAGGCGTGGTGTTAAATCATGGCAGAACCTGACATGGGTGTAAATGGCCGTATCTCACACCGAAGCAGAAAGAGGAGAGCAAACTCCCTTAAGATAGTCTTCTTATGAGAACTCCAAGAATCATATGAGAGCTACCAGCAGATCATATAGGAAAGCATTTCCCCAGTAACCTGAAGGTCTGTCACCTGCTTCCTATCTCTTAGAGATTGAACTGCACCCTAAAAATATCCCCCTTGGGAACAGTCCTTTAATACACTTTGGGAGACACTTGACATGCAAACTATATCACCCTCTTGCTGATACAATTAACATATGTTGGTATAAGAAACATGTTAAAAAGTAAAGATCTATATTTTTATTATACATATATATATATATATAAAATATCTCTACTTAATTAAATCTTTAAAATTACACCAGTATTTCTAGACATTTTTTAACTTTCTGTTTGTGTTTGCACCAGAATATGCTATCTTATATGTCCTAAAGTCTGCTCAAAATATTTACCATCTATTGTATTAGTGTCACTAACATAACTGTTATTGATGGGATTTATGATTCTCTTTTTAATCCAGGATACAGAAGATATGATCATCTGAGGACGCCAATACTGTGCTCTATATCCGTCTCCAGTAAAATTAATCAGAGGCATATTTAACACACCAAACACCATAAAATACCTACCAGACTTATCAGCCCCTTTTAAAATGAGGACCAATAAAACAAAGAAAGTCAAAAATAAAGCAAAAACAATTTCAATATTAGTACATCAAGTGCACTGTAAGTTTAATATGTACCACCACCAACTGATGTCTTTTATATATATTTAATCCTAAAAATCAAAGGTGGTAGTTACATTGTTTATCCCCATTTTATAAATATCAAAAAGAAAACAGAGAAAAAAGAAATTTATTGAAGTTAAAATGTGAAGTGGGCAGAGAAAACATGATTGGAGTTTATTTACATCATGTCTTGAATGCTAAATAACGTTTTTGGAATTTTTTTCTTCTTGAAAATGATACCCATGTTAAAATCAATAACATCTCTCTCATACCTCCCTTAAGATTTTGAAAATAGGGTTTAACAATATGAAAGCAAGGGCTATCTAAGAAAAAGAAATCCTCTTCTTAAAATACAAAGGAAATACTTGGTAATTTTAAATTTTTATTTCTTATTGCATATTTTCAGTACATAGTAGCTACATACACTTTGGGGAATTGGTTCATGTCTTTCTCATCTGTGATCATTTACCACATCAGAGACCTTCTTCTTTATTTCAGATACCCCTCCTCATCTCAAGCAACTCTATATTTTTTTATAGCAACTCTCTTTATTTCACTCTTTGTTTTATGTTTTGTGTCTCTCAGTAAGAGAAACTATGTAATATTTTACTTTCTGGGTCTGATTTATGTTACTTAACATGATGTGTTCAAGTTCTATCCATTTTCCTGCAGATGGCATGAGTCAGTATTCTTTAAACTGAGTAATATGCCATTGTGTATACCTACCATATTTTCTTTATTCATCTTCTGGTAGACATCTAAGCTGTCTTGAGAGTTTAATATTGTGAGATGCTATAAAATTGATATGAGTGTATTCATATTTAAGAATGTGTCATTATAAGTCATCTACACAGTATTATAAGAAAAAGTCAACTCCTGATATAATAAATACTTCCAATAAAGTATTTCTCATTTTTCAGGTGACTGCCTCCTAAACGCAAACTGCCGTTGCAAACAGATTCTTCCTGTGTGATTTCTTGTCTTTCTCTCATTATTACACTTAGTCCAATATATTAAAAGTTTTCATTCCCCAGTCTTATCTTCATCAACATTTTAAGATCAATGAAAGTAGGAGACGATTGTTCTCAGGAAAGAGTGTTAAACACGTTATCAGTTTCTGCTTAGGTTACTAAATCTGGCAGGTTATCCACAACCTGGTTGGCAGTGTATGCCTATGGTAAGAAAGAACACTTGATCAAACTATGGCTATTTATGGATAGGCAGCAAGAACTAACAGAAGCCCTAGACCCATGAAATGTATTTGAGTTGAAACTTTGTACTCAATCTAGAGTGGCACAGAATATTAAAAGAGAGGAGGCAATTATATAAGAAAAAGTTTAATGAAGGCATGGAGGTAGTAACCACAAAGAAGGCTGCGGCAGCTCTCTGCAGACAAAGGGCAGGTTCTGCCTGACATAGGCTCTGATGGGGGAGGAGCTCTGAGGACTGATATGAACTGATTTATTTTGTGAGAGTTCAAGGTATTGGGCAAATCTTCACATGCATGAGTTTTGGCAAAGACTTTTGGGAGGAAGAAGCCTTGGAATCTTCTGGGAATAAGGAGTTATGCATTATCATGGCACAATTTTGAATCTTCACCATGATGATTGTGCTGTCTCTCAGATCGGGGAGGGATATATCAGTATTTCTCTAAGACACAGGAAGTTTCCTCAAGGCAGAAGGAGTATATTCTGTGCGTGTGCCTCCCCTCACACAGCCACTGAAGAACTGCAAAATCAGGCCAGTCTTTACTTCTATAGTCCAGGAGTCATTGGAGGAGCTAAAGACTCGCAGAATATCCAGGTTTAGGAAAAACAAATGCAAAGCCGGTACCATTCCCATTGGTTCTTTTCCGTGTCACAATACTGCATTGTCCTCACATTCAGATTTTCATGAGAACTAGAATAGAAGAGAGGGAGAGTTGACTTGGCCATGGCAGCATAGGAACCCATGCTTTGTGGCATTCAATAATCACTTCTCTAAAGGGAGAACACAAGGACTACAACTGATTTTTAAAAGACTTTAAAAAGTAAAGTATTTAGTATTACATAGAAATAAATCATCAACCTAGAATCTAAGAAATGACAAACATTAAATTAAATATAACTTGTAGCCAAACAGGTGATCAGTGCTCCAGGAAAAAGAATAATAACACAATAGATTATAACATCATTGGAAGCAACAGTGCTTCATGCCCTGTGAGGCACCCAGAAAATATTTACCCCTAACTGTGCATCAGGGAGCCATGGGGTGAGCTAATGTGTTGCAATAGCAGCATCTTTCTCAGTAGCAAATATCTGAGACTTAATTGAAAAGTTTTAGACATAACAATAACAGAAGAAAGAAGAAACAAAACTAATCCAGATATACACTGAGGTTTTGGAAAAGTAATTAACAGTATTAGAAGTGTTTAACTGATTTTTAGTTTATTTCCATTAATATCAGTAGAGATATCTTTGTTAAATCTCAAAGTAAGTCATTAATAAACTTTACATTTTGTTTCCCATAGCTTTGTCTAAAAATCTTTGAATGTTCAAATGCCAGAAAAAAACAAAATAATAAAAAAGAAGATGCATTTTCTCATACATAGTAATAAATATAAGAATAGCTGTCCCAGAGTTAAAAATTAGGAAATTGATTACCTGGCCTAAAATGCCCAGATAGCAGGCAGCTTCCTACTATACTAGCAGATTTCTTGAGGGAATCTATTTAATTACTGTATGAGTAAAATCAATGGATATTCAAGTTATTTCTCCAGAGAGTTCAACATTTATTCAACATTTACACAAGAAGATCTGGGAAATCCTTTACTGTCTTACGCTCTGAGCCACAGATAATTGCAGTTTAATATACATTTTTAATTATAATCATGGAAATGGACCCAAACATTTTAACATATCAGTGCTAAACACATAAAACTGAAGTTCTTTCTGGCATTTAATTTCCCCTAAATTCTCATTTTACTACAGTAAGAAATTTCAGTAATATCTATAGTTATCTCAAGTTCACACCAAAAACTTAACATTTTCTTCTCTTTGGAATATGTTACATCCTTCGCCTCTAAAATAATCATGATATAGCCTATAAAATACATAAGAAAAAAAAAGAAAAGGAGGTAAAAAGATTAAAGATTCACATATATCTGAGTTTAAAAATTTGGTATTCTCCAATAACATTCAAGTATCTAAAATTATTTCTGCAATATACATCTTTTAGTTACCTGGCAAACTAAAACTAGATTTTTAAAACCAGAATTCTTAAAGAGTACAAATGTTTTAACACTGTACAATAACCATTAACTAGATTTATAAATACAAACTGCTTGAATAGCCATAATTACATTTATTCCCCCTCTCTCTTTGGGCCATCTTTCTGTTTGCATCTATACAAGGTTGCAGATTGGTGATCAGAACCACCCCATCTGTGGATAGATGCCAAGCTGCCCTTATAGATGTGTGGTGTTGCTTCTACAAGACCTCTTTAAAACTTAGTTTGCCCATTTTTATACAGTAAAGTAATACTAGAACGTACTCTAAGGGGTTGCTCTCAAGATTAAATGAATAAATTCATTTAAAGCAATAGACATAGTAATTGAACACAGTAGCTATAATAATAAGTGCATATATCATTAGAAGTCAGAATTGTGCTATCCAAGTCTTCCCAGTAATCAGGAAATGTGTCATTACTTTATATAGGGAAAGGGCTTAAAGTTTTAGTATTTGCATCAAAATATAAAGCTAGTTTTCATGTGGTAAAGTTTTGACTTCCTCAAAAAGCATACACATGCACACACATGGTTTCTTTTTGGTGTGTGTTTATTTCTGTTCAGAATGATTGCTCATGACTTACCATAGGACAGAGTCATGACCACCAGTGTACAATGGTGACGTTCCAAGCAGTTAATTTTTTCTTGTTTTTATTAATCTTCTATCATTGATAGGGAACTTGGATTATGAAGAAAGAACAATTTTGGGGAACCCAAGAGCCTTTCATTTGATTGCTAGATCTGCCAATTATTATCTGTATTAATCTGAAAAAAAATCATTTTCTTGTTAGTGTTTTCCTCCTGCAAATCTAGGTTAATAACATCTAGCTCACAGGGTTATTGTATGAACAAATGATTAATAAGAATTGGGCTTGATTCATAATAGAACCTATTATCATTTCATTCTACATTACTTAGACATAAATACAAATCAAGAAAAAGTCAAGAATTAAATTTGCTATCTTCATTTATTTATAATAAAATTAGCATCATTCTAAAAAGCAGCATTAAGAATTTTCTTACAAAGTCACTTGTGGAAATTCCTATAAAATGTATTTACAGAGATTATATAATTTCTTGAAGCGGTTTATTTAGAAAAAAGAAAAATAAATAATAATTTTTTCCTATCATCAGTTACAACTGTTGAAATTACCTCTATTTAGACTTTTTAATAATCTAAATTCCAGTCTTAAGAAAAGTTTTACATTTCACAAATCACAGGATCAATTCAAAATGATTTTTAAATAATCATACATTTAAGGTGTGCAAAAATAGTACAAAATTAAATGAATGTCTCCTTACCTTGTAATATAATTTGCTAAATAGTTTTAAATACACCACGGAAACCCCCTATGCATTTCATAAAGATGCCTCTTCTTCCCTTTTCTTCTTTCTACTTCTGACTCAAGCCCTCCAAATTATTGCCACCCTGAAGCTGAGGAAGCATTAATATAATTTAACCTAAAACTGTATTACTGACTTTAATGAACCATAAGAAATGTTCATTTTATTTCTGCAATTAAGTTTTAGAACAAAGATATAGTGAAAGGTTTTTAACTGAAGAAAATTTAACATCCTGCTTTCTGTGTTCTTCATTTTGCACTTTACAGTAAATAATAGAATGAATTCCTGCCACTGCTAACAGTACAATGACACCAGAAAATATCAAGGTCAACAGGGAATCATTAAAATGAATTAACACACTATGCCTACTTCTTTTAAAAAAACAGAATGGTGTGTTAAAATAATCTACTCAAACAAAAGGATCATTATGCACAAGGCACTATGTTAAGACTGCAAACACTAAAATAAGGCAGGCTTTATCCCCGTGTTGTATTTTGCGATAGCTTGCAAAATAACTATTCCTATCCTTTTGTTAAACGTTTTACATAAAATTTTGATTTATATTCACAGATACCTATTTTAAATGTTTGCCACTCTGGACAAATTAATAATGACCTTGCACAGACTTATACCCACTCCTGAAAGCTTTATGTCTTTTCTAACCTTCAGTGAATATTCTCAGATGTTTAAAAAAATTGTTAAAATATGCTTTTTAAAATTGAAAGACTTTTAAAATAGCCTCTAAGGAAGGTACTATAAAAAGAATTTTCTTATAACATAATTTTTCTGTTTGCAACGAAAATATTCTGTCATACTCAAACAGGAAAGATTAATATTTGTTAGGTTCTGTATTTGTTTTAAGGAGTTTCACTGAGACAATATCATATTCAGAGAATGTAAGCCTAAAGGAAATGCCAAAATACATACACAGAATGTAGTTGGATTTCTGAGTATCTTGGAAGTTTTGCAACCAAAAATATTGCTGTTTTTAAAAAATAAAAACATTTCTAAGTACCACAAATATAGTGGTAATTTCTGTTTAGAAGTGTCTCAAAGAGTCAGAGACACCATTTCCAAAATATGGACTATTTGTCTAATTGGACTAGTGAAGAAAGTAAAACTAGGGAAACATAAAAAAACGAACACAGTGTCAAAGACACCTGTAGTACAAACCACGACATTTCACTGTTTGTACTTTTGTTATATATAGTGTGCTCAGAGGGCCCCCACTTAAGCCTCATATAATCATGAATGGGGCTGAGACTGCATTTGTGATTGTTTGTTGTGTGGTGCTGGGATTGGTGGTGTGAGTGCCACACTCATCCAGGCGTGGAGCAGGAACACAGTGTAAGGACAGGGATGAAGGCATGGCTTCTGCTGGATTAGTGCCTTGCTGTTTGCAGTGGCCATGAACAGCTACCCCCCAACTATGTCACCATGCCTTGCAGCCAGCAGCATAAGGACTGAAACTTCCAAGAACTGAAAGAAATCAACTTTTCCTTCCCGAATTTTGGGCATCAGGTATGTTGTCTCAGTAAGGAGAGAAAAGTAACCAAAACAGAATTTAGTGCCAGTGAGTAGGGTCATTGCTATGACTATATCTGACTATGTGATTCAAGAGCCTTTGGGAATGGCTGTGGGAAGAGTTTGGAAAGGTTCAAAGGTGTCACCTGAATGCATAGAGCTAGCTAGAACAGCTTTAAGTTGTCTTGTAGAGGAGATTCTGGTCAGAGCTCAGGATACCAGAAGGCTGATAGAAAGCCTATTGGTAAAGACCAGGCTTGGGAGGTTTCTCCTGGGAAGAAGGACTGCATTAGTTGTTGGACTCCACGTGAGGTGTTTTATGGCTTGGCAGAAAGTTTGTCTGCATTTTGCTTGTGTCTAGAGACTTTACCTGAGACTGAGACTAAGGGCTGCAGACTGATTAATCTTGCAAAGTAAATTTCAAGGCAGTCAAATGTTGAGGCAGTGGCATGGCATTGTTGGGGGCTTTTAGCCAGACTTACATTGCATATCAAGAGCAAAGAGCCTATCAGGATGACTTAAAATGTGAGTTTGGCCAGGAAGCTGTGCACTGTAAAGATAAAGCTGAGATCTCAATTGCTGAGAAGGCACAAAGAACTAAGAAAGATGACCTGAGGCCATCCTAGGAAGCAGTGGGTCACTACCTTTTGTAGCCTTAAACCAGCAAAAGTGAAAGAGTTTTCTCAGAGGAGAAAGCCACAGAGTGCCACATTCCAGAGTGGCAATGGAGGCCACAGGAAGTTCCAAAATGGCGGTGGCCACACCACATTTCAGAATGGCAGTGGCGTAGAGAAGCTATTCCTCACAATCAGGTTTAGGGTGGTGAGTGATCTAAGCACTCAAACCCTACAGCCAAGAGAAAGGAAAGCCTGGCTACTACTCCAGCTGGCAGTGGGCCTTCATGGTATCCATGTGACACTGGTCTTAAGTGCAAGGAAAATGCATGAGTTTTGAGGTTCAGGCAGCTTCCATCCTGATTTTGGAGGGCCTGGGTGGTCAGAAAGTGAGCCCCCGAGAAGGCAGTATGTAAAGATGTAAGGTTGGAGCCTAAAGTGCAGGGGAGAACCTGTGTGCTTTAATTCTATAACTTGAATAACTATTTCTAAAAGAACAATATGTAATGTATCAACTAGTGATTTCTTACTATTTATCTTCTTTTCTTGAAATTCTGTAATATTTCTACGTTTTTCCTGTTTTTTTCTCTTTAAATAAAAAAAAAATATGAAAAAAAAAAAGCCAGCAACGTGGATTGTCCATGGAAAGCTGCAAAAACTGAGCAGAATGGGTTTAAGAAAGAGGCTGTGAGAACTGGAACTCTTGAAAGTGCCACAGGGGTTGAGTCACTCAAGATTTTTGGAGTTTGCAAACAGATTGCTTCAAATGCTGAGGGTGGAACTCCAGGACTTAGTGTTCATCCTGCTGGATGTTGGACTTGTTTTGGTTCCAATGGTTTGTATTCCCCTGCTTGTAACTTATAGAATGGTAATGTTTATCTTGTGCCTTGGAAGTTTGGAAATGTTTAACCTTGTTTCTATTGTACAGGGGGGTTACAGTTAAGGAGGAGACTTGGGACTTGGACTTTTCAGCAATGATGAAACTGTTACGACTTTGACAACTCTTGGAAATGCACTAAATGTCTTTTGATTAAGGACCACATGAGTGTTTGAGGAACCTGGGCTGGAATGTTATAGTGTGCTTTAGGGCCCCCACTTAAGCCTCATGTAATCATGAATGGGGCTGAGTCTGGCATTTGTGAATGGTTTGTTGTCTGGTGCTGGGATTGGTGGTGTGAGTGCCACACTCACCCAGGCGTGGAGCAGGGACACAGTGTAAGGGCAGGGAGAAGGCATGGCTTCTCTTTCTTGCTGGGTTCAAGCCTTGCTGTTTGCAGTGGCTATGAACTGCTAACCCCAGCCATACTACCCTGCCTTGCAGCCAGCTGAATATGGACTGAAACCTCCAAGAACATAAGAAATAACCTTTCCTTCCCTAATTTTGGGCATCAAGTATTTTGTCAATGATAGAAAAGTAACCCAAACAACTTAGGTGATGAATTGAAGAGTGTTTTTCTTTTTTAACTGCAATATATTCTTTTGTAAGAGCTTGTACAGTATTTTAACTCTAACTCCCTTCTGTCTACCACTGAACCAAGCACAAAACAAGTCAGATTCACATAAGCTAAATGGTCATTCTACTGTCAAAAATTTAAAGCTAATATGTGCCTACACAGGCTTGGTTCATTTCACATGGGACATCAAAAATAACTGAGATAAGAAGCACAACTTGTTCTAAACATACTATATTTTACTTACTTATAAATATATTTTGTCCATGATTTTAAAAAAATAGTTTGTCACAATCACCTGGAAAAATTTGTTCTTTTTTAAAACCCTAATTCTGGGAATATATATTGGAGATTCTGGCATAATATCTGGATGAAGGTATGGACACAAATATTCTGGCGAGGAACTACATCTTGGTATAAGTGACACTTTCATTCCAGCACTGCAATTATATCTCTAAATCCTCAAATCATTTTGACTTTGGCCCAATGATATAGTTTATTGGACTGTACCTAAGTGGCTCAGTCAGTATCTTCCTCAGGAAACTGGCTTAGGGCTAATCAAAAGAAGGTAAATAAGAATTTGAGAATGGTGTAATATGTGACTTCTATGGGTTTCTTTTGTGGACCAAAGAAGCAATGTTTGGATAAATAAAAGTGGATCCAGGATGTGAGGAGAATCAAAGAGGATTGTGTTCAAAATTTGCTTTTGCTACCATGACAAAGCCTTGATTTCGCGTTATTTAGGTGTTACGACCTATTTCTGTCTTGTAACACAACTATCCTTTCTTTTTAAGATGCTTTATGGTAGTTACATTTATTTACAACCAAAAAAACATTCATTCAAATACACAAACTCTTTACCTTTGGAATGGTTCTTATGTAGCATGGTGATAGGCAACTTGAGTTTATTAATCTCAGAACTAGGTAGTTACCATTCTTTTTAGCACCTAAGTCGGGTCCATCTGCTTATACCTTCTCACTCACTTTCTAATTGCGTGTCTTAAACTGTAGATCTTTTTGAAGAATTAGATGAAGATCATTTCCTTCAAGGAATTAACAGTCAAAGAAAACTCTATCAACTCAGGGATTTCCTTTGTGATGCTCCCTGACAGCTTCTGAATACTGTTTGTGATGAGACCGAATTTGTTTATGAAGCAGTCAGTTCTGTTATTATTAGATAGTTGTTATTGAATCTTTATTTTGTATTAAAATACATTTTTTATTCTAAACAGGGATGGACTGAAATTTTACACATAAAACTAAGTGACAAATGCTGTGAATTAAAGGTGAAAAACCATGGCATTGAAAATTGTGCTTCAAGTATTTTGCCCATTGTCTTTGCCTAGTTTGGCCTTACTATTAGATAAGAAATGTAATTTTCTGAGTTTCTTATTCTTTAAGCAAAATGCCTGAATGGAAATACTCAGTCTCTTTGACTCTGACATCTTATGGTAAATAAAAGAATTTATCACAAAACCTAATGCAGGCATTTTCTCAATCAATGAGCCATGCAGTGCTCTTGGAACAAGTAGAGAAGAGCACTTCAATGCAGCAGTTCATCAACTGCTGAGCCTTGACCCCTCTGTGCTTCCTATGACCCAGGATGTACAGCTAACAGAGACTTTCAGTGGCCCATCTGTCACGTCGGCATGTGTAGAGTGAGGAATGGATTATAGCCAAAGATCCATCAACGGATGCATCAGTTCTTCCATTCTTACATTTAAAGTCATACAGCTTTAAAAGTGATGTTTTTGCCTTTATCCACATTTTACATTTGATAAACTATAACTCAGTGGTTGGCAATGAACTGGAAAAGTAAGTAAATGGTAAATCACTGATCCTGACTGTGACTTTTATCATTCCAGTGAAGATGGCCACTCAGTTGGGCCTGAGAGATTGTGAAGTGGAAAAAGCACACTGAGTGTTTCATTAGCACCACTCAAACCTTCTCTGTGTGATTCCTTTCCTGTTCGAATCCTCTCTCTCTTAATCCTGTCTATTGTAGCAGTACTTGCTGGACTTTTTTTTAACTTTCTGACCTCCTCTTCCACTTTTAATACTCTTTCTCCACAATTAAACTTTCCTGCCTCTATTCCAGTAAGTAGTAAGTAGGGAAATTAATGAAGCAGCTACTTTGGTTTAGGCTATTAATGGCTATTAAAGAACTAAATATGTTACAACTTAATTTGAAGTTGGAAAATATTTAGTGTCTACTATGGATCATCAACTGACTTCATGGGAAATTTAGAAGTTTTTATCTATGTTGCCCTTGATAATTCAGACTAAAGCAAATATCTAAATAATGTGTATTGATTGCTGAAATGAATATGTGGACAATGCACTACAAAAACATGGAAAGCTTGACTCAACATGGAAGAGTTAGAAAGTAAGGCCCCGAGGGGTATCTTTCTAAGCAAGCATAGGTCACTTATTAAAGTATTTGAACACTATAATGATGTAACATGTAAGTAAATATAAATCATTGTTGTATTTCACTTATTTGAAAGATCAATTTGACAATAGTATAGAAAATGGGAAATAAAAAAGAAAGAACAGAAAGAGGAAATATTACAACCAGTTGAAATGACCCAAATCAAAACTCTGTCTAAAATAACAATAAAATGAAGAAAAAAATCACCCCCCCCCCAATTTTTTACTAAAAGAAACAATAAGCCGTACAGATCCTGGGAGATGAGTACAGATCAAAAGAGAAAGATCGAAGATGAAAACAGAGAATTTGACTTGAACAGCTTGAATGTTTGAGGGGAAAAAATGTATGGACCTCAGGAAAAATATCAGGACAGACCACCAGAGGGAAGCAGTATGGATAAAGACACAAGTGTAGCACTGATAATAAGTAAAAAATATAAATATGGAAATTATACATTAAATGGAATGTAACAGTGAAGTCACTAACAGATCTAGAAGAAACATATATAATTAAAGGGTAACAATCAACAATCAAAGTAAAAGAAGATAACATGCTGTAGTAATCTCAGAAAGATTAAGGAGAAGAAAAACCCACGCTTAAGAACAAGTTAGATAATGTTTTAGAGGAACGGGAAAAAGAAAAAGGAAGAAATGGAAAAGAGGAAGAATACTGACAATGAAAAGACTGGTTCCAATAGATGTTAGGAAATTACATATGATAATTAAATAAAATAATACATTGCTTTGTATTGAAACAGAATAGGAGGACAGGAAATAAATACAAGTTCAACGACAGTATAAACAAAGTTTATGTTATATAGCTGCTTATATCTGTGCTTTCAGCTTACCTTAAATTTAGTAGAAAGAAAAAGCACTGACTTTTTTCAGTTAAGGAACAAATAAATGAACACATCTAAACAACTAAGATCATTTGATTAAAATATAATTAGAAAGTACTTGCCTGCACAATGAAGAATAGACTAGGAAAGGGAATGCGCCCATCAAAGGATATCAAATATATTAATTGTTTAAGCTGCATTAAAATATCACAACTTTAGGAGACTAAAGAACATGTATTTTTTATTTCATGGAGTATGTGAATTAATACTGAGCACATAGCTGGCTGGGTCTTCTGTTTGAGGATTCTCTAAGGCCATTGTAAAGAGGTTGGCTTTCATTACGGCCCTACCTAAGGTCTGTTGAAAAACAGATCTGTTTTCAATATCATGCAGTTTTTGGCAGCACTCAACTCCTTGAGATTTTAGAGTGAGGGCTTCAAGTTGGCTCAAGTTCATTCTCAATCCTGTGTGTGTGTGTGTGTGTGTGTGTGTGTGTGTGTGTGTGTGTTTAGTAGTATAGGTTTGTAATACATAGTAAATATACCCATCATAGGAATTGGTACCAATACATGTCACATCTTGTTTGCTTCCCTTCTGCATTCCCTTGGGGCTTGTCCTATCCTCAGAATCTTTCCCATCTACACAGTTTATTTCCTTGTTTGCTGTCATCCCTATTTTATTTTCTTCTCTAATTTATTTACAATTTGGGTTTCTCATCTAAGAAAAATCATGGTATATTTATCCATCTGTGAACCATTTATTTCATTGAGCATTATAGTCTCAAGGTGCATCCATTTTACTTCAAAAGACTAAGCTTATTCTTCCTTAGAGCTACATAGTATTTCATTATGTATATACACTTTGTTTTCTTTATTTATAAAAATAAAGAACATTTCATAAATTTGTATGTCATCCCTTTAGAGTGTATTTGTTATTATTCCAATTTTAATGTGTATTCTGTCAAATTGAGCACCTCCATTCTCTATGGACCTTCTTAAAAACATTTACTTGATCTTAGAACCAAAAAGAAACCCTTTTTAAAAGGCGAGCCTTAAAATACTATAAAATTTAACTTGAAAATAACATTCTATGAATTTTATACATTCTATTGGTTAAGAAATCAGATTTCCTATTATAGAAAAGCATAGGATATTAACCAAAGAAAAGATATGTAAATGAGACATTATGGAATTTATTGTACATGAGAAAGTAACCTTGACTTCTACAAATATATTTTTTGTGCACATAGAGAACTACCTTCATGTTTACAGGGAAATGGAAGGAGAAATAATCTGCTACACATTCCCTGTCCTATGTAGTCTTAGAGAAAGAATGTAGAAGATTTAGGGAGAAAAGACGAGTGAATTAGGCCAAAGACACTGAGGATCATTATGTCTTTAATTAAAGAAAAAGACCCCAAGAACACATACATATGCATTTATGTATGTATGTACAATGCATTGGTATTTAGTGACCTAAAAAGTCTTCATATTTAATATATATATATATATATATATATATATATATATATATATATATTCCATAGTAAATATAACTGTATGAATACTGTTTAGTGAATATATACACCAAATTTATTTAAAAATCAAGAAAAAAAGGAAACTATAAAACACATTGGAAATATATATTCTGTTTAGTAAAGCAAAGGAAGGAGCTACTGGATCACTTGTTATATCACAAGAAAAAAATACAAGTCACATATTACCTACTTTGCCTTTCTTCCAAATAAAATAGTTTAAAAATTAGTCTAAAATTAGAAATTAAAGAACTCTTCTAGTGTATAAAATCTGTGGAATGAAATCATTGCAAACAGTTTATGACAGTCTAATCTTCAAAGGTTTCCTAATAATGAAAGTTTTATTTGCATCAGGGTGACCCACATGACTAATTGAAGTGCTAAATAACCTTGTAGTGAATAAACACAACTAAACATCATACAGGTATTTATTAAAAGGAAAATGATTCTGTTAAAATATCAAATTACAGTTACTTGGTGAATCGTTTACAAATTGATAAATGGAATGTGGTGTACACATCCTCTCAATCTATATAATCTATGTACTCTGAGCCCTGATAAAACAGTAAGTTAAGGAATACATTTTCATTAAATGTTTCATATCAGAAAAAAATAAAATGAAAAAGTGCAAGAGAAAATAAACAAGTTTTATAATGTGGTAAAAATGAGCAAAAGTATCATCATTACTAGATATAACCTCTAAAAACATGTTAATCTCAAAATATAAACTTCAGTGTATTTTCATAGCTCACAGTGGTGTTTCTGTGAATCCGACACACCTACTTTACTGTTTTCCCACAGTCCTGACTGAGTCTGGATGGTGGACTCACTGAAGATGGAAGAGCCTCCTGGGTGTGGTTGACACCAACCTATAACTTTGTAGCCTGGATGGAATGAAAAAAGGAAAGAAGAAAAGTTTCACTTTTGCTTCTACTGAAGAGTTAGTCTTCACTGTCTTCACCACACTTGGTTTCCTGTACTTGCAGCTTTCCAGTGCTGACCCTTCGGCTTTCTGACACAGGCTCTCACCAGGCTGCAGGGAGCTCTGGGCCTTCCACCTTTGACACAGAATTGTAAATGGCCCTTTTGCACTCTTCCACACTTGACTCTGCAGGTGACCACTGCATGCATGTGTACAATGCAAATTCTTAATACATTATAATACAGTATATATTAAAATCTTTCCTCTAGCGATCCTAAGTGATACAGTGGTAAAACCTAGAACATACCTCTAGTACCAACCAAGGCAGGAGAAAATATTTACATAGTCTTTTAAAAATTATATTGCACATGAAGAAATGAAAATAAACTATGAACGATGTTTGGCTAGTTTTAAATCATCCATTCATAATTTCAATATGCATTGACATAAAAACTTTGCAGGCAAAAATGCTTTGCAATATAAATATAAATATCTGCATTAATGTGTGAAATTTACAGAAAGATAAATGTAATGTAATCAAATAAAGAAATAAAACTATATCAAAGGAATAGAAGCAAAAGTAAGGTAACTAAATACATTACCTGAGAATCATATACAGTGAAAAAGCATACAAGAGAAATTACACATCTCAGTTGAATTCTTGTGTAACTTTTTATGTGACAGAGCAATCTATATAGTAAGCATTTCCCTTATATGCAAATATAGTCCCTTCTAGAGGAGAACTTCGAAACATTTTTGAAATATCCAAATGTCTATGAAAATAGGCATAATTATTTTCTTTCCTTTTCATTCATCAACTATTTCCATATAGACACATTGTCAACAGTTTATATGCCAGTTACTGTCAGCAATGTAATTCAAGGGCTCCTGAATTCTAGACGTCACCTTTTAGGTGGTGAGAAAAACCAGCAAAGTAACTCTGTCCTACCTGTCCATGGAAGCAACTGGGAGATAATAGGGGGTATTTCCCTCAGAAACTCATGATCTTTATTCTAATTTTTAATAAGCTGGCCATGTGTGCTTGCTAAAGAAACAGGTAATGTAGCTTGACTTCAAACTTTACTCTATAAGAAAAGAATGAGGGCTGGGCTTTTAACTCAGTGGCATAGAAGCCTGCCTGACAAGCATGAGGTCCTGAGTTTGATCCCTGGTACCAAAAAAAAAAAAAAAAAAGACAATAATGAGAGCATATTGAGAAAAATTCAATACAATAAGTCCTTAAATATTATAAATACAGTCCTTAAATACAATACAACACAATGCAATACAGTACAGTACAGTACAGTACAGTACAGTACAGTACAGTATAGCACAATACAGTCCTTAAATGTTAGTGAGTCTATCAGTCAGGTCTTACATTATTGTCGTAGAGCTAAAGCATAAAAATTAGTAGCAGAAAGATGACAAACACAAAGTTATAGTTATTCTTTCCTTAAAGTTACTTAATTTCCCTAAAGTTTCTCACTAAATTTGACCCTAATGTAGTCCAACATTAAATACATTTAAAGTTCAATTGTTACAGTTTTTAGTAGTGTTAGTGACTTTTTAATTCTCAAAATAGCATCATTCATCAAGGCAAAGATGGGTTAGGTTGTACTAACATCATCTTATCTCCAAAGAACCAAGTTTTACTGAAAATAAAACAAAGGTTAAATTTTTTTCAGTGTAATTTATTCTTACAAGACATTATCTTCTATTAATATTCTCCAGGATTAGGAAATATAAGCTTTACTCCTTAAAAGTAAATTGAAATTTCATAAACATTTGATAAATAATATCACTTATTTAACATTCTCAATAATTTGTGTTTTATTTTTATAAAAAACATTTTTGGTAGCTTTATTTTAAATATGTGCATGATTAAATTAAAGTAGATCCATTTAGAACAAAAACACTGAGTACAGAATTTCTTAAGAATGTGGAATCAAAATTTTTGCAAAGTAGAAGCTCTGTTTCCTTTGATTAATTTGTATGTGTTTGCGTTACATAATGATTATACTCTTTGTATTTGTTACACATGTATTACACATCTTAATTTATTTTCACCTCCCTTTTACAACCCTCCATCTCTTGATTCCCTTCTCATTTGCTAATGATCTATATTTCTGAAGATTTATTAACCTGTTTGATATCTTCTCTTTTATTTTGCTCTTTAAGTTTTTACATTTTGGAGTTCTTATATAAGAGAAAAAAAACAGCATTAAAATTGTGCATCTGATTTCTTTCAATTAACATTATGGTTTTAAGAAGATCTATTTTTCTACAAATGACTCAAATGTGTGCTTCTTTATGGCAGAGCAGTACTCCATTGTGTGGGAGACAATATTTTTTGAACCATTCTTTTGTTGGTGGGCACATAGTTTGTTCAAAGATTTAGGTTTTATCAATTACCCTGCTGTAAACATAGATATGCATATATCACTGTGGTAGGATGTCTTTATCTCTTTCAAGAAGATAGATGGTATAATTGGATAGAATTTCAATTTTTAGTTTTTTCAGGAATCGCTATACTCATTTCCATAGTAGCCATACTAGTTTACATTCCTACCCACAATATAGAACTGTTTCTTTTACCCTAAAGCTTGTAGATTTTAATATTATTTGATTTCTTGATGGTAGTTATTTTTGGAATAAAATGGAATATTAGTGTGTATTAATTTGCATTTCTCTAATGACCGGTGATGTTGAACATTTCTTTGTGTATTTATTGGCCATTTTCATTTTATTCTCAGAAGTTTCTAACTCAGTAAGTATTTTTAAGGTGTTTTATTTGGAAGATCTGAATTTTTGGACTTTTGTATTTATTCTAGATATTAGATCTCAGTTCAAGGTACCTGGATTTTTGTTCTCATTCTGTAGGTTTTTGTTTCACTTTGTCGATTGTTTCCTTTGATGTGCTATTATTTGTTGTGCATTTGGGATTATCTTCAAAAAGTCTTTGTCTACACCTAAGACTTCAAGAGTTTTACCTATTTTATCTTTCAGTAGGTTAAGTGTTTCTGGTTTAATATTTTCATCTTTAAACCATATTTAATTTTAGTGTAGCACTAAGAGATACGGTTATATCTTCAGTATTTGACATGTGTTGCTTGTTTTCCAGCATCATTTGCAAAAGAAGTTGTATTTCTTTGTCATATGTTTTTGGGCCATTTATCTAGGTTCAGTGGCAGAATGTGTCTGGAGTTGATTCTGGGTCCTCTGTTTTTTCCACTGACCCACTTGTCTGCTTTTGTAGCGATGCCATGCTTATTCTCAGTGCAGTTTTGTAATGTAACTTGAAATCTGGATCATGGTACCTCATGCTTTGCTCTTGTTACCCAGGATTGCTTACGTTAGTTTGATCTCTTTTGATTTCAAATAGTTTTTAGACTGTTTTCTCTCATCCAAGTGAGGAACACAGTATCTTGAGTAGGATTGTATTAAGCTTATATATCATTTTAGAAATACAGTCATTTTTATAATATCAATTCTTCCTATCCAAGAATAGGGGATATCTTTCCATTTTCTAATGTCCTCTTTGGTCTCCTTTTTCAGAGTACTCTTGTTTTCATTGTAGAAATCTTTCATTTTCTTGCTTAGGTTAATGCCTAAGTATTTAACTTTTCTTTATGTTATAGTGAGTAGTACAATTTTTCTAATTCCTTTCTAGTGTGAACAGGGATGTACAGAAAGACTATTTTTGTGAGCTTATTTGCATCCTACTCCATTGTCGAATTTATTAACTCTAGAATGACCTGAATAATATTTTTAGTATTATATTAAACGGCAAGGGTGGCAATGGATATTCTTGTCATGTTTGGATTTCAGAAGGAAACCTTTTTGTTTTAACCTATTTAATTTTATGTTGACTGTTCACTCATCATAAACTGCTTTTTATCATATTGAGATACAGTCCTTTACTACATATTGATGTTGGGCTTTGTCAAAAACTTTTTCTGCATTGGTAAATATGATTGTGTGATTTTTGTCCTTGCTCTGTCTCTGTGATGTATTACTTTTATGGTGTTGCATGTCAAGCCATCCTTTGTTCTTGGTGTGAAGTGATCATTGTGATGATCTGTTGACTTCTACTGGCCAGTATTTTCTTAATGATTTTTGAGACCATCTTTAATAAAGAAATTGTCTCATAGTTTTTTTATAGTTGAGTCTTTGGTTTTGGAATCAGAGTGATGCTAATATCCAGGAATAGCATTGAGAGTACTCCTTCTCTTTCTATTTCATTAAAATGTCTCAGGAGTATTGTAGTTATACCCTTCCTGACGGTCATGGAGAATTCAACGCTGAGCTTACCAGGTCCTGGGCTATTCTTAGGTGGTAGTTGTTTATTATTATTATTATTATTATTGTTATTACAGCCTCAATTTTATCACCTGCTATTGGAGTGCTCAAAGATAAGTTTTGCTATTTCATATTTGTCCACTACTTACAGAATCTTCAATTTATTGGGTTATAATTTTTATAGTACTTACTAATTATCCTCTAGATTTCAGTAGTATCTATTTCAATTTCACCTTTCTCATTTTTAATTGCATTGATACATTTTTTTCCTTTTCTCATCCTTTTTGGCTAAAGATTATTCTGTTGGTTTATCCTTTCAAAGAACCAGTGTTTGATTCATTGAAATTTAGTGTTTTTTATTTTGATTTTTAGGCTTGAATTTTAAAAATATTGCTGTGAGTATGATGATTTCTCTTTTAACAATACATTTTGGTTTGGGAATTTTTGTTTGTTTGTTTTGGTAACTTGAGGTGCACCATTAGGTTATTTGATTAATCTCATAATTTTGTGTTATGTGACTAGTCACAGCCATAAACTTCCCTTTCAGGACTGCTTCATTGTATTCCACAGGTTTATAGGCTCTGACATGTTGTACTAACATTATCATCTGATTCCAGGAATTGTTTAATTTCTTTTTTGATGTCTTTTATGATCAACTGAGTATTCAGGAGGGTTTTATTTAGTGTTTAGTTGTTTGTAAAATTTGTGTGACTTCTTTTGTCATTCAGTTTTCATTTTAGTGCCCTGTGATCTAATAGTATACATGTGATGATTTTGGTTATTTTGTGTTTATTTATGTAAGCTTAAGGATTAGTATATGGTCCTCTTGAACAAAACTCTTTGTGCTTCTAAGAAGAATGTGTATTTTGCAGAAGTTAGATAACACATCTGTAGGCATCTATTAATTCTATTTGTTCAAAAGTGTAGTTCAGCTCAGATAATTTTTTGTAAAGCTTTCAGTCAGTTGGTCTATTTGTGAAGTTGTGATATGAAGTCACCCATTATGATTATGCTAATGTTTATTTGATCTTTTACGTCTAGTAATGTTTGTTTTATGAAATTAGGTACACCAATATTTGATGCATATGTTTACATTTGTTATCACTTCCTACTGAATTATTCCCTTCACTAATATGTAGTGGCACTATCTGCTTCTTCTTATCAGTTTTACATCAAAGTTTACATTGAGAATAAAATTATTAACCCTGTTTGCTTTAAGGGTCTTGGTTCATGGAATATCATTTTCATTCTTTGATTTTTAGTCTATGAATATTTTTTGAATTAGATGAATATCTTGAATGCAACAAACTGTTGAGATTATTTATTCCTTTGTTTTGTTTGGATTGGTTTTAATCCAGTCTGCAAATCTGTATCTTTTAATTTGGAATTGAGGCCATTTACATTGGGAGTTATTAATGAAAGATGCTGACTCATTCCTGTCATTGTGTTCCTTTCCCATTGTTGACTCCATTATTTTTTCTTTTTAGTTTAACTGATCATCTTGCTTGATATGTGCATTCCATTAGACTTTTGAGCTTTATTGTCTTTATTATGTTAGCCTAGCACATTCTTCAGTATTTTCTGAAGTGCTGATTTGGTGTTCATAAATTTTAAAGGTGTTCTTTGATCTAATATCCTCATTTCTTCATCAATTTTGATAGTTTTGCGGTATATATTAGTGTGGGTTGAATGTTGCTGGCCTTTAGTTTTAAACACTTCACTTCAAGCTCTCCTGACCTTTAAGACTTTTGTTGAAATCCCTCTCATAATCCTAATGGTTTTATCTTTCCTTGGATAATTTTTGAGATTTTGTTTTTGTCTTGATCTTCTGGGGTTTGGACTATGCTGTGTCACAGAGAACTTTTTTTTAATCATAGTTATTTGGCAATCTGTAAAACTCACTGACCTGCATGTGCAGTTATTTTCTTATACTTGGAAATGTTTATGCTAATATTTCTATAAGTAGATTTTTAAAATTTCATCTGTGCTAGTTTCCATTTTTTCTTCTACTCCAATTAGCCTTATGTTAGTCTACTTAGTATTATTTAGTAGCCATTGTACATGTTTTTATTGTTCTCTTATCATTTTTAAAGGTTCCCTGACTAAATCATCATGTATTTAAATTTTGTCTTAAGATTCTCAAATCCTATGTCATACTGGTCATTTTTACTGCTTATTATTAATTCAATAGAATTCTTTATCTCTGAGATTTCTGTTTGACATCTTCTTATGGAGTGCATTTTTTTTTCTTTTTGGTAAATTTACCATTCAAATTCTGAACCAATTTGGTCAGTTCTTCTAATTTTTTTTACTTTTTTTCCTCCTAAAATGACATTGTTCAATACTTGATACTTCCACTCTCTTTGGGTCGCTTTCCTTGGATCTGCTAAGTTTCATTGTTTCCTCTTTAATTATTTTGTGCGGCTCACCTCACTTGTGTTTTCTTTACTCTTCATTGGTGTCCTTTGGATGTGGTTGAGAGAGTTGGGAGGATTTGAAGGCATTTGTTGCTTTATTTATTCATGTTCCTATGCTTTGAGTGCATGTGTGCTAATGGTTGAGTTCAACCAGAGTGAAAAGAGCTTGTTGTTACTATGAATTTTTCTTCAGTTGAGTTCTCTTTTCTAGATCTATGTTTGGTTTTATATTTAACAGATATTGGTTATCACTTCCACCTATTCAATTTATTTGGATTAGCCTCTGTTACTGTGTTGTAAGAATAGAATCTAGTTTAGATATTTAGCATAAAAGACCACTTATGTGGGAAATAACAAAATATTAAATACAAATGTATAGCTTTATTTTCAATTAAAATATTTTATTTTTTAAAAAACATGCAAAATAATGCAGATGCAATGGATGAGTGCTTTTACTTATTCATGAACCAATACTAGCAGTTTGTGTGATTAAATCCTAAGTATAATTGGTAAACTGTCACTAAGTTTTTGTTCAAAACTATTATTATTGTATTTTCCCATTACCTGAACCAAATCATGGCCTTCAGTATATTTTCTCTCCTATTTCAAAATATGTTTTAAAATATTTTAAATGTAACCATAATAAGAATGAGTTTAAAAACTAGCATGACCTTTGTATTTTCACAAAGGTTATTATGTTAAACTGAAGGAATATTATTCACCTCTGAGATTTTTCAAAGCTTAAAATATCTTTTGAGATAGTGTTCGAAATTATGTAATTATCTCTCATATAAGACATAGATTCTGACATCAAAAAGATTTGTGTTACTAAAGAAAAAGACTTAGATTTGAAATAGTTAATATAAAAATAATTTTTAAAACTAATATATGGCAGTCTTCAAAGGAAATGTGCTAACGCATTTAAAAAAGGCTTCATAAAAAAATTGACCTTAAATCACAGATTTTCTGTGATTTAGAGAAGGGTGAACTAGCAGGAGATTAGAGATGGCAACAATTCAAAATGCCATGATGTAATTTTATTTTAAAAAACACATATTGTGACAAAAGAGTAAGACAATTTCTCTACCTTTTAGTGATGTATAAAATACACCAGAATCAGGACTTAAAATTCTCCTGTCCTGTGTGTGCTTTTTCAATGAGAATGTATGTATTAATTTGGAAAACTAAGAAAATTTTGAAATTTTAAAATGTTAAAGACATTAATATTCATTGATTTATTTTCTTTTTGTAATTATCTCTTTTTCCTGTTTTTTTTCTAATTTTATTTTAAAGACAATAAAACAAAAGAGGACAGAATAAAGCAGATCAGAACAGAAGAATGCAAGCAATACAGCACTTCAAAACAAGACAATTGGATATCAACAGTAGCTACCAAAATGTCTCTTTCTTTGAAATAGTTGAGCATAACTTCATATACAGTAATATCAAACATAACAAAATAGAATAAAACCATTCAAGAGAATGCAAGTATTACAAGGCATTCTGAACCAAATAACAGAAAATGAACAAAGGCTATTGTAATATCTCATTTTTCCATAAAACATTTGTTTATATTATTACACATATTAAAGTCCAATAAGACACAACATGATAGAACCAATGGGAAAAGAAGAACAAAAGAATGTTAGGACCTCAAAGCAAAATGATATTAAATCAGCAATGGCTGCCATAATATCTTGGTTTCTTCAAAGTAGCTGTTCATACCATCACACATAATAAGGTCAAACAAAACAGAATAAAACCATTCCAACCAATGAATGTAAACATTATAAGACTTCAAAGCAATATAATGGGGAACCATGAATACCATAGAATCTTATGTACTCTTACCATTCCTTACACTAGGGAGACTATATGGTATTTATACATGTGAATTTGATTTTTTTTCACTTATGAGTATGGTCTCAAGTTGCATCCATTTGTTTATAAATAGCTCAATGTTATCACTCTTTATAGCTCAGTCGTATTCCATTGTATAAAAGTACCACAATTTTTTTATTCATTTCTCAGTTGATGGGCACTTAAGTTGTTTCCAAGATCTGACTATTACAAATTGTGCTGCTATAAACATGGATGCACATATATCACTGTGGTAAGATGTTTTCAGTTATTCTGGGAATATGCTTAGGAGTAGAATAGCTGGGTCAAGTGGGACTTCCAACCCCAGCTTTTTGAGGAATTTCCAGACTGACCTCCACAGTGGTTACACCGGTCTACACTCCCACCAACAGTGCAGATGAGTTCCTTTTTCCCCACAGCCTCTCCAGCATTTGTTGTTGGTAGTTTTCTTGGTCCTGGCAATTCTTTCCAGATTGAGATGGAATCTCAGTATGGTTTTAATTTGCATTTCTCTAATGACTAATGATGATGAACATTTTTTCATGTATTTATTTATCATTTATATTTCTTCATCTGAGAACTGTGTGTTTATCTCAGATGCCCATTTTTGGATTGGGTCTTTGAATTTTGGGGGTCTGATTTTTAAAAATTCTTTATAAGTTTTAGATAGAAGGTCTTTGTGTGAGGGACAGTTCACTAAGATTTTTTTTCCCCGTTTGTAGGTTTTCTTTTCACTATGCTGGAGATTTCTTTCGACATGCAGAAACTCTTCAACAAGATGTGATCCCAGGTACTGATTCTAGGAAGTATTTCCTATGCAGTTTGGTTGTTGTTCATGAATTCTCTACCTACCCATATGTCTTCAAGATTTTTACCTACTTTGTCTTCCAACAGTGTTTCTGTTTTAATATTTAAATCTTTGATACATTTAGATTTTAGTTTAGTACATGGTGACAGGCATGGGTCTAGTTTTAGTTTTTGTCATATGGAGAGCCAGTTTTTCCAGCTCTTTTTCTAATTTTCAGTTTTTTACTCTTCAGCATGTAGCAGCTACAATACAACAAATATAAGATACATTTTCTCCAGATAGATATCAACAGATTAAGTAAAAATGATGTGGCTTCTACTTCTTTGGATATAACTTTTTGTCATCAAAGACTTGAGATATCAAGAAAATTTTTTGTTGATCTAGAAAATAGGATACAATGCAGTAATTCAACCCAGAGATGCAGAAATCTTTATAGAAAACAACCAGAAAAGCATAAAATAAATATAATGCAAAAGATTTTCTCATGCTTGACCTATCCTTTTTGTACTTACCAGATCATTCATGGCAACACAAATGGATTTCTCTTTGTCTTCTTCTCAAATTAACATTAGGATTAATATTATTAAACAAAAATGTCCTGTAGTAAAGCTAGAGATAAGAGCAATCCTGTTGTTCTCAAAATTTAAGTCTTGAAACTATTCACAAACCATGAAGAAAAAAATCTATAAATGTCATTTGTCTGTTAGCAGTGACATTTTCTCACTAAGATTTGAGAGTTCTCAAACCTTTCTTCCCTCTTAGTTTCTGGCTTTTCAAGCAGGTCACAAGCGTAGGCCTGACAGAAAAAGAAATGTAGTGCTTTTAATTCATTGTGAGTCTATCTACATTTCACCCTTTTGTCATTCTGCCTTTTGTCAGATGTCATCTAAGATCAAATCATTATCAGCCAAGGCCATGTCCACACCAAAATAGCGAGATGAATGCAAGTGATATCATAATTCTGCTTAGCTCTAACAGTTAGCACAGCTATGTGAAATACCAGTCCCTTGTTAGTGCTCATTTCCTCATAAGCTCATAAAAGTTGATCTCACCAAATAGACTTCCCTTCATTCTACCATTATTATTTGAAATCAGGTCAGATCCTATTTTAAAATAGTTTTTACATAAGGAAAAAATTTTAAAATTAGTATTTTAAATGGTTTCAAGATTTTTAAATTATATAAACCCCTTGAACATGAAAACATTTATAGGAGTAAAAGCATATTTTCATTACAGCATTTTAGATTAACCTTTCTCATGTTAACTAGTCTGATTATTATGTAATGTTAGATTTCATATATTATGTAACTGCAGATAATTTCGCCAAAATATTGTTTAATATATGAGTTTGTGAAAACATAGCTGAAGAACTCCTCAGAGGTATACAGAACAGTATCAAAATTATAATTCTGCAAAAGCATTTTATATAACTGAATCATTCTATGAGCAAAGAATATAAATCTTCCCAGCTTTAGCTGGAGTTCTCTATGTATACAGAGACAAAAACATGTATTTTTTTTAAAGATCCTATAAACATGAGTTCAATATGAACAGGTGATCAGTTCTACAAATGTGAATCAAACATGAAATTATAAGAAATAAAATTTACAAAAATATTTAAATAATATATATTATGTATGCATTATGCTTTAACTCTTAACTTTCACCTTCTATCCCTTTCAGTCAATGAAAGCACACATTTTTACAAGTATATACTCTGTGGCAAATATGTTGATTTTTAATGAGAGTGCACACCAGTATTTCAGCTCTGCTGTGTGTGAAAGTCCCTTTATGGCAAAAGAGTACATCTCCACTACTGTTACTATAAAGGGTAAACATGAAAAATTCAGCTGGGTAGTTATGGTATTTGTAGATCCCCTCAGGGGACAAGTTGGGTACATAGTTGGGTGCCTAACTGATATATCCAAGTTTCTCATATTTCCATTTTAAAAAGATAAGAATTTAAACATTCTTCAATCTCCATGTGCTTATTCTTGCCAAAGCTGATACAAACCAAACATCCTTTCTAGCCAACAACTCTTCCACATGATTCTTACACATACATACATTCACATTCACATGTTTTCACACACACTCATCTTCTGTCGCACACATATTTACATGGTTACATAACAAAAAAATTGTCCCTTCTTCAGCAAACGGAACTGCCACCCTGAAAAATACCATTAACAAAGCATAAAAGACAGAGATAAGCTTGAGAGACAGCAAGTGCCTAGTGAAAAATTGTTTTGCCAGTTTTGCTTGGTGAAAACCTGTTTCTTCAGATCCTAACATTTGTTCTGGCTTGTAAAATACATCATTATCAGAGATAATATTTACTTAACAAAAAAGGTTAAGTCTTGGTAATCACCATGTACCGAATTTTTAGCATTTATTTTGTAAAAGAGCCTTAATAATGTCACTCGAGCCATAACTGTAGCTCATTAGTAAAAGGGAAATAACTAACTTTTTACCTTTTGTACTACCCTTTCGTATGCTGTCACATCTTGTTTGTTAAAAAAGAAAAGACTTTCAGCTGGTACTGAATTGCTTTGGGAAAATGGCTATAATCAGACACAGATATTAAGTCATCTCTCTCTCTGTCTCTGTCACTCTGTCACTCTCTGCTCTTGTTCTATCCTCATGTTTTGCTCTTGCTCTATCCTTAACCCTTGGTTTTACCTATCTAAAAAATAAACTTATTCTTATTGCTTTTTCTTTCCTCCACTTGATAAAAAACATAGCCAAAATATGTCCTGATTTTACAACTATCCTTTATTAAAGAAAAAATTCATTCCTCATTTAAAAAAATCATAAGAAAATATTGTACTTGGTTCACTTAGGCTGAGGTGCTCAGCCTAGATGTGTCAGTGCTACCCAAATGTAAACAGACCGTCAAGTGAAGTCACATCTGCTGGTGCGGGTGGAGTAGGGAGTGGGAGACACTCTGGGACCCATGGCAATGTGCTGTATTCTAATACAGAATTCTGTATTCTCAGACAGAAAGAGACTGATTACACACAAATCTGTTCAACAATGTATAAACAATAACTTAGTCTAAGACTTCTGATGTAAACCATATAGTCTATTCTTTCAACTGTATCTTTTTAAAATGTAATAGTTTTCAATATCATTTTAATCGCAAAGTATCATATACATTTATGGGAAACAGTGTGGTATTTTGACATAGCAATGATGTGGAATAAATGAATCAGGTTAATTCAGAAAAAGCATCACCTCCCATGCCTATCATGTATTTTGTGAAAACATTTAGGTTATGTGGCAATGAAAAATGGAAGAAAACTTTAAAGCTTTACTTGGAAAATATTTATATAAAGTCTGGGAAAAGGTCAGTTTCAACTTGTGTGTTTCATGTACAAAGAGTAGAGTTCACGCACGTTCTTAATTATCTGCATTGCTTACCCTCAGCATAATTTACTTATTTTTTCATTTTGAAATATATTTTAATATAATATCAATTCAAATCAGCTAAAAATGAAGCATATGCCCTTATAATCAGGATACTTCAAAATGCAAAATATACACTTAAATATATATCAAATTATGAAATTGATGAGATTGACTGAATTTAGCATTTGTAGCTCATGTGACTCCACAAGTTTTTTTCTTTTTCCTTCTTCCTCTTCTCCTTTTCCTTCTTCTTTTTCTTCTTCTGCTTCTTCTTTTCTTCCTCTTTTTCTTTTTCATCTTTTTTTTTTGGTTTGGTACTAGAAATTGAACTCAGGACCTTGTGCTTGCTGGGCAGGTTCTATGCCTATGAACTGGGTTCCCAGACTTCTATGAAGAGTTTTTAATCTTTGTCAAGTAATTTGGTAATGGGGAAAGATGGCCTAAAACGATCTAAAAGATAGCCTTAAACAATCTAAAAAATAAAAAAATGCTAATTGCTTTCAAAAGGGAATTTGTTGGGAAGATTATACACTACCTGCATTTATATGAATACATGACTTTGGATATAGGTGGGCAAATTTTTTTTCCAAAAGAGAACAGTCTTAGTTTACACAATGTAAATTGGGAAATATATTATTTATTGAAAACTTTTGATGTCATGGGCCATTTAAAACAAGAAATCTTAACATAAAATGAACATCACAAGCCAATTTTTTTTGATAAGCACATTAGCTTAAGAAATATCTTCTGTTAAAATGATACAAAATTGAAAATACCTTTAAAATGATCCATAGTCTTTCAAGTAAAAAGCACAAAAATGTGAAGACAGTCAGGAAATTAGCAAAAAAAAAAAAAAGATGACAAAATCAACAGAAGTGGAGAACTGGAAAGTTGCAGTAATTTAGGACATGATTTTATGTGTCTTTTTTTTTTTTTTTTGCTGCACCTGGGATGGAACTCACGACCTCACATTTACCAGGGTGGGCCCTTAGCCAACTAAGCTAAATCCCAGAGCTATATGCTTTTTTTTTTTAAATGAAAGACTGAAATTGATTTTAATGTAGAAGATATTTCTGGTAGGAAGGCATTGATGAAATTTCTTGAGATAGTCTAAACTTTGAATGCCTTCAGAGTTAGAAACATTGCATATCTGTAGTGAAATCTGTAAAAGAGAATGTGCTGCATTTTTAAAATCTGAGGGTACATTACTAGAGAATATGGAATAACGTATATGACCAAGAAAGTGATTTATTAGGCACTAACAGATGTGGAATTCTAAGGATCAACCACAAACTGTTTTATACTTTCTCTTAGCCAAAAGGCTGAGAAGTGATCAAACCAACTTTTATGTTTCATGGAACATCTCTTGACCTTTTCCAACTGCTTAATACCAAATATATGTTTCAAAATTGTTGAATTCTTCATGGTCAGCTGTTACATTCTAAAGAAGTAATTATAATCCAGTCACTGAAAACAAGATCAGAAACATGTGCTATAAACCAGTTAGACTCCCCAAACCCTAAAGTATTTTAAAATACCAAAATAAGAGACAATTAAAATTGAAGATTCTGCAGCAGAATCTTCTTCCACACCAGTTCTTTGTGAACAGACATCACACCTTATGATATCACAAGTATTATATCTAATAAAATCATGGATTGTAAGAGTTGAACTCTGGTTAACATCAACCGATTAGTATGTTTCAATGAAAACTCACCTTTTCCTGAAACTTTGTTTTCCTAAAAACTTGGCATAGTACTTTTTACTTTGCCAGGGTAAAGCCACTACTAAGCTATTCTTATAGAACTACTGTCCTTTAACTCTTCTCCACTACTATGTGTAGATGTAAAGGAGGTTTGCATCCTCTGTACTGTTAGTTGAGTTTCCTTCATTAGTTCATCTTCTAGTATTACAAGCTTGCCTATTTCAAGCTATAAGTATAAATATGAGCTGTGACACAGAGCATCAGCAGGATATGCTTACATTTTTCCTAAAAGGCCATATCGTATTGCCAGCTTTTGATATGATTATGCAACCATAACCAGTAGATGGCAAGTTGGATAACTGCGATCATGGATCCTTGGATCTGAAGGATGCCAATTTAAGCCAGTAATAAGCTCCTGTTCTTTTAGTCTTTCTGATGCTTACTATTTAACCACTGATACATTATTTAAAATAGAAGCAGAGTTGTTTCTATCTTTTTAGCCTTTTGTTCTCAAGGCTTAGAGCACTCAATATTCCTTATAAGATCTTATAATGATTTATGTTGGTTGACTAACATCTTGCTGTGTGTCATAAAAGTATAAAACAACTGATGATATTTTTCCCACAAGATATATAGTAAAATAGAAAATAAAATTAAATGAACATGAATATGAGAAAGAAACAAACTACAAATATACCACTTGGATAATCTGTAATTTTACCTGCATTTTACAGTGTCACAAAACTGGTTTTAGTGAAGATAAAACTTTATGGAGTAACAACTCACTCTATTAATTGATACAATATTTGAACAGATAGTAACTATTAAATAGTAGATATAAAAGTTTGGGTTTCTTACAACCACTTTTTGAGATTTTTATTTTAGTGATTCCAGGAAATGTGGCAAAAAAAACAGAGTGTGAAACAAAAAAGGAGAAAAGCCAACAAGCCCGTGTGGCTAAACCCAACGGTTAATGGAAGCTAAGCCCCACTGGGAATGTAGTGAGAATCCTGAGCAAAAAGACTCCTTAAAATCTTGCCCACATGGTAAGAACATGCAGGTATGCATTTAACATTTCCATTTGGGGAAGTTATCTTCTGGAATATATGGCTGCAAACTTTTCCTATAAAGGGCCAGATAATAAATATTTTAGACTTTACCAGACATGGAATCTGTCATGACTGCAAAACTCTATCAGTGTCACATGAACTCAGCTATATATAGTCAAAAGCTATATAACATGTCAAAAATGGCAACAACTATACCACATCCATAACAGCACAATTCATAATAGCTAAGTTGTGAAAATGGCATAGAAACTTGCAAACGGAATGAAAGAAAGACTAGGGCTACATATACCAATGGACTATTATTCAGCCATAAAAAAGAATGAAATAATGCCACTTTTAAGAACAACTGAAGGAAATGGAGACCATATGTTTAGCAAAATAAGCCAGACTTGAAAAGTTGAAAAGCGCATAGTTTCTCTTAAATGAGAAAACTTAGAAAGAGAAAAAATAAAAATTAATTAATTAAAGGAGACATGGATGGAAACTGGAAGACAGATTTTGGAGAGGGGGAAGAAGATCAAGGGTAGTGTGGGGAAAGAAGAGGGACACTGTGGGGTTGAAAATGAAAAAAAAATGTTAAAGGCGTGTATCAACTTCTAAGTTGAAACTCACCATTTTTTATAATAACACATTGTAACATAAAATAAAGCAAAAAATGTTTTTAAAGAGCCATAAGTCTTTATCATAATTTCTAAAATCAAAAACTGTTAATGCTTTACCTGACTGATCTACTGTCATGTTGTCTTTTTTTTCCCATTGGGTGTGAATGTTCATATTTCGCTGTCAATTTCAATATCAAATTACTGGAGAAGAAAATACTATTGCATGTCTCATAGCACCTTCAGTTTTTAAAGGAAACTACATTCCAAAACACATCCAACTTTAGAATTTTCAATTAAATTGAGAACTTGAAAAAAAAGGCAATTTATACATTCCAGTAAAATTTTATTTAGAAAATATGTGGAAAGTTGAACTCAGCCTGAGAATTCAGTTTACCTTCACTTATCCTAGACCATCAATTTTGTCCAACAGAGTTGAAAACATTCTTGCAGCCAGAGAAAACCCTCAGCGATAAGACACAGAAAGACACAGTCCTGTGTAAAATGTTTTTAAGTGGCAAATGGATAAGAAAATGATAAAAGTGAATGTCAGCAAAGGTGGTTATTTGAAAGACAGTTAGCTAAAAAACAGTTACATTAAAAACAATCTGAAGAAAGAAGGCATAGAAAATATGCTACAGTGCAACGCACCTGAGACCCCTCCTGTCTCTCAGGAACTATTTCTTGTTTCCACTCCTATTCCCCAGTAAATTTTCCTACTCAAAAAAAAATGATACAAGTATTTCAAATTATTTTTTAAATGATAAATGTCATGAATTAGAAGGGAAAAATATACTATTTAGGTCTTTTTAACCTTAATGATATCAAGTTGAGTTAGTTATGCTTGGTATTTGGTATGCATAACTATAAGAATGCTGCATAGGAAAGATGTTTCCAAAGACAAAATAAAACAAATGAAATGACCTATTACCTGTTTATCTGTTCTGTATGCTTACTACATATAGTTGAAATGGCACAGGCTCTATTTAGTTTCTTATAATACACGGAATGCCAATATGTCCTTCTTTGAAGTGAAACAAAATCATCAAGCATTTTTATGTGTATTTATTTATTTATTTACTTACTTATTTTGGGTTATACATTTGTCAGATAAAACAGAACTTCATAACAGATAGAGAAAAAAAGCTATACTCCACTGGCATCAACTTATTTAACCTAGAATTTAAAAACCTATGATTATATAAAAAGTTGAAAGTATAAAGTAATGGCTCAAGAAATCATATCAGCATCTTAAAATATTGGTTAAATAAATTATGAGTTGTGAGTAATTTGAAAACTTATTACTTATATTACAGAGTTTCCACAACATATTACTCAAAAGCCAGGAGGCCCATATGTATTCTAGGTCAACCAAATAAAGAAAAGTTCAAGAGAAGTAATTTGGGTGAATTTCAAGACACATAGATCAGCAAATATTTTCATTTTGTGACTTTTTAATCTGATTTTCAGTAAGGTTGCTCTTAAAGAACTTTGACTTCTAACTATACCTCTGTAGGATATAATTTAAAAATAAATGAAAGATGAACCAAAAATGTTTGTAAGGTAATAACATTTCCACTGTAGTTTTGTAAGACTGTATTCGAGTTCACTTATAGGCAATAAGATTATTGCCTCATAAAATACCCAGTAGAGCTATGATATTATCACAATTGTAGTGGTACAAGACCTTCTAAAAAATATGTGCAATAACTATGAACATAAACATATAAAGGTATTGGATTTCTCTTTTCTGCCACATCAAGTAACGGGGTCATAACACTGGCAAAATAATAAATAACTAAAGGAATCAAGGTGACCATAAAATACAGCCTAGTGACATAAATTATAACATTGTAAGGTTATATAAATTGATACAGAAATATGTCTGAAGCTATGGTGCACTTACAAATCAAGAATTAAAAAAGATTAGTTATGAATTTGTCACAGAACAGAGATTCTAGTATAATCAGTATTATATGAGTCTGATAGGAAGCTAAGATAATTACACCAGATTTTGAAAGCCTTTACTCTACACATCTGTGTCTTTAATTTGTCTGTGAGTAGAGATATAAAAAAGATGGTAAAAGAGGTGTACTTGTAAGAAAGTTCTTTTGAGGTGAACACAAGTTGAAAATTGAAATTAGAAGTGTAGGTTTCTATATTGAATGCTTTTGTTGTGCCTGGGTGTTGGAAAGGCCACAAGACATTATTTGGTTTGTTTAATTGTTGCATACTGATTTTTTTTTATTTTCTCTGAGAAAAGAAAACATGCCATATAAAATAAAAATAGAACATTGCATCCATAATTCACTGTCATCTGAAAAAACAATGATGTAGAGGAACAAAGGGAAATTTAGAAAGCGGAGGCAATCACATGTGAATTTATTAACTCTTTCTACGATGTTTAGGTATTATAGGTACAATTAAAATATTACACCCAGTAGGTCCTTCCCTTGAAAGTGACTGTAACTATTGAGTAAGATGTGATAACTCTGGCACCATTGGCTTTGACCAGTTTGCTTTCAGTCAGTTAAATAAATGTTGTCTTGGGAAGTCCTGATATACAGAGACATAGCCATTAAAGACAGGAGAAGTACTGGAGAAGTTATCCACCTCGCCTAAATTAGAAGCAGCCATAGAATGAGGCTGAAGAGCCTGAGATTGACCCTTACCTGAAAAACAGCTAGGAAAGCAGGGAACTCTGTGACTACAACCTTACAGATTCTGCCTACTAATAAAATATAATTTGGGGGAGAATTTTAAACTCCAGATGACAGTGTACCATGGCCAACATTTTGATTCCAGCCATGTGAGACCTCAGTTTACCTTGCACAGACTGCCAACCCAAGAGACTAGCAGACCATGAATCTATGTGCTTTGAAGTCACCAAGTGTCTTAGTTCATTTTTACTGCTAAAAAAAAAAAATCTCATAGGCTGGATGAGTTATAAATAGCAGGAATTTCTTTCTCAGATTTGAATCTGGGGATTCCAAGGTCAAGATGCCAGCGCCACCAGTGTTTGGTGAGGAGCAGTTTACCTTCTCACTAAAACGTCAGAAAGTAGGGACACTCTCTAGGACAGCACCTCTAAGAGTCTATCCCCATGACCAAATCACCGTCAGAAGTTCTTACTTCCTAATACCATCACTTTGTCATTATGATTTTAAAATATTTGGACGGATACAAACATTCAGATTACTAGGCATAATTTTTATGCAAGAAGAAAGGAAATCATTCACAAAGAACAGAGCATTAAAAACTCTTGATGAGAAAAAAAAGGAAACCACTCACAAACATTTTGCTTTGGGTAAGTTTCAAGAATAATTATATATTTGAATACATATGTATGCATATGCATTTTATATGCATATGTACTTCTGATTACTGCAGTGATATATGTTCACTGAAAATAAAAGTTCAAATGATATAGAGAATAAATAAAAGGCAAGTATACTTTAAGATATATTTAGAACATTGCCCCCTATTATTTCCCAATTATTAGCCACTGCTTCTTGTTTATATTAGGGTAACATTCATTTTTAAATGCATAAATGATATTAGGATTTATAGATTTAACTCATTTTCATTTATTTCAAAACTGTGATACACAATGAATTAATCGTGTGTGTGTGTGTGTGTGTATGTGTGTGTTGAGGTTGAGTTTTGAAGGACTCAGGAGAAAAGACTAAATAATTAAAAAGAAGTCAATATATACCCTGATCATATTTGTATGTGGCATGTTATGTTTTTCACAGTATTTATCTCAAAGCTCCCAACCTTACATTATCTTGACAGTTTTGGTAAAATAAAAATAATGAGATATCTATGTGTGGAGGCAAATAAAGCATGGTCTTTGAAAATCTCCTATTGCACTGAAACAAGACAGTCTGGTTACCTTGGTTCAAATTCCAGCCAGGACAAATAGCGATTGTGTGACATCAGCAAAGTTATTTAACCCTCCCATCAGTTCCAATCAATTATGTGTTGCTTAGGGAAAATCATAGTAGCTTCAGCCAAGTTCATGTGTATTTGATAATAAAATGAGATATTACAGATTAATCACCAGTGGCAAGTAATAATTACTATTGATTTTCTAGAAAGCAGATGGATTTGGGTATAGGGTGGAAACGCCTATCTTCTAAGACTTGCCTCATTTATACTTTTTATATAGAAAGGCTTCCCTGAACAAGAGCATCTCTTAGTTATTCAGAACACTCCCATTTTCTGCTGTTTGTATAAAAACTTTGCAGGCCTGAAAAAAATGAATAAGAAATTTCACTACCCTGATGTCCTCCTAATTAATTTCTCAGAATGTCCTCTCTCTCTTTTTTTTGCTCTCAGATCTTTCAAAAGTTTTATTTGCTTTCTGTTTAATATTTAAAACAAATTTTGCTGTTTCTTTGAGACACTTCAGTAGTTTCAGTTTTAGACATGAAAATAAAAACAGCTCAGAAAAGTTAATTAAATAATGTTGCCAATGTCTTCACAATTATACAGTGCTGTATTCTTTCTATTATAATTATCATACAAATAAGATAGTGGTTTGGAGTTATATTGCTATAACACATAATCCAAAGATTAAATATAGCTGAATCTATATATTCTCAACCCATATTCAAACTCTTAACCCAGTCATTTTCTTTCACAGATTATTGCAAATCTGAAATGTCTGGAATCAGTTACTATATCACATTTCTAAAATAAAAATAATGTAAAATCAATAACATCAACGATGCCACTGGCTTTTCTCTGAGGATGACCTGCATTCTGTGCTGGTAAGGAGGAATGGTAATCAGGTTTACTCTTCTAATAAAGAGGAGGCTGTTAGTAACTGGGAAGCAAAATGGAGAATTGCTCTCCACCTGAAAGCACATCACAAAGCGAGACACAATAGGACAAGCACTTAGTGACCTTTTTAAAAATGTACTTTGAAAGGTGACAATTGTCTACATAGGACATAGCCTACAATCAACTGTCTAATAGCCATAAATTAAAACAAAGGCATTAGATTCTAAGATGAAGAATATATTTTTCTGAGAAAAATATACTATTGAATCTTGTTAAAAGCTAACGAGGCATTCCTCACAGTGGATGGTTCTAATAAGGGCAAATTTTGTTCACAACAGTTTAGTTAAGTAATGCCAATTTCTCGAAGACATGGCTCAAATTTTAGATGTGAAGCTAAAAAATAATCTCATTCTTCCAGACACAAATCACTACATAAAAATGCACATCAATATCAGTGAACAAAATAATTTCTTTCAAAGTCTAGTAATGACTGAATACTATCTGTTATTCAGTTTACATACAGACAGCAAAGCATGCTGACTTCTTGTCTCCTCTAACAAATTGTGACATTTTCCAGAAAAGGAAAAGCTGTACAGGGAATTGATTTGGAAAGATGAAAGTGCAGCAAAGAGATAAAAAAGAGATAATATTGAAAGTGAAATTTTAAAAGATGTAAATGAAGTTATATACAGAATTGATGACAGGAGAAACTTTGGACTACTGTTATCCAATAGCCTCTAGATTTATATCCAGAGGAATTTAACACTGACAAACTCACTGAAGTAATGAGAAAAGTAGATCGACATGAGAAAACCTTCTGGAGGAAGTGCCAGTCAAAGAAATAACTCCATATTACAGAATATTTCACAATATTGGACCCACACAGGATGAAACGTTGAAAGCTGGCCCAAATATGAATAGAATTTTGACATTTTGCTAGGGGTTAGACATGGCACATGCTTATCATAATCTACACCAAGAAAAACTAGTACTGTTAAACTATCCTTGGTAAATATTTTACAAGCAATAAAATATTTTAATTCTCACTAATCTAGTGGTTCAAAATACAGTGGGATATATTAGTATTTTTTTCCTGTTTATAATATTATAATAATATTTAAATGTATCAAAAATTTAAGTAACAAAAGAATAATTTTCATCAGCTTGAAATCACTTCACATAATTTCATTAGTTTTCAACAATTTAAAGCTGTTAACAGTTTTCAAAAACTTTTACAATGATTTCTTCAAATATTTTGTCTTTGTGAAATTTTTCTATGATAGTTCGTTCCTTTTCCACAAGTCAGTGATGATCTCTCCATAGTCTCTAGATATTTTTATTACTTGATTTTTAAAGATTGACTGAGATAATAGAACTTCTGGGCTGCATTATATGATTTTACATTTTTCAGGGTTTTTTTTTTATTTTGCTAGGATGTCCATTTGTTCTGTCTTATTTTTGGTTCTAGTAACAATTCTAAAATTTCCTGTTTGCTGCACATTGCACTGAAGTTTTCTTTCAGATCCCCAAAGTCTAGTCTAATTTGGGCTTTAGCATATGCATGTGCAGTAGTGGGGATTAAACCCAGGGCTTCACACATCCTAGGCAAGTACTAATCCACTGAGCAGTATCCCCAGCTTTGTAACCATCTTTTTAAACTGTTTTTCTTTTTTTTGGAGAGGGGAGCTAAGTTCAACATAATTATTGCAATATTTAATTGACTCATTTTACCTACAATAAGAGGTCACATTTTTGTGCTTCTCTGTACACTTAGTAACATTTTCTTATTTATTGGATGATACACATCATTCATTGATTGACATTGTTGAGATTCTGAATTTTGCTTTCATTATTCAGTATACAATTTAACTTTGTTACAGACATGCTTTCCTGTATACCAAATGTATCTGTTGAATCTTTTTACCTTAGCCTTGTTAGTAGCTTGGATTAGATTTATCAGATGTATAATCTTTCTAGATTTGCTCCTAATGTCTAGTATTTGTGATGAGGTTTTCTCAGTGCTTCACAGTTCCAAAATATCCTTTCCTTGAATGTTTTATATGAGTTCAGTGTCTGATGAAGTCACAGGAATCAGCTAGGTTTTTTTTTTTTCTAATAGCTGTACTTTACTAATAGTACATCTGAATTTTTGAATATACATCATATTTTGAAAAGAAAAAAAGCAAACTTCAAAAATATCACCAAGATGTTTTTTGAAACTTTCCTATGTGTAGTTTCCATCTCTTACATACCACGTTCACAATCTCCACCACCTTAGTGATCCTAAACTGTCTGATCAACACACTGGAAACTCTATGTACTCTTTTGTCTTTTTCTTGTTGAAGAAATAAAATGCACAAAAATACAATTTTAGAGCTCAATTTTAATTATTTCTGTTTTTTATAGGTCACAGCTTCATGTGTAAGTTTTAAAAATGTATTTGATGTGCTTTGTTCAGATTGAAAGTTTTCAATAGTACAGCTAAGCTGTTACTAATCTCTGTTCCTTCCTGAACAGAGGTGGAAGTACCTATTTGTACTACATTAATATCAATTTGAAATATTTCATCACATTCCACTCACCTCCTTTGAAAAAAATTAATTGGCTCTGAAATTACCTTCTTTATCCATGGATTAGTAAATAGCACAACAGCTGCTTAGCCCAACACTCAAGAACAGTTGCATCAATATCTTTCTTATTTTACTGAAAATTAAGCCACTATCAAAAATTCTAATATAACCCAGGGTCTGATTTGTGAAGTGTTAGAACACTTTTTTTTTCTGTCTTTTTGAGACAGGGTCTTGCTATGCAGTTCAGGCTGGCCTTGAGCTCACTTTGTAGCCCAGGGTGGTCTCAAACTCTCAACGATCCTCCTACCTCAGCCTCCTGAGTGCTGGGATTACAGGTCTGAGCCACCACACTCAACATAGCACACTTTTGAATAACATATTTATTGGACATTCTAGCACCACTAATATATTCTTACTATTTTTGAAAGTAGAAACCTTCTAAAACTAGTATTAAATATTTCTATATGATGTCATATAAATTGACTATCAGCCCCTTTAAAAGAGTTAATTAAAGAAACATCTCATTAATGGAAGCCTGTGTAGCAATGAGAAGCACGTATATCACAGTGGCCTTGGTGGTACTGCAAAGTATTCACATCAACCTTGAGAGAATTACCTAATCATAAAAACAAGAAGCAAGCATTATAATTATTCAAAATACTTTCATTTATCAAAACTCATCAAAATGAGTGTCATAGTATAATGTTAAAATACTCATTACATTTTATTATTATTATTATTAGTTTTGTAGTACTCTGGTCAGTTTTTTAAAGGGAGTTGAGATCCAATGTGTGTTATTTTAAAACACTTATTGTTATTTTTGAAGCCATCTTGCTATTTTTTATTACCATTTGTGATACTGGGAAGAGGATCTTGAATCCTAGCAAATGTTCTGCCACTCAGTATATCTTCCAGCCTTCAAAAAAATTGCTCCACGAAAGCATTCCTTTCAGGAAAACTGTGACAGAATGCTTGGGGTGTAATTTCAACTGGTTTGCATTCGAACAGCAGATATTTGAAGTAGAATACAATTATTCTATGTTTACTTTTGTCTATTTATTGTATTTGATACTTGAGTCTTTAGTTCTGTCTTTTCCTTTACAAATACCCACCAAAATAAAAAATCAAAGTATAGTTTCTAGAAATAGCTGTGGCAAACTAATGACACAGGCACATTTTACAGATTTATAGAAAATGTGCCATGCTTTGAAGTTATTAAAAGAAATTTTACAATAGCATGCAGAATTATCTATAAAGTTAGATTGTCAATGAAACTATCAGATAGTCACCATACATTTATGTAGAAAAGAAGGCAATTATTTTACAAAATTAGCAACATTTCCTAATTTTTCAGATTTAAAAATTTAGACCCTACTGAAAAAAGAAAAAAGGTCAACAGTGTGTGCCTCATTCCATGCATGCATATGCTCATGCATCAACCCCCAGACATGCATCTTTATGAAGCCAGAATTTTTGCAGGGGTTAGCATTCCTAATTACAATGGCCATGTTGACACCGTATTACTGCAGAACCTGAATAGTTCATACTTAGGAAAATGGCTGCACATGGCCTGTGTTATTAATGAGTATATAAAAAAGAGATTGAAAAGTGTAAAACATTCAGAGGCAGGTGGCTTATTCATCTATGAAATAAATCTTTAATTAGTGAACCAAAATATGGCTTTGCAAAACAATATTTGTTCCTTCTTTTCTACCAGTGAAAGAAAATATAGTAAAGGCATCTGTTCTTTTTTTCTAAAAGCTCACATCCTTATATACTGTGAAAATTATACATTTAGAAAATGTCATTATATTTCAGCCAGTACTAAAACCTAATATTCATATAATCTTTATAATAATAATGCTCTTTTTATTCAATGGATACTTAAAATTGTTTTTCCCCTAACGGTTGACAAAGAAGAGACCAATATAAAGTAGTAGAGAATATCAAATCTCACATTGTACCTCATCACAATTGAAAAGAGGACATAGGGAGAGGGAGGAGGAAAGAAAAGCAGAAAGACAGAAGGAGAGAGAGAAAGAGAGAGAGAGAAGGGGGAGAGGTTGGGTGAGAAAACTGGGAGTTAGATTTGAAAGACACACAAAGATATCAGTTAAAAATATCAAAGTAGTTACGGTTCCTAGACAATGAAGTGATTTTGCAGTTTTGAAATGTGACAGCCAAAATCAGTCAAATCTAACAAAAATGGATGTCTTGGAGAATTAAAAGACATAGCTATGTGTAACATAGGATCAGAGCAAACAGAAGACTGAAAAGCTGGTGTAGTAGCAGTTACTCAATCTCAAAATAAGAGTCATTCATGATTTACTTATAATATACAAGCAAGAGGTTTTGGTTTTTGGCTTTTTTTTTTTTTTTTTGGCACAGGGGTTCAAACTTAGAACTTGTGTTTGCTAGGCACCCGGGGCTTATGCCATTGAGCTATATTCAAGGCTCTAAAAACAGGATTTTTAAGGTAAGTCTCCAGTCTTGAATTGGACCTACAAATTGTTAATTATCCTCAAATGTTGAACCACAGGAGTGTAGAAATTAAGTCAGAGAATCACTGAGGTTAGCTTCTTCCCAAAGGGATTGAATTCCAGCTCTCAGATTCCTGGTGTTCAGCAATTGTCCTTAACTGTAGAACAACCTACCACTTTGAGATGACTCACAAGAAATCTGTCACTGAATGGAAAGTAAACTACAATAGCTACCAAAGAATAGAGATCTCAGATTAATGATATAAAATGTCAATCTGTCTTCTGCTGTGTCAAATATCAAGAATAGGAAAAATAAGATGAAGTTGGCTAGAGCTCCTCAAAATGCCCGTGGCACGTGACACACAAATGAGTTTGTTAGGAGATGTCATAGAAAGCAGACAATAGGTCACTCTATTCTGCCTTAGTGAACAGAAGAATCTAAAAATGTTAAGTTAACCTCTGGAAACAAATACAACAACACTACCAAATAATAACAATGGAAAACATAGTTGCAAGCACTCAACTTCCAACAAATTTCTTTGTTTTAAACATTTACTAAAATATTCAATTTTAAAAACCATTAGAAAGTTAGAATTCCAGGAGTTTGTGACCAATGTACATTTTCATATACTAATAGCATCCTAAGAATATTGTATCCTCTGTTACTTCAGGATTTGATAACCCTGAGGCTTAATTTTTATTATTTACACTGAAGATTACATCAGCTTTTACAATACTTTTATATCTGTTTGAAAGAAAGACATATAAACTGTCAATATTACCACATAGACAAACAGCAAAATCTATACATAAGTTATGGTGGCCATATTACCAATATATAAACTATTATGTGCATATCCTTGTAATTTATAGTTGTTTAGTTTGAGAGAAACTGATTTGTACTTATCATTAATTCATCATTATCACACAATTCATGGAAGACAGAGTGTGCTCACAGAGATGACTGATCAGTTTCCTACGGAAGAGTATTATAAAGGCTGTGAGGTTCTTACAAGCTTTTCAAAGCAGCCTTTCTTCTCACAAGTTCAGAGTGCTTAATCGATATTAGCTCATTAATCTTCACAGCATCCTTGTGAAGAAGACAACAGGTATTATCACTGCTTTACGCATGGAGCAACAAATAATAGAAAGGTCAACTGTCTTGTCTGAGTTTATGTTGAGACAACCGACAACCCTGGAGCTGTGAAGCAGACCCAGCACATTCGGGAATGCCAGGAGGAAATGCGCCCATGTGCTCTGAGACAGCGAGGTCTCCTTGACTGCTGAGATGCTAATCTGAAAGGCTCTTTTTTTTTTAAACATACATATTCCTTTTTAACAACCACACTAAAATGATATACAAATAAAGTACAAGTTGTGGCCTTTCTTTCAGTTGTCAGAATTAGTGCATTTATCTCAAAATTGAAAATGTGAACAGTTACTAGCAACTTAAAGATATTTAGCAAGTACGGGGACTCACTAAGGTACTTAAGTGCAATACTATTTTTGGGGTCATGTTAAAAGAAGAATCTTAGTTATGGGATATATTCTCTTATCTGTAAGGATAAATAATGAATCTGAAATTTGTTCCAAAAATTATATAGTAAAGAAGGAATCTTGCATGAGTTGGTCATTAACTGTTCAAGCTGAGTGATGTATTCATTTGAGTTCATAATATTAATCTTTATAATTTTTATATGTTTAAAATTTCTAATCACAAAATGCTTTCGTTCTCTTGTTCTCTTCATTCTTCTCCCCTCCTTCTTTCCATCCCTCCTTCTTCCTCCTTTTCCCATTCTTCTGCCTCTCCCACTTCTTTCCATCTTCCTCCCTGACTTGAGCACTGGGTCTTTGCACTGAGGTACATGCCCAACATTTTTATTAGTCTTTATTTATAGTTTCGCTAAATTTCTAGAGCTGGGCTTAAACTTGCAATTCTACTGTCTCAGTGTCTCAGTTTTTTAAAAGCATAGTTTTTAAAAAGATAATTGGATAGGTTTGCTGTGGACCAAAGAATCTTTACGGTAAACAAGCCCTTACATGATTCATAAGATAAAAGAGTCCCTGGTAATTCACCTGTAGCAATCCATTCTTGAACTCTCAAAATATGATATAAAAAGGCAAATAAATACTAGGCAATTCTGGTGCTGCACACCTGTAAACCTAACTAGAATTTGAGAGGCAGAGGCAGCAGGATCACTGGAAGTTTGAGGCCAGTTGGGGATGCTATTACTGAGTTCAAGAGGAGTATCAACTACATAGTGAGACTCTGTCTCAAAAAAAAAAAAAAGCTGAATACTAAAGATATGTAATTTATTCACATGTAATTTTTATCTGTGGAACTGGAGGTGAATGCACAGTTATTCGCACAAAAGATTTTAAATTCTTTTTCAAAGTAATAAGATCACTTACCTTATTTCAAATGTAAAATAACAAAACAAAGCTGGTTTTATAAAAATACTTTTGTCAGTACAGCTTTTTCAGTAGGTTTTTCTGAAAACTGAAGGTGCAAACTGCATTTTTTTTTTGTAAAAAAACATTCTATATCAGGGCGAGATTTTTCTGTTCTGACTCCCAATGAGGTGAAAGATAGACTAGGATATAAAAATATAAGGCTGATCAGGGTCTTGAGTAAAGTAGCAATAATTAGTGAAGTAAGGCAAAACAACTTAAAAGTGAGGCCTATCTTTGCCTATTTAAAGTATTGCAAAGCTTTTTTATGAGGATTTGGTCAGTAATGCAAAATAAAATGTTTTTGGAAAAGAATCAGTCACTCTTGTTTATAAAATAGTTTATAAAACAGTAAGTAATACTGTCGTGTTGCAAACTACATGCAACTCAGCAGTGTTTCAGGACCTCTTAGACATTAAGCTGACATCAGCAGACAGAGCTTTAATTTAATGATGGTTATTTACTGACAAAATTAGGTCACTTTTCTGAAGATAATACATTTTGGTTTCCTGTTGTAAGACTGTTAGAGAGGTCTTTTGAAGAAGCTTTATTATCAAGTTTCCTCAAAATGTTTTACAATGTGTTTTTAAAGTAGGACATCATTTCAAAATCTGCAGCAGTACTATATTTGAATAGCAAAGTTACTTATTAACATTTATTAAAATTATTTTATTAATAAGAGACCAATATGGACACCATCAATATCTACTTTTAGTCAGTTCACATAGGAGTAATTTTATTAAGCATATAAAATATTGTACATGGTCTTTCTAGACACTTATTAATACTAACCATGATATCTAAATATATTGCATTTAAATTGTCTTAAGATTGCATATCAGTGTATAGTTTGGTCTATATCTCCTTCCCTTAATAATTATTTATCTTTGCTAATACATGGTAATCACTATTTCAATTAGTTAATTTGTATTTACAGAGGAGAATGTTTCTGGTCAGATTCAGGGGTACTCACCTGCATCACTTTCTACCCTTTGTCCACGTCTTGACACCAACCTCATATTTTTGAATCAGTAGGAGCTCTAAGTAGTAGTTCAGGCACTAGTCTGAGGGCTGGTGACTAAGAGCCTTCTCAATTTCTGAAGCCAAGAGTTTGAAAAACTGCTATAGCAGAAATAATATTATTTTCAGAGTTCAATGTGTCACCTTAACTGAACTTTAAAAATGACCATTTATAGTTCATGATTGTTTAAAACTTCAGTTTTGCAATGTATATTCTCTGACAGCAAATATTGTTGAACATATTGTTTAAATTTGCAAAGTTATATTTTTAACAAGGGAGCTGAGATAACTCAAAGGTGGATAATTATGAGAGGAGATCACAAAGCTGAAAGATTTACAAATTTAATGTGGGAATGTAAAGAGTGATCAAAATATATAGTGAATGTCTACATTAAAAAATTATTACACTAAAAGATAAATTTCCCTTAATTTCGCCTTGCTTTAAGCATCCTTATCCTGTCCCTATTGCTGCTTTCTGAAGCAGTTTTAGAAGACCTCTTTTGTGAGTGTGTTTATGTAAACAAAAAACATGGTGGACTTCTGTCCATTGTCGCCAACTGATAGACTGCTAAAAACGTTACAGTGTGTCCTCACCTACATTCTGCATGGGCTATAGCACCAAGTGACTTCTGGCAATGCCATCAAATAAAAATGACCATAAAAGTAAACATTTTTTATCCTTTCAGGATATTAAGGCCACCATGCAACTAAGTGCATACTTAAAAGAGAACTTCTTCAGAAAATAGCAAGAAGAATGGAGTAAGTGTGTTTGAAGGGAGAGAGAATGCTTTAAGAAGCATCAATGGCAGTGTGCTTTTTTACTGTAGTATATTTTTATTTAAACATTAGTCATATATTTTAATCACATCTCATATTGTATCATTTTATGGTAGGAGGTATAAGATATCCAAATGTGAGATCAGAAATACAAGGTTGTGCAACCCAACTCCATGACTTATTAGTTGCAAGAATTTAAGCAACTTATATTCTCCAAAACTTAGTTTCCTTATTTCTAAATTAGGAATAATGTGTATAGGTACAAATTCAATTAGCTATTCCATGTAATGCTCTAGCATGTATTCATTTGCTACAGTGTCCCAATGTCTGACTGTGAATGATTTATCCATTGACATTCATTCATTCCACCATTCCTAATTGATCATTCCTCACTGTGTCATTTAGGAGTGAAAAAGAAAACCAGGAATAGTTTTGTCATGGAGTTATCTGCATGGAAGGAAACACTCTAAATACAAAAGATCATCATTCAGTAGAGATGGTTTGACAGCAAATTATATAAAATTCTAGAGCCATATGATTACTTTACAATGTCAGGACAGTACTAAGGATGAAATTATTTTGCAGATATTAATATATAGATTAATGTAGAATGTGAAAGAATTTAGTGAATTCCAGTAGTGAAAGGCAAAATTCAGTATGGTTTAAACAAGTTGGGAGGAGCCAAGTGGACAAGTCTGAACAGGCTTGAAGTGTGAACAAGTGGACTTTATGACCTAAGGAGAAGATACAGATGTGTGTGCTTGTGTGTGTGTGTGTGTGTGTGTGTGTGTGCGCTTGTATGAGTCTGTGTATGATGCTAAGAACTGTAAAGATTTCAAGCAAAAGAATGTTGCTATGGGATGTCAATTTTCAAAGACTAACACTGGCTTATATGAAAAGGAAGAATTATAGGGAAAGAATGAATGGAAATATACAGCTAAGAGGTCCCTGCTCTGTCCAAAGCCACTGATGCATATCGGAGAGCAGCCCCATCTCAAAGTCTGCCAAATCTCATCAGTGCAAGGTGAATATTTAGAGACCATGTTTTTTTGAATGTTATTATGCTTTGTATTTTGCACAAAACTCATTATCTAAATCACTCTTGCTATTATGGCTTAAAATAGCTAAATCCCCCAACAGTGAATTCTGCAAGTAGGTTTTGCTCAAATATACTTATTGCCAGACTACATGACAAATTATTTCTTTTTGATAGAGTTGACAGTTGGAAATGCTATTTGTTTCTTCTTACCACTTTCTCTTCTTTCTCATCCTCTTTTTTGCTCCTTCATAAGGTCATAAAAAATAGCATTTTCCTGGAATGCATAAGGCTCTGAGTTTGTTCCTTTATGTCAAATACACAATACAGAAATTATAATATTTAACAATAAAATGACTAAAATAAATATACTTTCAAATCAGCTCTTCAAAATTTCCTACTTAGGGATCAATGACACGAATACATAATAACAAGCCATGACTGAGCTGGGTAGGGCACAAATGAGCACATATATCTAAATGATTTAAAATTTTGAAAAACTGATATTGAAATCAGCATATAGCATGTGCAAAAAAATTTATATTCCAGTATATAAATATGGAATATTATATATGGATTCCATATATATGGAATTTATATCCATTAGAAAATATCATAGACCCAGAATCTTAAGACACAAAAGTATTTTTTCATGGCTCTCCTTACCTCCTAAATTCATATAAAATATATTTGTTTCATCTCCAGTGCCAAACAAAGCCATGTTTTGGAGCTAATGTCTCCAAATAGTTAATGATTAAGTCCAAAGCTTTCTTTTAAACATTGTCTAAATCATCAGAATTCTCCAGCCATGAACTGGTGACTAGATAGGTTATGTGCTTCTAAAATACAATAGTAGGACAGACATAGACTAGACATTGCGATTCCAAATGGGAAAAAGAAAAGAGTAAAAAGGGGTTACAAGTCCTAAGAAAGTCCAAAACTTATGCAACTAAACTACTTTAAATCTCAAGGATAACGGACTTTGGTTTGGTTCTTTTCCCTGCATTGTCTACAGTAATAAAAGTAACGTGATATTGATATAAAAGTACACATACTGACAAAGGAGTTTTCTTTTTATGAACCCTCTCTTCCAAATATTTCATCCAGTGTTTACTTAATTTAAAACAAATGTTAGCATTGAGTGTTCCTGATGTTTTGGAGCACAAGTTTTAGTGTTTCCTTGTGGGCATATTGTTGGGCTCCTTCCTCCTACCCTATCTGCTTGCTTGGGAACTGAACTTGTGCTCATTTGGCTTCGTCTCCTACTCCTAGGTGCCTTTTGTTTTTTTCATGGAGACTTAAATGCTGACATTTTCACCATCCTCATCTCTTGCACATTTGCAAACAAAACAATACAGTATTTGTAGTTAGTAAAATAAAATTTCACTTGGTATTTTTAAATTTTCAAAGCACAGTACAGTAGTATCTCAGTTCATGAACTTAATTTGTTTTATGATTTGGTGGAAGATGACATCATTGTGTGTATATGGGGAAGATGGCCATGGTTGTATTGTCACCCACTGCAAAGTTTGTGAAAGAAAGCAAAATTTTGCCAAATTTTGTTTGTAAACAGAAACATTCATGAACCAAGGTATTACTGTAGTCTTAGATTTTAATGTAATAATACAAAAGAAAAAAGTTTACCTCCATTAAGTATGCAATTTTGATGTTTACTTTACTTTTTAAAAGGTAAGGTCACATTAAATTTGATGTGCACATCACTTAAAAGGCAGTTCACATAAAATAAATGTGGTATCTAATATTTTGATAGAGTGTTAGAAAAATATTGTTTCATAAAATTTAACCTTGTATCTTAATAAATTATTTCTGGTTAGACCTTAATGTGGTAAAGTACATTCAGCATCCTTAAGCAAGTAATGTACTTCATCCACTTTAAAAAAATTACTTTCAAAATAGAATGTTATTTTTATGACCACAACTGAGTTTGATATCAGCTAGGAAAAACACAGCATCACTGATATTCTTTTGAAAGAAAATCCTGGGTATTTGTTTAAAAGATAATGATGATATACATATTTAAAATTAAACAATATCTTAGAAGACCTCAGGATAATGTGAAGAAACAGAAAGGCTGATGATTTTTCGGTTTACCTTCTCAAATGAACATCATTTCCTGTTCACTAGATGAACCAATCAGAAACTCCAAATGTATTTTCTTTCTGCTGACCAACTAATTCAGTTGCTAATTTCTTAAACATTGGATTCATTCTATTAGCCATAGTTAGAGATCAAACACTGTGACAAAGGGACAGAGGCCTAGCTCTGGAAAAGCTGTTAGACTGAAACTGGCAGTCAGTGAACATAGATCTCACCTACAATGTGTTTGCTTGATCTGCTTAGGTCATCAAAATCTGCACCATCCTTTATTGATTCTCACCCCATCTGGCCCTCGCACCATTGTGTCTACAATCTCTAATCTTGTTTGCTCAGCTTTGTGGCAGAGCTGCAGAAAAAAAAAAATGGTAAGAAAGAAGTAAATTCCCATGGAATAACTACTAGTCAAATGCTAACATTGAAGGGCATGGTGGAACTTAGATTTGATTTAAGTAGGCTTCTTATCTAATAATTTAAGTAGTGGGCATATGGTCTTTTCAATAGGTGCATTTGAAATGAAAAAAAAATGGATGAAACCAACTAGGCACTAGCATATTTTTTTAAAACCACAAAACTTGCTTTAAATAATATTTGAAAAGATACATGTAAAGCTAATAAAATTGGAGTTCCTGTGATTAACGGATATTTAGCAACATGAGAATTCCAGATTCTGAAACACATTGGAAGACAAAAAGATCAAGAATGTAGCTGTAGTTCTTCATGTGTTTGAATCTCATAGAAATAAAGACTAAGGAAAAGTCTGAAAGTGAATGACCAGAGAATTAGAATGAAAATCAGAAATTAGCATAGGAAAGAAGTTTAAAAGGAAGGTATTCAATCTGACAAGGGTGCTTAGAATAAAAAAAAAATCAAAGAGCCTTTTAAAATCACTTGTATGTTTACAAAAGAGACAATTATATGATATAGAAGGAAGTCAGAAATTCTAGAAAAAAGAGTTGAAAAACTACAATTCTGTCGGATGAAGTAATAAGACAGTACTTTGAAGGAAGAATAATTCAAAGGTAGATATTTTTGTTTTTGCTGTTTGATTTTGGCATACTTCCAGGATGCGTGAAAAGGGAAACACCTCAAGAATTAAAGCCACAGAAGAAAGCAGTGACAGCAGGGAGGCAATATCTGGGGTTCGGTGAGAGGCTGCGGTTAAAGGAAGAACAGGGAAGACTGACACTTAAAAAGAAAGGTGTCTACTCATCCCCCAAAGAAAGGCCAGTCATGGAGTTTGGAGGGAATTATATTTAAAATGACAGGAATCCATATAACTTATTGATATAGGGGAATGAAACTCCCAACTTACTATGTCCGCGAGTTCGTGTTCTCTAAAAATCGAAGAATGAATTTTAGGAACATCGGATTTAAGAACAGAATATATTTATTGAGAAAAAGAAAGCTCCTGTCTGGAGAGAGACAGAAGGGGTGCCGAGCCGGTTGCCAAGGACTCTGTCTTTTCCAGGGACTTTTATGGAGTAAAACCATGGGTTCAAGGTGGGGAAGACTGGGAGCTCACTAAGCAGATGGGCATGAGGTGGGACATAACTATAGTTAGCCAATAAGAGCAATAGTTCAGGTAAAATTGATCACATTAGGGACAAATGGGGAAGCAGTCACTAGAAAGCGGGCATTCTCACAGAGCTGTTACTCTTTCCTAGGGGGATGGGAACTGTTTAGGGTATCAACCCTCAGGATATGGGTGCATTTGTTTGGCCTTTAGTCTTGAGGCCTGGCCCACAGCAGGAGGCGTCAGTCTCCCAGCAGATGCCAATGTCTGCACTGGCTCCACAGAGGACCCAGCCCTATCTCACTGCTGTAATATTTCTGACTAACTCAGCTCCCTGCAGCATTATCACTTATGGAAAAATGGAGTGAGAAAATTAGAAGAAATTCATTTTAGGTGTTTTTGTTTGCTTGTGTGTGAGAAACAATGCTGGAACAAAGTTAAGTAGATGAAACAAATAATTGAATTAAATCATGAAAGAATATGTGAGAAAAGACCAAAGGAAAATTGACTAAATCAAGTTAAAATAAGTTGATGTATTGTGCTGAGGGTCTAGTTATTGTTGTATAGTATAAAATTTTTACTGATACAAATTTGAATCATTACCCCTGATCACATATAGTATTACTGTTAAAGTAAAAAGTAATAAGAATTTTCTCCATTTTGGAATCAAAAAACTTTTGTCCTAAGGAATTGTTCGTGCTTTAGAATGATTTATAGATGCAGAAGTTATAATTCTATTGAAATCAGATCATAATCTCTATCTGCATGTTTCTGGATCAATTTTAGTCAATAGTTTATATTTGGAGTCCACAACTAGAAGAGAACGAATCTAAATTGTATTCATATACTGGCTCAGCTTTGTGATGACTGTTTAACAGTTGGGACATAACTGAAAAATTATTATACAAAGATCTGAATTTGTAGGAAAATAGAGGACCTGTTGTAAATCTATGGTCAGTAGTTTCTTTGTTTGTTTGTTTGTTTTATCGATACTGGCGCACTTGCAAGGCAGGCCCTTAGAGCCACTGAGCTAAACCCCAGCCCGGTCAGTAGTTTCTTGATCATTAGTTGACACACAATCCAAGATAATCATTTTTTAGATAATAAATTTCAAGAACAATAAATGTGATATATCCTTCTGTTCATAATATGAAGCATTTTAAGACTTTTAAGTCAGCAAATATCTATTTTTATCTTTACACAAATTACAATTTTATATTTCAAAGTTAAAAATCATTATGCATATTACAGATTATTTCTCATAGCTATGGAAATGAGCTTACCTTCATATGCAGTGATGCTACTTCAGATTTATTATTAGATCTATTATTCTTAGCATATGCACTTTCAAATACATCTCACAGATTCACATACAGTTGCACTGAACTGCTTCAGTCCCTTCCCTGCTTCCCTCTAATGTGGGGACTCTAAGACTTAGTTGCAGTGGACCTAGATTATAAATAGTCCCCATTATTGTTATGTTTTTTTTTTCCCTTAAACTAACTGTCCTTTATAAGAATCTATGGGCTTCGCCTCATTAGAACAGCATTTAACCAGCTAAGCACACTGCTTCAGGCTACAGTTATTCATAACTTTCTTGCAGAAAATTTCTCAATCCCCATTTTAAGTGTTTTAAATTTCATAAGGGTATTTTAATGAGTATTTTTTTCTTACTTATATATCCTTCCAACTAAAATTGTTGAGATTTTTTAACTACCACAGTTAGTCAAATCTCCACAGCAGCCAACTGCTCAGATAAATCAAGAGAACAATTTGATCTTGTTCATCAGTCACCCACATAATAAACCTTCTCCACAAATCACGCTTCAGTTTTCTACCAACATCAGTCTCCTCTGAAAGCCCAATTACCATGAAGTCAAGTCCTCTCAGAATCTGAGTTCCTGGCCTGAACAACTTCTGAATTTTGTTATTACTAGTACAATAAATGAAGTAAAATGGAACTTTAATTAAACAAACTGAGGTTTTGCCAAGATTCCAGGCCAGAGACCTGAATCTGTGGGCTAGTGATTTATTCATAGAAATATATGTAAATATAACTGGAGCAACAACAGAAAGAATAGAAGATCATAGAATAGGGAAAAGAATAAAAGATCAGCAAGAATCTTGCTGTGTTATAAAAATGGAATTGATCAAGCTATTAAAAATGAACTGTCCTTCAAAGAATGAATATCAAGGATTCAGCTCAGCAGCATAAGCGCCTGACTTGCAAGCACACAGCAGTGAGTTTGATCCCCGGTACAAAAGAAAGAAAGAAAGAAAGAAAGAAAGAAAGAAAGAAAGAAAGAAAGAAAGAAAGAAAGAAAGAAAGAGAAAGAAAGAAAACTGATTTAGCACTAAACTTACCATGTTACTTTGGTTTGTTCTTGGTTATTCCTTATGTTGTCAAAAATGCGCATGCTTATTTTTTAAAATGGAATGAGAGTCTGCACTTTGGCCCTTACACCAAATCCCCAAATATAACATGCATCATATTACTCCCTTTTAATTGATTTATCTCGATATAAATATACCTTAAAGAACTTATAAATCAGTAGTTGGGGGCTTTTCTGTTGTGTTCAGCAGTGTGCCTTACGCATTATGAAAAAAGACTTCATTTTTCTATTCAACTTTTATTTCTTGTCTGTTATGAATTCTGAGAGTACAAGTAATAGTAGCACAAGTAAATTCCTCATGGAACTTAATAGTCCAGGTAGTAAAAAGCACTGCCTTCTCATATTAAAGGTTAAAAATAAAGATAAAGAAAAATGTTCAAATGCATTCTATGAAGGCAGTAAAACCTTGAGAGAAAGAGTAAATTGACTGGCATAAACTAGACAATTTTCTAAAGAAATTTGTATGAACCTCCTACCAAAATGCTAGAGTTGTGGCTAGGAGTCCATGACTAGCAGAGAAAATAAACCAGTAATGCAGTTATCAGAAGTACTGAAGGATTTAGTCTTCAAAGAAGAAAAAAAAAAAACCCAAAAACTAAAACTAAGTCCTCCAAAGTTCAAAAATAAGTAACAGTAACCTATTAGGGAAGTGAGGGAAGATAAAATGTAAGATGGCACAGGTATACTGGTAACACTTTGGTATATTTGGTATCAGATCACACTATTAATTTTATTATTTTGCTTTTTGAATTGCTAGGTTAACAGTTTGTACTTTAATATGTCAGACACTGCGCTAAGATACAATGAATTTAGAGTGGGCAAAGTATTAGTTTAGTAACCAGAAAGGAGGCTCATTAGCTTGATTGTGACAGCATGGAGTAGATTAGTGAAAGAAATAGAGTGAGAATGGCTAATAGGTTTCTGACTTGAAGTTGCTAAGCAGATATGACCTGTTCCTAAAACAGAAGAGGTGGAGAATATTATGTTCCATTATTAACTTGTTGAACTTGAGATACCAAAGAAACATACAAACATGGATTAAAGCAGATCATGGAGTTTAGCAACCTGATAGTGACAAAAAGATCCAGCATGAAGACTTTCATTGGAAGCTATCTATGTATAGCATCCATTGGAGGCCACACAAAAGGAAGTAAGAATGAGAGGAAGGACTGAGAAAAGAACTGCACTTTCAGAGAAACACTGAAGAATGGAATTTTGAAAGAGACCAAAGGGTTGATCTTGAAGGTGTGAGATTATCAAGAATATGTGATGCTGTGAATTCCAATATTGCCTTTGAAAAACAGAGAAAACCAATAGTTAACTTTGTTGGATGTTTTTAACAAGTCCAGTAGGATTGCAAAGCTTTATGTAGTTTTACAATTCTAAAATAATTACATTTAAATAAGAGCAGCTTTATTGGCACAGACAGAAAGAACCCTATATAGAGAGGGTTAAAATGTATTTAGATACACGTACAAACATTGATGTTGCACATTTTCACAGGTGTACTTTGTTAGACTAAATTTGTGGTATTACAAACAAATCCTATTTAGGAATGTTCTCCTGGAACCAAACTCATTCATAAGTCAGGTACTTACCGTAGAATATAAGGATGTGAAAGCTAAACAGTGGAATCTTCTGCAAAGATACAATAATAATTGGAGTTATTTTTTTCCTATTGAAATTTAGCATCAAGATTCTAAAGATGTTAATGAAAATCCTGGATCAAAGACTGAGACTATAACAGAGGTATAGCAATGGCAGAAGTTTCATCAGGAGGTTCTAGGAAAGAAAAAGCATTTCTCCAATGAAAAAATTACAATGAAGGAGAAATTGGGTTTATTTGAATGTAACTCAATTAGTAGACTTTGTAGCAAAATTTATCATTTTTGAGATACCCTTTAATTAAGCAAAAGATAAAATAATTTGCTGAAAATAAAGGAAAAAGAAATACAGAAGTTTTGAAAGAGTAAGAAAGACACTGCCGATTAGAGGGGAAGAATAAGTTAAATAAAGAATATGTTGCAAAATTGCCCCATGGCAGGAAGTAATTTTAGTGCTTTATGGTTATTTCTAATCATTTGGCTTTGACTCTTCTTTAGGAATATCAAATTAAATATACCACTAGTATAATCCCACAAGATATTCTTCTATCTCATCTATTAATTCACAGTATTCATAACCAAAATCAGCTAAGTCAACCAAACTGTAAACCCTAGAAACACTGACTGCTTCACAGACTGCCAACCAATGAGCTAATTGCCCATTACATATTGTATCTCATTGATGTGTATTTCTCTAACTGAATCTTTGACCTACACAGCTGCCATCAGGCCTTAGGTATTTTATTACTTACTAAGATGAAACTCTCAAATTCAATTTAGCCCATATCAGATACTCTGTATGTATTACACTTTCTAAGATGCAGGCAGCATAAATTTAACTTATTCACATATAAGTCTTTTTAAAAGGACTGTTGTGATCTCATACACCTGGATTTTTCTAGCCCTTTCTAGTGTCACAGTTGTTAATCATACATATCCCAAATTTCTCCCTCTCTCTCTCTCTCTCTCTCTCTCTCTCTCTCTCTCTCTCTCTTTTTTTGGTACTAGGGATTGAACTCATGACCACGAGCTTGCAAGGCAGGTACCTATGCTACTGAGCTAAATCCCAAGCCCTCTCAAATTTCTTCTAAATGAATATTTGTTACCACCTACATTTTTATTAAGTCAATATTAAGTTCTCAATTTTCTAATCATAATACCTAGTCAGCTAATTTTGTTCATCAATGCTTTAAGCCAATTTTAAATTCATCTTCATTAATTTGTATTTTCTCAACCACTCTGGCATAAAAGCCTCTTGCTTTTTCTTTGTCTCAATTTACAGTTTTTCATAGTCTATTGTGTGTGTGTGTGTGTGTGTGTGTTAAATTCTGCTTCATATAAAGAAAGAACATTGATTTCAAAGATGTACTTTAGAATTTTAATGGTTTCATCATTAGCAAATGACTTAAGATTTTGAGCTTGACACCTGTCTTGTAAGCACACGGTTGTGAGTTTGATCCCCTGTACCGCTAAAATAAATTAAAAAATAAATAAATAGCACTGGGCCCACACAAAAACCAGTGGTACACCCCAGCTCTGTCACCTGGACCTGTGTTGGCCCAGTAAGTCACTTTTAAAAAATAAAATAAAAAATAAAAATAAAAAAGATTTTGAGCTTGTTTCTTTATTTGAAGAAAAATAGGGATAATGTGATGTTAGTGTGAAAATAAAAAAAAAACACTACATATATTAGGTATCAATTATTCCTTTTCTCCACTAATTTTTACCATTTTCCCATCTGAAGCAGTGTTTTCACAAAATAAACATTCTATTAATATTCTTCAAAGTAAATCGAATGCATTAAAATTTATCATTAATAATTACCAAAAATATTAACATAAAAAACATTAGTTATGAAAACCCATTGGAAATTATCTGAAGGAATTCTTTTTCCATAAAATCAAGTGAAGCCTACATAATAAAGTGATGAATTTGTGTTTGCTAATTGTTTTTTTCCAATTTAATGATTTTCTTGCATTAAAAATTATATAATTTTTGCTGGAGATTTAGTTCAGAGGTGCAAGTGCTTGCCTGGTAAGTATAAGGTTGTGTGTTTAATGCTCAGTATCAAAAAAATAAACAAAAAAATCCCAAAACTATATAATTTTTAAAATTGAATTTGTTTTGAGGCAGGAAGATGAATCACTGTCTACAAAGAAGGAAGAAAAAAAGCAAGAAAGAGAGATTATTTTACCTTGACTCCTTAGCTTTGAGCCAGTAATAAAGGCAAAAAAACAACCACGAATAAAATACCATGGTTCAAGAACAAAAATTATAGAAAAACAAGCTTTTATTAGGTCCTATTATTTCCCTTTGTGATAAAAATTGATCAAGAGCAGCCTAATACTAAAATATGTATACATTGAAAAGAGCAACTACACATACAAGATGTGATATTCAACTCCTATTTCATAGTTTTGACAACCATTTGAAATACATTAAATTATTTTAAACTATCAATTACTAAATAAAAAGCCTTTTTTGTAAATCATATAGGCATTTTCATGTTAGCAGGAATCTCTTGAAGACAACAAAGCTTTGTAATTTATAGTTGCCTATTTTTATCCCACATTTTAGTATGGTTATCACAAATGTTTCTAATTCTGTATTAAATGCAGAACTATTATATAATCAGTTTGTTACCTGAAGGATGGATTATGGCTTTGCATTTTTGTTAAGTTTTAAATCCATGCTTCAGATGAAATATACGTGCTTAGTGGAAATAATACATGCATTTGCTAGTTACCATTTCAAAACATTGCAAAAACCATAGTATTTTAAATGTGCCATGGAAAGTGAAGGTATATTGACATAAATTTCTATATATTAATAATGTAGACAAAGGAAGAATAATAGTATTTAAAATTCTATGACAAATCAAGAATAGCTCGGGAATTGGAGGGTTAGTACTGGTTTGTAGCCTCTGTCAATTAATGCAGCTTAGTCTCAGTTTAGGCTCGGCAAATTTCAGATGCTAGAATGTGGAATAGACTGTTTCCCATATAATAATGTTACCAGTGGTAATATATTCCTTATCTTCCTGACTCCTGAGTTTAATGAAATATTCGAATATGTAGGTATACATTATATTACATATAATACCTATATGTAGATTATTATTTATTTATAATATATATAATACCTACATGTGTAATATATATCTACATGTAGGTATTATATATATTATATATAATATAATGTAGGTATTATATATAATGTATACTTACATATTTGAATATTATATATACACGTAGGTATTATATATAATATATATATATAATATATGTATGCATACTATCTCATTAAGTGTGTAACTTAACTGTATAACAATTATGTAAAATTACCTCACAATTCTCATTCTCTCCTTTATGTACTGTGTACTTAATGTACTGTGCAAACATTAGCAGCCTTATATTGTTCCTCCAGGGATCCCCTATTTTTGGTAAGATGAGCAGTTAGTCTTTGAGAGTGTGTCAAAGACTCAGTACTTAATAAATTTGGCATTTAAAAATCATAGAATTCTTTTTATGTTCAAGTACAAGTTTTATGTAAGTAACATCAGTAAACTAGAAATAATACATTAATTTTAAAAAGAAACAGAGGAAACAACAACGTTTCTGGAAAAAAATATCTTCAGTAAAACAAGGATAAAAAGAACAATGATATCTTTCATGAAACCTGGTGCTTAGCTCTTGTTAGTAACCTCAACTGGATTTTCCTCATGATGCAATAGCAAGGATATTTCCATAAGCTTTTCAATTTTCTAAAATTTTTCCTTTTCTTTCTTGGTTTAATTTTTATTTCCTCATTCAAAATTATCAATAAATCCTCCTTTATTCCCAGATGCTTCTTCCAGATTCACAGGACAATGCTCTCCCTTTTTTTCTTCATATGAATTATCTTATGGAAATCTCACTCATTTTATGTAATTCCATTGATGAGGCAAATAAATATGTAGGCTTTTAGATGATAAGGATAGCCAAAGTATTATGAAAACTGGTATTTTATGTTGTTATTTTATGCAGTAGTGTTATTTCCCATATTTACATTCTTGGTTCTAGCCAGGTATGTATGAACTTATTTCACTCTTTAATGCTTGAGCACAATTACTTCATTTTCCTTAAATTCTTTCTTGCCACAATCTCACAAAAGTAAGGACATCATGCTCTTTCCTTTTAACTTTTTAGTGTCTAACACAGTGGCTAACATTAAACTTAAAGAATGTTTAAAGAATATATATACATATTGTGTTTAAAGAATATATATATCAGAAAATGTTTTTAAAATAATATATTTGTACTATGAACGAGAGGTTAAACTCGGCATCATAAAAATCGCTACTAATTAAAACCAATGCTTCATTTCTGACGAATTAGGAGTTTGATTGAAATCTACAAAAAAAGTAAGAAGTTAAAGAATTAAAATATTTCAAGTTGCTACCCTTGGTTAGATGTGGTAAACAGACTGTCAAGCATTATGGTCACAAAAAAGTGAAAATGAGAATTAAAATCATCTTGACAAAATTATTAAAAATGATGTATAACCTATGTAGATAGAAATGATAGATAACTATGTAGATAGAAAAGAAATAGTTTACTTCCTCCCTCATTAGGTATTCTTATGGATCAGATTTTGCTCCAAAACGTCACTTTTCTTAATAGTCCCACAGTTAACCTGCTTAGGGATCAGAGAATAGGCAATGAAAATAAATAGTAAGTCTTCAGGTTTGCAGGGCTGCTCAGAAGACCTTAATCAACAAGTATTGATTTTAAATCTAAAGGCAGGTCAGCTACAGTCATGTACATTGATATTTATTAAAAGTTGTAGCTAAGGTATAATAAAAATTAGATTTCCTATTTATCTGCATTTAGATGGGTAACAGAATTAGGCTGTAAAAGCACCGATAAATTGATTTCAGTTGTTTTCTTTAGTTTAAAGGAACAGGTTTCTGGCACTCATTTGTGAGTGAATTGGAGGTTGATGGTTATGTGAATCAGACCTGAAAACAGAGGGCTATAATACTTTTATTATAAAATCTGAGTTAAAAGACAAGCAGCAATCTGCTTAACAGTAGTAATGAAATCTGAATTCCCCATAATCTGTGCTTTCTTCCTTCTTTCTTAGAGAATACTGAATTTACTAAAAGACAATAAAAGTGATAAAAGGAAACTGACATGATTCCATACATTTAGTAATCTTATACAACTTGAAAATGTTGAACACAATTGATTGTGACAAATTCAAGAATAGCTGATTTTTAACTATTGAATTGATTGCAAAACAATAAAATGAATAAAAGGAAGGAAAAACAGAAAAAAGAACTAAAAATCAGTTTTTACATTGAAATATTCTCTCTGAACTTTTACCATCTCACTGTTGATGGAGTAGATCATTGATAGGATAAGGAGACAAAAGGTATATTAGAAATGATATTATAGAAAAAAAACTTACATGAATAACATTTACTAACTCTTCCTATGGTGATAGTCCTTGGACATTGTTGCTATCATGGAATACCCTGCAAAGCTTGTGTAAAAAGTTCTCAAATTTCATTTTAGAGACTAGGCAGTTGAAACTTTATCTCTTCCATTTGTATACTGCACCCACTGTGATCTTTCCCACAAAGAAAATAATAGGTAGCTAGAGTTTGTAACAGCACAAGTGAATACAGCAAAAGCGAGACAGCAATCTGAGCAGGATAAAGTAGACTCATGGTACCGTGTACTTTGCCTTAATATTAACCTGCATTTGTATAGCTAATAGTACTTTTTCAAAACATTTTCCAATATCATTACAGTTCAGCCAGGCATGACATGCACAGGTATAATCTCAGCACTTGGGAAGTGGAGGCCAGAGGGTTTGATTGTCACAAATTAGAGGTCAGCCTGGGCTACACAGTTGGTTTAAAGTCAATTATAACTGTATGGCAAGACTGTCTCAAAAAAAACAAAAAGCAAACAAAAAACACAAAGAAAAGTACAAGAGATATCCCACAAGTTTAGGATAATGACAGATGTTATATTCATTACATTAGTTTCTTTAACATAATGATAGTCAAAGATTAAATGACAGCCACTGAATATTAAATTGTGGGGAGTGTTATGGAGGGGATGGAAGACTTTTAGGACCAGGAAGTGATAAGAATAGGGGACCTTTCTTACAGTTGAGAAATCTTGAAAAACAGTTGACAATAAATTCATCTATGCCATGCAGTGAATTTGAAATGATCAAGATAATCACCAAAGAAAAGAAGCTCAAAGTGAATATTGAAACCCAGTAATGAGACAGGTCAGTGTCTTTATTTTATTTATTTTTTTCTGGTTTCCTTAAATTTATCTATATTTTAATTTTTATTTTATTTTAAAGAGAATAAAGCAAAACGAAATGCAAAAAAATAAAGCCAATCAAAACCA